>OX578147.1:134967351-135284851 GCA_951213105.1 Amaurobius ferox
GCATTGAATACCTTCGCTGACTGGACAATCCTGAACAGCGGGTATTTGATGACATGGTGCGTTGTCGTCCATGAAAACAAATTTAACACGGACAGCACCACAGAAAAGGCAAACATGAGACAATAGAACTTCATTAATGTATCGTTGGCAGGTCATAGTCCCAGTTGCAACCACATGTAGGGGCGTGCGGTCATTGATCATGATGACTACCCAAACCATGATACTGTGTTGTTGTTGTTGTTGAGACCCAGACCGTCCGACCTACCAGAAAGGTGTAAGGTAACTGTATGGACGACCGGGAAACCATGATACTGTGTGAAAGGCCCAGACCATACAGCCAACCCAGGGGTTAATGGCAATTAAGTGTATGGCCGGCCATGATACTGTGTGTCGGATATCGGTCTCTTTCCTGGATATTTTCTGGACGATAAGCAATACCACTCTCACGCCAGATCAGTTGGCGTCTACAATCAGATAACAGACTGAGCCTACTTTCATCTGAGAATAGTACGCAAGCCCAGTCCTGTTCGGTCCAATTGCTATGATCAAGACACCATTGCAAACGGGCGGCACGGTGCAGTCTGGACAATGGGACACACAAAACTGGTCTACGGGCGTATAGTCCTCCTTCTCCCGAACGTCTGACTACAGTTTTTCGGGAGATCCGCTGTCCTGTGGTAGCCAGAAACTGATTTGTCATCTGCTAAGTTGTGGTGCGCCGTTCCCTTTTTGCAGATAGGACAATATACCTGTCTCTGCAGGTGTCGTACTTCTAACACGACCTTCCCCGTGCCGCTTGCTACACGTTCCAGTTGTTTTAAATGTTTGCCACAGCCGTGAAACAACGCTGTGGGCGAAGTCGAACTCCCTGACAATATCTATTATTTTTCGCCCTTCTTCGATCGTTCCAATAATACACCACGCGTAAAATCATTTAAGTCAGTGTTTCTCAACCGGGGGGCCGCGGCCCACTAGTGGGCCGTGAGGACCTTTTTGTGGGCCGCGACGACGAAAGTAGGAACAAAAATCAATTTGGATTTTTTCAACATTACAGGCATAAAGAGTTGTAATTTACCTTAAGTGTTGCTGTTTCGTACCGACACTAGATGACGCCACTATACAGACGAACTTAAAACTAAATGATGCGGTCGGCCTAATAATACAAGCCAGTAGTAATTCGGTTTTTCATAAGCGTAACTTTAAAATGATTCCTAGTTCTTATTAGCTACACAGTTTCGAATTTTGCGCTTAAAAGTTTAAAGAATAAAATGAGTGGTAAGCGTTAGGGATCTTTATTGGCATTTTTGTCAAGAAAACAATGTTCTCAAATTCTTATTATTCCTCCTGTGAGAGAATCGTCTTTATCTCTGCACAGTAGTTCTGGAGTTGCGAAAGATTTTGGTGTATTAAACAAAGAAACATCGCAACGGAACGAGGTAGGAAAGAAAAACATTCTGTCAAAGATAAAAGAAAGGACTCATAAGTACAATGATGATTATTTGAAATATGGATTTATAGAAATCTCGGGAAAAATACCAAAACCTCAATGCCTTGTATGCTTCTAAGTTTTGGGAAATGGGGCTATGTGAAGCCTTCAAGGCTTAATCGCCATTTAACAACAAACCACCCTGAGCTTGCTGAAAAATCAATAGATTTTTTTATCCGAAAAAAGGAAGCTCTTAGTTCCGAAAAAACATTCTTGTTCAAGTTTCTTCTATAGATAAATCGATTTTAATGTCGTCTTATTTAGTTCCAAATAACATAGCCTTATGTAAAAAGCCCTATTCTAACGGTGAAAAACTTATTAAGCCATGCCTTATTGATGTTGTTAGTGCAGTCTTTGGTCAGTCTGCTGGAGACAAAATGAAACAAATACCACTTTCCAATGATACTATTTCCCGTCGTGTTCATGATATGTCAATGGATGTGGAGGTCCAACTCATTGAAAAGGTTAAAACATCTGTTTTGTTTTCTCTGCAAATAGATGAGTCAACAGTTATTGGAAACAATAGTATTTTGGTAGCTTACGTGCGATACAGAGACTGCGACTTCAATGATGTAGCAGAAGACATACTATGTATTTGTTTATTACCAACAAATACAACTAGAAGATTTTTGGGTATTAAACGAATACTTTGAAAAAGCTGGTTTGCAGTGGAAAAACTGTGTAGGCCTGTGCACTGACGGCGCTGCTAGTATGACGGGTAGGCATTCTGGAGTGGGTGCTAAAATAAAAGTTGCCCATCCTTGCATATTGCTTACTCATTGTTTCATTCACAGGGAACATCTAGCTTCAAAGAAAATCTCCCCCGGCTTTAATGAAGTTCTTTCACGAGCCATAAAAATCGTCAACGTTATAAAGAACTCTGCTCTAAACTCCAGACTGTTGACTGTGCTTTATAATGAGATGGAATCTGACCACGAGCATCTTTTGTACCATTCAAAGGTAAGGTGGCTATCAAGGGGCAAAGTGTTGAAGAGACTCTTTGAAATGAGGAAGGAGGTAAAAATATTCCCATTGAGTAAGAACAGTGAAATGGCTCAATTCTTTGAAAATGAGGAATTAGTAGTTAAATTAGCTTATTTGAGTAACATTTTCTCAAAGGTAAATGAGTTAAATTTGGACCTACAAGGAGAAATGACAACTATTATTACAGTGGCAAAGAAAGTAGATAGCTTTAAGAAGAAAATAGCCCTATGAATGGAAATGATAGAAAAATATGATTTCGAGGTGTTTGAAGCAATAAGCGAGCTTTTTCAAGAAGAGAATGCTGATTTTGACCTGAAAGGTGTTAAACAAAGCATTAGAGATCTCGAGGTACTTTTGGAGTCATTTAATTTTTACTTTCCCTGCAATACATGGTAATGTATAGGGAAAGTATTGGAATCATGCTGAAAATCGCAACTCGAGTTTTCGACGGATCTACACGTTTCGAGGCCTCTAGAATACGAAAAAACTATTTTTAGCGTGACGTCTGTGTGTGTGTCTGTCTGTGTGTCTGTTCAGATTTTGTATCCACTCTAACTAAAAAACTAATGGACCGAATTTCACAAAATTTGGTAGGTAAGTCACTTGTGAGTGAATCTGGTGCTGATTAGTTTTGGGCACGATTTGGGATAAAAGAACCCGCCTTTTTTTGCGAAATGGGCCGAAAAAGTTTGTATCCCCTTTAACTGAAAAACTAATGGACCAAGTTTCACAAAATTCGGTGCATGAGTCACTTATAGATCACCTTGGTGCTGATTAGATTTTGGTAGGATTCGGAAAAAAATAACCTGCCTTTTTTTGCAAAATGGCCCGCAAAAATCGTCAAATTCTAAACTAAAGAACTAGGTATACTTAAATATATCCATTAAATGCACGTTTAATACGTAATTTTTAACTACGAAAAGAATAAGACCAAACCCATTACACTAGGACTAGCCGTTCTCGAGATATTTTAGTTTTTCGTATTTTCTCTACATCAACTTTGAAAATAATTTCGGTTACCGAAAGAGAACGAAAATTGAATTAAAAGTGAAATAAATTTAATTAAAATAAAGAGAACGTGGATATAAGTCTGCAGGGAAAGTCATGTGCTGCCCACATCAGATTTTTACTTTTCTGAAGATGAGGATCCCAGAAAAAATCTCACGTGGATTATAAACCCCTGTATTGGCCATGAATGCTTATTGCCTTATGATTTGAAAGAATCTCTTCTCGACCTCTCCAGTGACAAACAATTGGAGAAGGTTTTTGAGGTATTAAATGCGACAAAGTTTGGGATGAAGGTACGGAATGAGTATGAAAAATTGCACGAGGAAGCAATGATGTTTCTTCTGTGTTTCGCTACATCCTATTTATGCGAAACTAGTTTCTCAGCCATGACTCTTTTGAAGACCAAGAAGAGAAACAGACTTCAACTTCAAGATTGTTTGAGACTGTTACTAATCTGAAACCACGTTTGGATAAAATAGTGAAAGAGAAGTACCAGCAGCAGTCTCATTAATTTTTCGTTTTAAAAAATGAACAAAGTTTGTATAATGCTACACTTCGTTTTGCAAACTATTTTTATCCTTTTTTCAAAACTTTTCCTGTTAAAATACATATTTATGTTGATAATTTTCTGAAGCTATTAAAATGTTAACATATTTGCCTAGGCATATTACCTTACCGCTTTGACTTTTTTTGTATTAGAAATTTTGATGATTAAAATGATCAGCGATATATCCCCGCCCCGCCCCTCCACTCCCCTTTAAAAGTTAACGTTTATTTTCTAGTGGGCCGCGAACTCAATAATTTGTAATTTAGTGGGCCGTGAAGCAAGTTGGGTTGAGAAACACTAATCTAAGTGATATCGGGAAGACATACCGAAAATCTCAAGTTCGACATTTAAATATTTCCCGTAAAACTTTCACTTGGAACAACAACTGTCCACACGCGTCAAGTCCTTTAAAACTCTTATCAGCGCTATCACGTGACGAACAGGCACGGGAATGAAAAATTTGCATACGCACACCTCTTCTTACTGTACACTGCCCTTATTCTAATTTTCCACATTTTGCTTCCTTTCATTTTGTGGTTACTATGGATGATGGTGTTATCCGTCCTTACAATTATCCAGCAATGTATATACACATATACGTACACACACATATACACATTCATACACACACATATATATATACACTACATATACACATTCATACACATATATATATATATATACACACTACATACACACACATATACACATTCATACACATATATATATATACACACACATATACACATTCATACACATATATATATATATACACACACATATATATATATATATACATACACAAATATTCATACATAAATATACATACACAAATATACATACACACACATATATACATACACAAATATACATACACACATATACATGCACACACATATACATACGCACATATATAAATACACACGCACACATGCACACACCAAATACAAACACTCACACACATGCATACATACACACATGTGTTATACACACACATGCAAACACAAATACACACACAACCCAGACACGCTTACACATACACAAAGGAATATCCTCCCAAAAGTGTTCGAAATGGATTCTAGAGGTCTGGTAAAGTACCCATACGTCCAAATCTAGAAATCGAAAAGTTTAGTGCAAATAATATTTTCTACATTAAACAGTATAAGAGAGCAATGCGTGTCGGCATCATTAGATTTTTTCATCATTACGTCATTCATGTCTTGCCGATTCAAGTGTTTCTAGAGATATGACAAACGCATTAGCACGGTAGCCAGAAGATTCTGTCGCCACACTGACCCACTTGGCTCCAGATTTGATGCCGAATATCAAAAAGTTCTTTCCTTGAAATCGGCCTGGCACGTGCTCAATCACAATACTCTTAAGAATCTCGTGGAAAGAAATGCACACAATCGATAAGGAAGAAAAGCAATGTAGCTTTTTTGCGGATGAAATAATTCTGTTATCTCTTGTTGGACGTCTAAAACTTGAATTGGAAATTATCATACAATTTATTTAAATTCCTTTTCTCTTTAAATTAAAACAAAATTAGTGGGTAACTCGGTTGCTCGTTATATACTGGTGTCCAAAATTATCTTTAGATGCATAAAAAAAAATCTGATGAGGTCAACACATGGCTTTCACTACATAAAGCAAATGCTTTACTTGCACGATATTTTTGGAATTTAAATTACACGTACTTCGAAAATGGAAGTTGAGCGCTTTTGGCAACAAATTAGTCTAAAGAAAGTATTATTCATACTCACGTAATCTTCATAGAAGTGCAATTTTTAGATACAATTTTAACGTTGAAAAGTATACTAACATTGGGTGCTTCGCTGGATTACGACATGCATAATTATGTTGAAGTACCAAATAAATTTATATTTCGCGAAAATATAACTTGACAAGTGGAAATATTGCTAACATCTAGTAAGAAATGTATTCCATTATACACTGACTTCCAAAAGTTAAGCACGCAATGCAAATTTGTATTTTTCGAAAGCGTATTTGAATTGGAGTGGCTAAAATTAGCTGCGGATGTAGATGGCAGTATGCAAATATCGTATGTTACAGCCAATCACGATTAACTGTCCGGTTACATTCTAATTAGGCAGTCATTGAAGACGCCAGCATTCTAAAGGGTTTGAGAAGGTGCATTTAAATGCTGATACGATGTGTTTATAACTTTTGTTGGATTATTTTTTATGATATTCGTATTTCTATGGCTGGAAGAAGACGAATAGTGAGCGCTGACGGGCTGTCGGACGCATTGAAGCAGGACAGCCAATCAAAGATATCGCTATTTTCTTTGGCATTGACCATTCGGTAATTTCTCGATTATGGAAACAATTCCAAACAAATCAAACAGTTGTCCGGAGACCTGTGCCCAATCGTCTAAGGGTTGCCACCCCCTCAGATGATCGGTATATTGCTATAGTAGCCAAGCGGAATCGACGAGCGACCCCCACAACTGTTACGTCCATGGTTGGCGGAGGCATTTGGTAAGACAATATCTGCCAGTACTGTGGGCCGAAGGCTCCACATGAAGGGACTATATGCCCTTTTGGAAGCCAGTGTATCATATTAAAATACAGGGTCGAGTCACATTATTGTAACCACCTCCTACTTTTGATGTCAACAGCGCGTAGCCAATGAAAGAAGCCACGTGTGGTGAGCTAGCTTGGTGGGTATATAAGGTGTGATGTAGACATTCTGAAAACATATCACTCGTTGCTGTCATGGATAAAAGGGGCGATTTATCAGATTTGGAAAAAGGGTTGATTTTCGGGCTTCGAGACAAGGGTGTCAGTATTTCCGGAACAGAGCAGTTTGTAAACTGTTCGCGTGCTGCTGTGATTAAAATGTATCATCGGTGGAGAAATGACAGCATTGCGAATAAGCAACGTGGAAACTGCGGAGGGCACCATTGATCCATTGATTTGAGAGGCAAGTAAAGAGAAGTGGACGAGTATTTCGGATGTTTTTGTTTTGTTGGTTCTTTTGTACTGGAACCTTAAAGGTCCAGCTCATCCTTGGTTAGCCACAGAAAAGTACATGATTTTGGCGAATAATTCGAGAAGTAAAACAGCTAAAAAACTCAAATTTAGCATATCGTTGATTTTCGCAGAATGTTTTAATTCTTCGGATTTTGAACCCTAACCAGCCCAGTTCGACTTGGGAAAATGTTAGAGATTTATTATTTATTTTTAAGTGCACTAAAAGGTGGGAAAATAACAAGCAAGCCAAAAACAAGCTTTGGGATTCGCACTTTTATTACTTTCCCTGCAATACGTGGTAATGCATAGAGAAAGTATTGGAATAGTGCCGAAAATCGCAACTCGAATTTTCGACGGATCTACACTTTTTGGGACCTCTAGAACACGAAAAAACTATTTTTAGCGTCACTTCTGTGTGTGTGTGTCTGTTTGCCTGTGCAGATTTTGCATCCACTTTAACTGAAAAACTAATTGACCGAATTTCTTAAAATTTGGTAGTTAAGTCCCTTGTAGGTGACCCTGGTGCTGGTTAGATTTTGGTATGATTCGGGATAAAAGAACCCGCCTTTTTTTGCAAAATGGCCCGCAAAAATTGCCTGTATTCACTCTATCTGAAAACCTAATAGATCAAATTTCACAAAATTTGGTAGATAAAATTAAAAATACAAATTCAGTGTAATTTAAGGCAAATTCAGTATAAATAATTGCAAATTCAGTGTAAATAATTTAGCATTATACTCCAAATTATCCCCATTAAATTTACGGAATCGCTATAACTGTTAAATGTTTGAAATCTGCGACTCCATACATTTGATGGTGATATTTTTGAATTTACTGAATTATAAAGAAGCAAGTATTTAAGCCAATCAAAGACATGGAAACGAACAATCTTAAAAGAATTTAAAAGTTTTTTAATAAGTTATTTTTTGTTTAATAATTTTAAAAAAATTTATTTCATTTAAAGAATTATAAAAAAATATTAAGCGAAATAAAACTTTTTAAAGTTTTAATTAACAGTGGATGACGTCCAGAGTCGCAAAAATCGTCTTACTCAACATGACTCAATTAAGATCTCCCCCATGGATGATACTATTAGTGTCCAAATTTCAGCTTCCTATGTCACCAGAAGGAGTGGAAATACTTAAAAACATATTTCTCCGTCACGGGAAGGAGTGCGAATATCCGACTCTATTAAATTCTGTCCCGTGACTGATACTATAGTACAAAGATCTGGGACCGACATCTAGGCCAGCGGTGGACTTCAAGAGGGTATGATAATACTGTTCAATTTTTTTCCGTCACAGGATAAAGTCAAAAGCCTAGCTTCGTTCGGATCTGTTCATTGAGGTCTATTATACAACTAAAGTGACTGTTTACCGTACTTTAACACACTTATCATATTAGTTAGACGGTCTGGGTTCCTCACACACCCCACACTTATCATATTAAAATAATTCAATATTTCAGAAATTGAAAATGTATCTTTAAAATTCATGACTTTAGAAAATTGCAAATTTTATAGCACTCAACTGCCTACACCGAATGTCTGAAACATCTTAAAGAAAGTACTGCATTCGAGCAAAATCGTTTGCTCGATAAATTGAATTTAAAAGTAGCAAAAAGTAAGCCAAATTTAGACTTAAAAGTTCATAACTTTTAAACAAATTGGAATTTTATAAAGGATTTGCCAAAACAAAAATTCAATGAATTTCGCGGCTGTCCAAAGCTTCCATTTTTCGCTATAGACGACACACACACACACACACAGAGAGAGAGAGAGAGAAATATCATTTTTATGCAAAATTTCCGAAGCAATTTATGCTATGTTTGCTTCATTTAATACGGCAAAGCCATTTCATTCTCACAATCATAAATAAACATCTAACTTCTTTTTTTATAAAGGATGCATCCTCCTGCCCATATCCCCTTTGCAGACGATATTCCATCATCTTATTCCGAAGAGAGCAGTCTTAACGACTCTCAAACAGCTTTTTAAACAAATAGCAGGGACCGGAAAGAAAGAAGGGACCTACACTTTATGGCCGATCGTCAAAATGTATCGATTTTTCATTAGATTGCTTTCACATACGATGAGATAAAAGAGTGTTAACATATGTTCGAGGGAGTTGGAGTGTATCAGACAGTAACTTCCGGTGCATCAAAAGTTCAATGACTTAGGAAAATTTGGATTTTTTGAATTTATTTTCCCACTAGTATTTTCCACCTATTAAAGACAGAGAAACTAACACTCTTATTTTTTAAAAATTGCAGCTTATTTTTCGAAGTTTTGTTTTCTTTTACAATGTATGGTGCTTAGCGTTGAAAATAGTTCTTTCAATTGAAAATTGGCCCCGTTAGGTTCTGCCCCGTAATTGAGTTTTAGACTTTTATGTCTTTGATAGGGAGATGAGCTTTGGGAGTGTTCTGAGTGACTGTACCTCTACCCCCCTGCGGAAAGAGATCGAAAATTCGACTCCGTTAAGTTCTGCCCTGTGGTTGATATTGATAGCGTGCAAAGATCCAGCCTTCGAAACCACCAGGACTGCTTAAGCGTCTAAAAAGACTTATACTCGTAAATAACCATAATCTCCGCCACGGGGAGATGGGTGATCGAAAATCCAGCTACGTTAGGTTCTAACCTGTGGTTGATACTGAAAGTGCGTAAAGATTCAACCTTCGAAACCACCAAGGAACTGCTCAAATAGCTGAAAAGACTTTGAAAATGCCATAACATCCACCACGGGGAGAGAGGAGATCAAAAATCCAGTTCCGTTAGTTTCTGTTCTGTGATTAATACTGAAAGTTTGCAAAGATTCAGCTTTCAAAACTACCGGAGGACTGCTTAAGGGTCTAAAAAGCCTTTAAAATATCATAACCTCTGTCAATAGAATGTTTCTATCTTTACCACCAGGTAGAGCAGGCAGCGCCAATATCTTCCATCAAAGAGTCCAACAAGCGTAAAATTTCTAGCTCAAGCACCTTTATCACCAGCTTTTCTAATTAATGTTCGAAAGAATTCATACCAATGTTAAATTTTAACTCTTTACAACATAGTTGTAAAATGTTTATGACATTGTTCATTCTGTCTGTCTGTTCGTTTGCACGATAACTGCCGTAAAAATGATTTAATCAATATAAAATTTTAATATGTTGTTGAGACGGTCTGTGAGAGATACGGAAATGTAAATAAATAATATCACCCAATAAGAGTTGGATTGAACTCAGGTTGAAAAAGTGAAACACGTTGAATCCTATGGGACATAATTTTTCAAACATATTTTAAACGAAGTTAAAATTTGCAAATGGTTTCGAAAATTTTAGGTAATATTCAAATTATCGCATAAAATATATAAAAAAAAATTCAGCAAAATGTGTTCGGTAATTTTTTAAATAAAAATTGAAATATTAATTACACCCATATAATATAAACAGATCACGTGACTCACTTCAAAATTAAATATAGCATCCATTTATTTTTTCCAGAGTAAAAATCGTAATTTTTAAAGTTCTTTTAAATTTATATTGAATGTTGCATCCGTCCTTAAACCGCTTTAATTATGCGTATTTTCTGTGCATCTATATTACGCGCCAACGCAATTACAATATTTTTGAGTCAAAATGATCATCAAACTTTGATTATTTGTACTACAAAGCCTAATTTTAATGAATGCAGAATGTAAAAAAGTGATTGTAAGATGAGTTGTATACGAATAGAGTTTTTTTCATGCAGAATTATTTAACTCTGGAGTCTGGAATAAAAGTATATTGATGAACTATTCACTGGTTTTACATAGAGAATCAGACGATTTATATTTCGATGACGTCATTTGAAAATAGCTCATTTTTTATGAAATTTTAAGTTTTCAAGTAACATAAATTATTGAAGTTCTGTAATAATTTTTAAAATATCACCGCTGATTGTATCGCATTTTAGAGATGCGACACATTCAGCGAATTGCATTTCAGTTGGAAAGTGTTTCATAATCAATGCGTTATGCATGATTGATCTTTCTTGTTTTATTAATTTAACATTGCAAATTTTCTCCCAACAAACTATTTTTGAAGTTAAAATTTTGGAAACAGAGATTTTCGGGGTATTTTTTCAAAGTGTGCGAAATTCTGATGGAAGTGATATAAAATCAGTAAATGTTTCTATACTGTAGAGATTCTGTCCAATAATTTTAAACCGTATATATTTAATGTAAATCTCTTTTTATACAAACATAAAAATACCAAAAAGCCTGTACCAATGTTGTCCAACTGGAAATCCACTATGGAATCTCTACAATAAGTGATCTTTCTGCATTCTAATGAAATATCTCTCGATAAAACTATAATAATTTAACTATAGAATGTACCAGGCGTTGCCTGGCAGTTAAAACAGAGATTAATTTAATAATTTAAAGTGCGAAACGGATAAAATGGGGAACAGCGGATATAGCCAAATCTTCATATTCTTTAAAAAAACAAACTACTTTAAACTAAAGACCTTTGTTCAATGCAAAAATTGGACACAGTTATAATTCCTTTTACTTCAGTATCTAAATAATAAAATTTGTGCAACCTTTTCTTCAAACAATTAATTGCACCTTCAATAGGGAAATTGATTAGAAGTGATTATTCTATTCTGATGATTCCATTTTCCGAGACAGACAGACAGGCAGGCGCGCGCACACACACGCCTTTTATTATGTGAGATTGTAAAAATATATAAAAAAATGAGAATTCAAAGAGATCAAATCAGATTATATCAATTATAAACACTCAAAAATATTTGCTATTCAAAAAGTTCTACCGAACAATTTAAAAAAATTTGCTACTCGAGAAGCTCTGACAGTTTCAGAAATTTCTAAACACTTATAACATTCAAAAAAGGTGTCGAGCAGGGAAAATTGGCTCTTTACATTCCTCTTTACTCGGGGGAAATAATGTTTAACATCTTAACCGCCAGATAGCTGAGGCGCTTTTAAGTTCTCTCATCAAAGGGTTACAGAGCCGTGAAATTTCCCGCTCGTTAAAGCGCCTTTATCGTCAGCTCCTCTAACTAGTGTTCGAAATACCTCATACCGAGGATAATTGTTTTTGAATATGTCGCTGGGATTTCTTCTCAAGTAAAACTTTTGTAGGCGATGGAGTTTTTGGGGGTAGCTATATGGAGAAACCGATTTGCGAATCATTTCAAAATATTTGGAATATTATTTGAAGTGATATTGGAACGATAAATATTTCAATTTAATAAGTGCATAAGATTCCTAGAAAAGGCCTTAAGCATCCGAACAACTTTGTGAAGAGAAATCCATGATGTCTATTTCATTTCATTTGTTTATTGCCTTTGACAGGTGTTTATTACCTGTTTTATTCTTAACAGGTGTTTATTACTTATTTTACCTATTTTATTTTTGACAGGTGTTTATTACTTAGTTTACCTATTTTAATCGTGACAAGTGTTTATTATTTATTTTACTCTTAACAAGTGTTTATTATTTATTTTACCTATTTTATTCTTGACAGGTGTTTATTACTTATTTTACTCTTAACAAGTGTTTATTACTTTTTTTACCTATTTTATTCTTGGCAGGTATTTATTACTTATTTTACCTATTTTATTCTTCGCAGGTATTCATTACTTATTTTACCTATTTTATTCTTGACAGGTATTTATTACTTATTTTACCTATTTTATTCTTGACAGGTATTTATTACTTATTTTACCTATTTTATTCTTGACAGGTATTTATTACTTATTTTACCTATTTTATTCTTGACAGGTATTTATTACTTATTTTACCTATTTTATTCTTGACAGGTATTTATTACTTATTTTACCTATTTTATTCTTGACAGGTGTTTATTACTTATTTTACCTATTTTATTCTTGACAGGTGTTTATTACTTATTTTACCTATTTTATTCTTGACAGGTATTTATTACTTATTTTACCTATTTTATTCTTGACAGGTATTTATTACTTATTTTACCTATTTTATTCTTGACAGGTATTTATTACTTATTTTACCTATTTTATTCTTGACAGGTATTTATTACTTATTTTACCTATTTTATTCTTGACAGGTATTTATTACTTATTTTACCTATTTTATTCTTGACAGGTATTTATTACTTATTTCACCTATTTTATTCTTGACAGGTATTTATTACTTATTTCACCTATTTTATTCTTGACAGGTATCTATTACTTATTTTACCTATTTTATTCTTGACAGGTATCTATTACTTATTTTACCTATTTTATTCTTGACAGGAATTTATTATCCTTTGTATACGAATTTCTCGCTTTTCTGCTATCAATTTCTACTCATTAGAGAATTTCTACAACTCAACTTAATATTTTTCGTCTATTTCGCTTTGTTGCCGAATTTGTATTTCTAACTTTTCAAATTCTCCACTAGGCGCGCTGCAATCAACTTTATTTAATTAGACATGTTCACTTTACTTATGACATAGACCTAACATTTACACTCATGGCCCTTTCTTTGTAAAGTTATTGTAATGCTTGAGGTCTTTTCTAGGATACTTGTAATTTTTTTCTAATTTATGTTTTAATTTAAAAGTTATTATATATTTAAATTTGAATTTTGGTCTTGGCAACAGTCAGACGACGATAATTATTTTAGATAAATATCCCTTTTCGATATCATTTATAGTTCAAATTTGTTTCGTATAATTATGCCTTTTCCACTACTGCAATTCAAAGTCTCCCGATACGAAATAATATATTTCAACCCCCGAACTTTTTCATACATGCAGCAGGACTTTAAAAAAACAATTCTAAATTTCCTTACACATAGTTATCATAGGCTGTTTCTATTTAATATATAGGTGGGTCTCTGGTGATTTGAATTTTTAATTTTTGTCTCACTTAACTTTTCGAGGCGTCTAAGCAATTATGAGAAATTTAAAACATATTTTTTTTCGTTTAAATAATTGCAGAGAAACTTTCCAATATACCTCATTAAATATAATTGCTTTTATTGCAAAATTATTGGTTTAAAACAAAAATTTGAGGAAATAAATTACGCCCTACTCCAAATGTTATTTTCCATCCATTTAGAACGTATAATTAGAAAGTTTCACTTTGTAATGATAAAAATGGATATAAATTATGCTGTCTCGTATAACTAGCAATTAACTTCACTTCATTCAAACATGAGAATGATGAAAAAATAAAGCGATATTAAAACGTTTTTGGGCATTTAAATCTCAGTTTTACGGTTGAAATAATCTAACATAATCTGAATGTGTGTTTTACACACTTAAATTGTTAGTATTTGGATTTCAGAAATGTAAAGATAGTGCCTTTAACAAAGCTTTATATGGTAATATGTAACTTTTCTGATAAAAAATATTTTTGAATTATAGTTTTTTAGACTGAATTCTTGATTTCTAGATTAAATTTTAGATTGATTTCTAGATTCTTTATTAAATTCTAGAGAGATGAATTAGGTATCAAGATTATCGATTTAGTTTTCGAAAAATGTCATTAGAAATATTCTATTTCGGCTAGCAATTAATTGTTTAAATGTATTTATAATTTTAAAAAATGACTTCTTTCATATAATATGCTCAGACGCTCCATCCATTGAACAACTGAAACGATTGCGTTTTCCTTCTATATTTTAAAAACACATCTTATCATAACATGCATTTGATCTGAAATCTGAAGGATTAGTACCACCTTCTTGTTTACATGTTTCTTTCATCAGAAACGTATACAATTCGCTGTGACGATAGCCCTCTTGGCTGAACACACTGCATAGAGTCCATATTATATATAACGAAATCCAACATTCAAATTTTCTTCCCCATTATATCACAAATTCCTTCTTTTTCCTTAATCCTGACCATGCTACTAACTCTACCTTAATTAGCCTCTGTTATAAATGCAAGGGGGGGTCAGAGGGGCTAAACCCCCGCAGGAGGTATCAACGGGAGAACGGCTGAACCGAATTTCGTGAAATTCTGTGGGTAGCCTTGGAATAGCCCCACTTAAAATTTAGTCAGTCCTCTTTATAGTCGCTCCATAGAAACTTCTGGAAATCTCTATATCTCAGAGAATAATCGTTCTATCGAGAAGTTTTTGGAACATTCCAGAAGTCGTCAGATGTCGCCAAAATCTAGCAACCCTTCTTTTAACTGGGAAATCCTGGCAACCCTTGGCTCATGTCATTTGCACGTCATGCTGACGTCATGTACTGTATTTTCGTGACCGGTCTTCGAGAAACAATATTTATATTTCACTACTCACTGTAACTAAACTACAACTGAGATACGAGTCTAATTTCTTGAGATACTTTCAGAAGCAGAAGTATAGGAAGTCACTCCTTCCGTTGGGTTGGGATACGCCAAAGATCGCAATAAAAGACGCTTGCAGCAATTTCTAATTAAATGTCTACACTTGTGATAAGCAGAGCGTAACACGAAGCATATTTCAACGCAGGGCAGCACTTTTGAAGAGCGGGAAAATGCCGCTGCACAGCCAATCGTTCTCAAATCCGTCCGCAACACAGCGAGTGCTGCAGTTTCATGTTTATAATCTCCCTATTTAATAGGGAAAGTTTCTCAGTTAGTTACGAAAATCTGATCTCAGAGCATATTCTAATTATTCTGTTATCTTGTATCTTCTATTCACTGCATGGATAAAGACGGGCGTGGACATATTTTTCTTAAATTTGCTTTGACAAAATGTGATTACTATCAAATTGTTAGTGGCAATAACTGTTTCATGCTATTATTTTTACGCAAACGTTTCTGTAGCATCTATTTCTCAGATTTCGCTATAGATAGAGCTTGGTGATGCTGATATGGATTCAGCATCACATTTCGGAGGAGATTGGTGGGTGGACCACTAAGGATTTCCCTTCCCGTTCTTTTCCCATTTCTGGATTTAAAAAAAATTGTATTTTATGTGAACCATTTATTTTTTAAAATTGACTACAGCTATAGCTTAGATAACAACTGATATGGATTCCGCATCAAATTGTTGAAGGAGATGGAGTGTTTTAGTAAGCTATTTTTTTTCCGGTTCCTGTTCCACTTCCAACTCAAAAATGTTGCTTGAAACGTCTGTTTCTCAGGATTGGCTATTGATAGAGATTCGACAATGACTTATATAGATTCGGGATAGAATTTCAAAGAAGGGGTTTCACCATGTCCACTTGTGTACTGTACAAAATAAGTGTGCAAATTAGCATAAAAATTCTTAATCTTTCCGTCGAAAATAAAAAATTTGCCCTCAAAACTAACACTATTTTCCAACGTTAATGAAGGCTCCTATTTTAACTTTGGTAAATGGTATTTGTTATGCCTTACATTGCATCAGCAATAGCTGGTGGCATATTTCTGCCTCAAATAGTTTAAAAACATGTTAAAATGAACGTTTTAAATCGCTTTTTAAATTGTATCATTCACACACAACTCGTTTAAAAGGGACATTCTAAAGTTTTGACAACAACCATTTCCACTCCAAAACTTGGAATTTTAAACCAAGAATAGCAGCAAAGAACTTTACTACATGTTACAATTCTGCAAACCTGTATGTAGACCAACAAATCAGGTAGCTCTCACGCAGCCGGTTATTGCTGATATCTGATGTTCCATGCTGATGAGAGCATGATATACACGAAGCTGGTACATTGATGCTGATATTAATAATATAAACACCTCGATTTATCTGTCTATCTATCCATCCTGGGTAACGCTACTACAAAATTTGCCAAACGTATTTCAATCACGAATAAACATTTCAATTTTTATAATATAACTATGGAGCTTTATATAGTGCATGACGTCATATACTAAAAGTGAGGCCATGATGTGGGCGACCTGTTTCTTGCGTAATGCTGCGGCAATACTTCCTTTACAACGAAATTATGATGTAACCATGAAGCTTTACATAGCGTATGACTTCAGATACTGAAAATGAGACATTAATGTTATTTTATTTCTTATCATTTTACATATTTTTATTTGGCATCTCAGAGTGTGACGCTTATTTTGTTAACATGTTTAACGAAGGTTTAACTCCATCCCGCGTCCCGCGCTCGCTTATCAACGGAACGCGGGATACAGTTAAACCTTGGTTTAACATTCTAAATAGTTCAAGCTTTTTCCAACAAAAGTAGGAAATATTATTCTTGCGTGTTTTTAGTGTACTACTTTTAGGGCAGAATGCTCGCGAGTCTGACTAGACAAAAATGTCGCCGAATTAATAAAAATGTCGCAAATTGATGAAAAATATCACCAAATTGATAAAAACGACGCTAAATAAGAGGCAATGCTTTGCGAATTTTTAATTCCATCATAGGATGAGTATACCTTCTAGTCTACTATATTAGAACAATTCAAACTTTGGTAATGCCCCTTATAAGCAATTGCTGTAAGTACATGATGGCCATAACCTCATACAGTCTAAGTCCAATAATTATTAAATTTAATTCTTGCTACGTGAGAGGACTGTTGTTGATGATGAGACCCAGACCGTCCGACCTACCAGAAAGGTGTAAGGTAACTGTTTGGACGGCCGGGAAGTGCCACCCAATTTAGACCGGAACCCAGTGGGGGAGGCATCCACAGGGACCGTACCCTCCTTCCCCTACCACCAACCTCTCGGAAGGACTTACGGACCCACATGTTTAACGTGATCGTACTCCGCATGAACACGGCGGCATTTGTGGTAGCGTGCAAATCTAGCGCGCAAACCACGGGGATACCGCACCCGAGATGGCCAACAGCACGCGGTGTTCCGAGGTGGTCCCCCACCAAGTACTAACCGCGCCCGATGCTGCTTGACTTCGGTGATCTAACGAGAACCGGTGTTTTCAGCACGGTACGGCCGTTGGCCCAGAGGACTGTTGTTGTCATTACTAATCCTACTTGTATAGAACTTGGACAATCCCATAAGACATATGTCCATGGCAAGGAAAAGATTGCAGCTTCTGTTAGTCTGAAGACCTGACTCTGCTGAATTTTGCCTAAATTTACCCAATTTAGACCTGAAACCAGTGGGGATGGCACCCCCTCCCGATGTCTTCAGACCACTGTGTAAGATTCTCTTGCCATAACCACTGGGCTATCCCGGCCCCTGCGTGGTAGGACTGAATAGGTCGGTTCCAATGGACGTTCGAAAAGTTTTGGCAAAAAGCAAATTTCCTGGCTGCTATCGCAGATATCGTCTATACCATGCAAACGAGAGCATAAAACGCGAAAGTAGTCCATGGACACTGTTGTCTACAATAAGAGCGCAATCCTAACTTTGGAAATGTCAATTATAGGCTGTAATCGTGAGTTCCACATTAAATTTAGGGTATTGTTGCTAAGTATCCTCTGGAACAGTGGGTGTACTCTCAGGATACAAGAATGAGTCCAAATTTCTGGATAAGCAAAACGTTTATTTACAAACACAGAGTAACCAGGGACAATGTACAGCAAATAGATCAATACCTATCTCACAAGATAACTCAACAACTGTCAGGTATAGTAAAAGAGCCATTAAATGCTCCACTCATTTCACAAAACAGTCGATACTATTCTCAGAACATTGAGGTAACTCGCAATTCAATGTAGCTCGTATCACGTCAATTGCTCTCCAACTGAACGATGACTCCTTTTATATACTCTCCGTAGAAACTTCCAGAAGGGGGCTCGTATCTCGAAGAATATTAGATACTTCGAGAAGGCCCTCGAACATTCGAAAAGTCGCCAAAAATCGCCTATTGAGTGATAATTCGCCAACGAGTGTTCCAATATGCCAATCCTAAATTCACGTCATAGGAATGGTTGCCTGTGAATGTGTTTTCTCCTTCTGTCTCTCAAAACAGACTCTAGTGTATACATTTTACACGTTTATAACATTATTTTGAAGAAGTGGCGGTAGTGTTAAGATTACACAAGTTCTGCCAAATGCATCAGTAGCAATTGCATATTGAGTATTATTTTCAATTTAAATTACTATTTAATATAATATTAATAGAATATTTCATAGACTTCTGTATATTACAGAAGATTTTAATAAATATACATTTTAGAACACAAAAAATGTTTTCGCTTCAGCTGCAAAATATCTAATTACGTCACTACAACAAGCACAATTAGAATCAATTTCTAAATGGAACTTAGCCAATATGATCAATGTGTACAAGGAGTAAGCTGCTCAGATACATCTCTTTAAAGTGTAAGCGAGTATTCAAAACATGGAGGTAAAGGTAAGGAGTTAAAACTTCATATTAAGAAATCGCCAATATCGTTTGAGACAATCATTCAGGTGGCGCTGGGAGCAGATAAGTAGTCCTGTACTATGGCGAAAGGCTTGAAATACTTATTTACACCGTCCATTTTGTTAAAATAAATTATTAACGCAATGAAATATGGAACTGAAACAATAGAGAATATTCCTACGTATTCAAAATTACTTTACCTTTCCATTTATTTTTATCTCCCTATATTCTGTACTCTATCCTACAACTATAAAAATATACTGATTAATTATATTCATAATTAGAGACCCTATAAAAATAATCAAAAATACATATACTAAATACGACGCCGTTCTGTTGTGTCAACTAACAATAGCGGCTACTTTACTGACAGTGGGGACACCTAGGTATAATTCTCATAGCAATGTGGCATTTTCGAGGGTTTCACCCATAGGAGTTTTATCTCCTCCTTCTGAACTCCGCAATTCAAAGCTTAGAAATAACTGAGATTAATTATATCTAAATTGGGACCATAATTTTTATAATCTTTATATTCCACACCTGCGTTTAACTAAAATACAACGCAATGACGAGTTTTATATCTTGAAATTTCTTTAGAAGCAAAACTATACAGAGCATCTCAGTCCTTTGGGATTAACCAAAGATCTAAATGAAAGACATACAAAGCAATTGATAATTAAATATCTGCTCTTGTGAGAGGCAGAGCGTAATTTCAGGCATACTTTAACGCAAGACAGCACATTTGATAAGAGAGGCGGTTTTCAGCGTACAATGCAACAAAATCATTAACATCCTTTTCGTGGCTCCAACTAGTTCCATTTAATAGAAAAACAACGATTCAGTAGTATTTTGACGCCAAACTTGTCGCCTATTTTCAATTATTTCAGATATTAATTACATTTCAGTTGTATTTTGATATATATTTCGCATGTGAGTATGAAGAAGTCATTTTATTTAAACCAATAAAGTCGCCCAAAGCGCCCAATTACATTCTACTTATTTAGATTCAATGCCAATAATATTATGATATATATTTTATTTATTTATACGCACATTTGGCGACTTTACGTACGATGATTTTTTAAAACGTTTGTTTAAAATTTTATCAATCAAAAACTCCTGTTTTATCCTCACTTTTTAATGTTCTTGCAAATAGAATGTTTCTTGCATGGATTGACCTACTGAAGCTTCGATTCTGTACACAGCTAGTTCTCTTTTCACACATTCCGTTACTTTAAACAATTTTTCTGACCAGTTTGCTTTATATAGTGGAGGATGTGGTTGGGAATCGGTGGAAGGAAGTTCCCACCTGATTTTTTCGGAGAGGACCTCTACTCCTGTATGACACTCCGACACTGGGAGGCCTTTCCCCCAGTGTACCCTACCTTGGTAGGACCACTCTTCACTCTCCTCTGGACCTCTCTCGCTGCTTTTGTCACCTAGGCACTCCTTTTTCCTTCTTCACCCTTTTTGCCTGCGTGACACCCTTCTCCTCTTCTCTTGTTTCTGGTTCTCCCTGGGGGATTGTCCCAGTTTATTAGTTAGTGTTGTCCACCCGAGTTGTGGCAGTTTTACATATTAGGCTTGTTCCCTCTTCTCACTGGGGGATTGTCCCAGTAGCTGACTTTTGGTGTAGCCCACTTGAGATGCGGCAGTTAATTGTTTAGGTATTTATGGTATCGTCCACCTGAGATGTGGCAGTGTTTTTATTATTAAGGTCCGCTACCTTAAATCGAGGCACCGGTCCCGCTTGGCCAGCAGGGGAATAGTCCCCGCGACCATCTGGTTTGCAGCATAGTTTTCCTGCACCATGTTGGTGCTTGGTGTACCTGGACACTGGCCCGTCTAGTAGAATCAGCACGTCAACCTCAGCTAATATACCCCTTTGCCTTGCAGCTTTTAATAGTTCATTCTTTTCCATAGCTTTTTACAGCTTCACAGACCTAGCATCACTAAGGACGTCTGCCTGATGCAAGTCACGATCATTCCCGTTCCCAGGTACGTAAACTAATAACTTTAGGCTCCCCTGCTGCTTCCCGGGCTCACGGCGGGACTCGCCCAGGTGGCTGTTGGAGGTGGGTGAGTATGCCAGCCCTTTTGATACCTCTGGTATCTTTGGCCATCAGCCGCTAGCCCTTCCCTTTCAGCTCCAGCGCGGACTGCCCGTGTCCTTGGTAAGTAGTCCTGTAGGTTTGGGCTTGATTAGGATTTTAGTATTTTAGCTTAGAATATCTTATTTATTGTTATTTATAGCAGCTTAAACTATCTTAGATTACTCTCTTGTTTGCCGTGCTTAATTGCATATGCTCCGGCCTTAGTTCTTTAACCCAGCTCCCTATTTAGTTTATCTAAGTTCAAATAGTTTATATTAGTTTTAATTAGTTCAAAATCTAGCTAACAGCTCTGTAATTTTAACTGTTACCCTCCTATCTTTGCTGTGCACCTGCTTCTGCTCTGCACTCTTCCTGAGCAACCTCCTCCTCCTTGGTGTGACCAGTACTCTGGTGCCCGGCACCCGGCCCTGGCTATTGTTGCCACTTTCCTCGTCCTCTTCTTCTTCTTTCTAATAGGTTAAGTTAACCCGGCAGTACGGGTATAAGTCCGGGTTACGACGGCGCCTCTTTAAGTTGTATACTGCCTCTGCATAACTACCGAGGGGTAGAAAGTCGGAATCCTCTGCTAAACTACGTATCCTCCTTGGTTAACCTTAATGGTCTTTTTTGGCTTCTTTTGGGCGGTCACTGCATTGCAACTGTGTCGTTCACGCACCGTCTCTGTGCCCCACTTTCTCCTCAGGGAGTAGGGGGCTTGGCCTGGGTCACCCATGCCGAGGAATCCTCGGCAGGAGTGCCCTGGGCCCTGTTCACACTTTGGCTGCTCTCTAGGTGTGGTGTGTGTGGTCAAGGGTCCATAAGAATTGCTCCTTTCTTTGGCGTTAGTCTTGCCCCGGGTTCTCGGTCAATTTTTAGACCACTGTGCCTCTTCTGGACCTCAGCTGGGTCGTCCATGGACGACTCTCAGCGGTGGGGGGGGGGGAAACCTGAAGGCCGTAGTTGGCAGAACAGGTCCCCACTTAGCTGTTTGACAGTTTGCTTTATATCCTTTCTCAAAGATTATTTTTATCTTGAACATTCGCACGATGTCTCCTATATATAAAATTCTCTTAGAGACACGTTTAGAAAAATTACCATGAAGGGTGAACAATATTCTTTGTTCATTGTTTGCATTAACAACCACAAGAACTCGGTTAATGCTACAATGATAATCGTGATTATAACTGTCCATCAACGAGTCCAATAAATCCAAATAACGATATGTATTTTAACTAGCAAAATATTTTCATATTTTGGTTTTCAAAATCCGATTAAATCGTTCTACTACAGAAGCTTTCGTACTGTTAAACGTTGTAAAAAAAATTATGACTTGAATTTCTTTAAAAAAAATTCTGGTTTATAAATTCTGTGACTTCATCTATCTCTAAAGATTTTGGAATGCTTTCTGCAAATATTTTCTAAAAGGCATGTACAATATCCACTCCTCTTTTCTATTTTAAAGGTATGACCCACGCATATTTAAATAAATTGACAATGTAAGTTAAAATATAGGGGAAACCAGCGATACTTGACTCAAGTTTGTTTTATTTTCTTACATTATGTTGTGACAAATCACAACACTGATTTATTCTTTATTCAAAATTTAATACTTTTTATAAATCATTAAATATTTTTTATTTTTATTTTAATTATTTACATTTTTGTCTTTAATTATTCTAAATTATTATTCAAAATTAATTATCTTATTCTAAATGATTTATTAAAATATTTCAATAATATTAAATTCATAAATTATAATTTGTACTTCATGCTAACTCTAGTAGTATGCTCAAAATATGTCTGACGCTCATTCTAGAACTCCATGTTCAGAGCGCAGAGTCTGTATTTGCGAAGTGGAAACGGTGTTGTTGTTGTTGTTGAGACCCAGACCGTCCGACCTACCAGAAAGGTGTAAGGTAACTGGAAGTGGAAATAGTGTGAACGGTGTCAGTGAATCAGGTTCTGCCACATCTTGGCGAGCGAATTCTTTTATGCTTTTTCAACCTGCATTCAGAAGACGCTACTTTTATGAAAAGAAAAGGTTGGGTTTTTTTCTTTTTTTTAGGCTTTTGGTTTTTTTTTTAGCCTTTAACCTTTTGGCTGGGAGTGAGTTGATTGAATATATTCATAATTGTTTTTTTTATCAAAAGATAATAAGATGTAATAGTTTCAGAATAATGATTGAAGGTGATATAATTTATTAGTAATAGAACATATTTTGGAATCTGTGAATAATCTTCAAGAAGGTATGCATATACTATTGTACTTTATGTAATCTGATCTTGTTCAGCTAAAGTGGAAAATTTGTTCAAAAAGTGAATTCCATCAATGAATTAGTGCAAATTTTGAAGAGCAATGAAAGAAAATTAATGCATCTTCTAAAAAATATAAAAGCATTTTCGTTTGTGCAGTGGTGAATACATAATTGGTGAATAAGTATTTTACAATTCGTAGCAGTATATTTACAAGTGGGATTTCAAATACACTTCCACAACATGGAGTGTATTTGAAATCCCACTTATCGTGCTCATAATGAAGAATTTCATAAAATTATATTATACATATATTTTTATCTTATGACTGCTATGAAGAAGAACATATTCAAAATTTATTGTATTGTTAATAATTGATTGAACGACATATGAATATAATGATTATTGCATTTTTTTATTTCTTTGCTGAATAAAGACAGAAAACTTATTGTTTTTCAAAAGATGATGTTTTTGATTATACTGACTACAAAAATACTAATTAACAATCATTCATTGATTTCATATTACAATTTACATCTAAGAACAATATATTTGAACATTCTGTATTTTTTAGGTATCAAAACCTATTTTCTGGTGATAAAAACTGCTAGCTACAAAAATTAAATATTATTTTTTTTATTAATTGATTTACAGGTACAAGGTGCAGATATGTTTTTTTAGAATCTTAAAGTTTAACATGCATTAAAAATTGTATATTTTGTGCTAAGGCGCCTATATACAAATGTTTATATAATTAATCTTAATTCATAACGCTTTGTAACTTTATATTTCAAAATTTGTTTCTCCACTATACGCTCCCAATTCATTAAATATTTAACATTTTAATTTTTATTTCTTTTTAATTGCATATGGGTTGCCGGTGTTGGGTTCCGACGCAATCAGGTGTTGGGTTACAGACGCTTAATTAGATTACATTTAATTACTTAAATTTCCCTTGAGTGTTTGTATCACAGCACATTACCTTTTGGTGTGCAAATGCGGTCCCTTTATTCTTCATTAGGTATTACATACTATTTATTAATATCATTCTGAAACATTAATTAAGGACATTTAAATATTAAATATGTAAAGCTTCCAATATGGGGCAAGTATCCCAATGTCTAGAGATACTTGGCCCAATCATTGGGGATACTTGACTTCAGTCTTAGATGATGGAATAAACATTAAAATGATAAAAATATACACCTTTACATAAGGAGAAAGGTTATATTTTAATACAGAAACTTAATAATGATTTCAATTTTTATTGTAAATGTTGTGACACGTCACAACACGTTATATTTTTTTATTATTCAAAATTATTCTATTCAAAATTGCTTTTATTTTATATAATCATTAATAGGCCAATTGTCTCTTTTCATAAATAAAATTATAACACGCTGCTGTATTCATATTTTCATGTACGGTCTACGCCCTCTTTCAAAACTGCGGCAAAACGACATCCCTTTTTTTTTCGATGATTGGCAAAGGAACCTCCCTGGTTGCGCAGAAGTTATTTTTTTTTACGGATGGCAGCATCCGGTTAGCGCGGGAGAAATTTGGCTGACTTGTTCTTCTCTCAAAAATTCTTGGTGCGTGAAGGTGTGCGCATGTGGGAGTCCCTTCGGGGGTGCCCCTTGCTTGAACCATTTTTTTCTTTGCTGAATATGGAATTGATTGCTTAAATTTATTTAATTGTGAGCCTCGTCTTGTAGCACTGCATTCTTGCTGATCGATGAAGATAATCAATGTTGTGATATGTATTGAATTTCTTTTTTGTTTTTATGAAAGATAAAAGTATGTGAAGATAATAATACCACGTGCTCTTTGTATGAATGTAAATTTAAATGCATTGTGATTTTGCATGTGACAAGCTTTTGTGTCTTTCTTGAAAATTAACATTTCATTGAAAATAATTGTGTGAATTGTACAAGGGCAAAATCCATATCAAATAATGATTTTTTATAAAAAATATGAAGAAAGAAATTGTTGTGATGGCATACATGAATTTTGAATATTGAAATTTTTGAATTCTTATTAAAATAAAAGAATTAATTTATAATGATTTTTTTAGAGATGATTTTTATATATAAATATATATATATATATATATTGACTATTCAATTCACTAAATCAAAAGAAAGAAAAAAAATTTGTGCCATAGTTAACAATTACGAAACTGCTAAAATATCTGTAGTCTAAAAATGAAGAACATTGACTTCAGCAGTGCTGTAATTTAAGAACATGAATTATAACAAATCTTGTGGAACATCATTTTTACACAATTCATTTTATAATTATTTCTTTTTTTTTTTTTAGTATAGGTCCTGAATACAGGTATTTTTTTCTTTTTTTAAATGTTAAATGGTAGTAAGATAATTTATATTGTATTTCTTATGTACTATAAATTTTTAGGCGCTCACATACAAATGGTTAACATTTAAAAACACAACGCAATTATTATTGATATTCTAAATTCTATTTCCCTTTATACGATCCCCTTCCATTAAGTAACTAATCTTTAATTAATTAATTTTCCATCTCTTAATTGTATGTCAGCGACCGACCCAACTAGATGTGTGATGGGGATTGTAAATTAATTTTTATATTTCTTAAAGATCTCTCTTTACAGTCCTTATCACAATAGTAAACAATGCAAATAAACTTTTATAGAAGTTAATTTTGTATAAAAATAAAGTTAATTCTGTCTAGAGTCTAAATGCTACAAAAATATAAAAACGTAATATATAAGTAAACAAGTATAAATTCCATCTAGATTTCAGATGGGAAAACAAAACAAAAAACACAGTAAAGCCTATCTTTTAGGGTCAAGTATCTCTAGTTGCACATTACTTCATAACCATGAATTGCAGCCATTAACGACTAATTAATTCAATACCATTATGCATGATAATTTTGTGGCTTAATGTATGATTAAAAAGAGGAATAAATTAAAAACTATTACTTTTAAACACAAAAATTAATAACATCAAAGTTCACAGAACAAAAAAATTTACTTTTCAAGCATGAAAATATACTTTGTCTCACTGCAAAAAAAAACTAGTGCAGAGAAAACAGTCTTTATTGTCATCGTGTAATTAGTTGATTGAAAGGCAAGCAATGATATAAGTATGTCTGGGGTAATCTTAAAAATAATAGTTCCCTATTCAATCACCAGGGGACTCCACTTCAGTAAAATAATACCATTGAATTCAGTATGTATTTTCTTCTAACACTATTTGAATATAATCCTTATCATGCCTGCATTCACACGATTTCAATCATTATAGGGGGACGGTTAAAGTGCTCGTCTTAAACAAATCCTAGTTCCCATTCAATCACCAGGGGTCTATATCTTAACATCTTCTGTGACGCAATGGCTAAATTTTGTATCCCCCAGACCATAATGAATCCTAAAAAATAAGACTGTCCAGAAAATATCCCTCTGATCCATTACGATATTTACATTGTGAGGCGCAGGCTTGTCGCTGCCACTGAAAAAAAATGTATCCCCACACTCTCCTAAAACACACATGAACGCTCGAAAAATTTTTAAAGTCCCCAAAAATCCGGTACCACCCTGAAGAAATATTTATGAAACATGAAAACTCCTCCAAAACTTTGCTGTGTCTCTCATATCAGTTGTTCTTCTACAACTGATATGAGAGACACAGCACATGCCTTGCTGGCTTTAGAGACGCATGCCTTGCTGGCTTTAGAGGCGTATCCCTTTCTGCGCCTCCGGTCGCAGTATACCCACATTTTCCCTACTGGCAGTTGATGCAAGGATGTAATACCATTATAAACGGATAAAATGCAACCTTCGCCTGCATCTACATTGACCCTCATAGTAGTCTTACATGTATTTTTACATTATTTTTACAATTATTTAAAAAATCAAACAAATATTTTTACCAAACAGAAACATAAATACACACTCCAATTATCCCTTTTAATTTTTCGAAACTACCCATTTTGAATTCAAACGTCCAATTCTCAAACATGCCAATACCACTTTTATTTACCCAATCATTTAATTAAAGTTCAGCGCATTTTTTCAGAACGTTGCTGAAACAAAGTTGTAATTATGTTTTCAAAAGGCATAGCATTTTTCAAATTCCCATTAAAATGTCTTAAAAATGCTTAAAATGAAATAATTGTCACATAAACGACGAGACATGAAAGTTAAAAATTTGACTGAATTTCTCATAAAAGCATTGATTTAATTCATTATTATTTTTGAAAAGGATAGATTATTGTTTTTAACGAATATCGAACAGTGATTTAGTTAAATTTCTAGTCAGAAAATATTAAAATATGCATTAATAAATATTTACATAATAAATATATTACATACTTTATATATCACTTTATATATTAGGAAAAACAATATAATTTCATGGTATGTAAAGGGGCGAATTTAAAACTAGAAAACTTAACCAGCTTTGTTTTTACAGTTACAACACTCTCTTTAAAGGTGTATATGTTACCGTTAAAGCGCATAATTCAGCTATTTCATAGAATACCTAGTTATTTCATGAAATAACTGATCAAGTCAGTTAAAGTGTGTAATAAATTAATAATTCCACACTTTAACTAGTTATTCTATGAAATAACTAGTTATTCTATAAATTAACTAATGACAGACAGTTAAAGTGTAAAATAAACAATTTGACTGAATTATGCAGCATAAAAAATGTTATTTATATAAAGACACAATAAAATCATTTGTTACAATAGAGATTACTAAAATGGCATTTTGAACTGCATAGAAGAGATGGACATGATACTTTCTTTAAACATTCGCCATTGAAAATATTAAGTCTCCTATATATACTCCTATCTTATAGGAGCTCTAGGAAATAGAGTTGAATCGCTTTCAGCTTCGTAGAGTGCAAACTCATTGAAATTCGCAAGTCAGATTTCCGATATCATCCCATTAATTTCGTTTCACAATTTAAATTTAAACTCACATTTCATCAAAAGTATGTGTGGGGCAGAGGATATTCCAATTTGTGAAAATAACGACTGTAACTTAAACCCTGATTAAAAGAATTTCCGTTAAACTATGATACAGTAATCATGGACTTTTGCATTTCAGCTCCACAAGAAGCTAAGAAAAGGAGTGGAGGCTTCAAGGGTCTTCGGAAGTGGATCCAACAGAAATGGACATGTCTTCGCAATTTGGTCTCTGCCAGGAAATAGGTCAGTAATTTCTTCCCAGTCTTATGCCAAGCTATTTTCCTCGTGCATAGATGACCATATGCTTCGGTTTGCGTTCTTGTCTCTTCAAAATAATTATTGGTCGGAACTTAGCATCGCTCCAGGCCCCCTGATGGGGCTCAATTATACTACCAGATAGTAAGGTCTTTCCTTTAAGACAATATTCACGTGGCATATCTTCCTACACAGGAAGAGAGAACAAGTTTTATAACTCCGGAACCATTTGCTTTAGATAGTTTAATTTTGGTATAGAAAGACTTTAAATCGAGAGGAAGTATTTTTTAAATGAATTTTTAATTTTTTTTTGTAGGGAGGAAGTTGCTTTCGAATTACAGTTTTTCTATATCAGAAACATGAGTCTAAAGCAAATGATTTCGGAGATTATACACTTGTTCTTTATTTCTGAAACACCTTGTAAACTTTATTTCAGACAAGGATGAATTAAACACACTGTGGAATCCATAACTTGTTTATCGTTCAGTTTTGTCTTTAAATGCCGCAATTATGCGTACTACTACGTACTACTATGCAAACTACGTGGGGAAAAGCTAACTTGAATGCAGAGGGGAATAAGAAAAAGTACATACCTCGCCTCTAAATTATAGGAATGCATCGATGAAGTGCTAATAATAGCTAAAAGCTAGCATTTTGCTGTAATAAACCAATGGCTTGAGTTCAAATAAATTTATATTGCTTTAATTAAAAGTCAAAATGATACTCCTAATAATACTCCTAATCTCTAGACCCCTTAAATCTTTGCCCATACTAAAGAAATATTTTCACTTCAGAAGTGCAAAACCAATAGAATAAATCATGATCGAAATTTTAAAAAATCTGATGTGGACAACACATGACTTTCCTTATATAATGTAATAAATTTACTACTTTTACAGTAAAAAAATAGGTTTTTCTTATAGTAGATACTAATATTCTTTCCAAGATATTGAATTTTCGACAATGAGTCGTCATTTTCATTGATTTAGCGTCATTTTTATCCATTTGGCGAGATATATTTTTCGCTAATTTGGCAACATTTCAAAAAGTCGCCAAGTTGGCGACATTCCGCCAAATTCGTTGCCAAAATCTCGCCAAGCGTTATGGATGAAGAAATAAGTTATTCTTACAGCAGACAAATGACTATTGGCATTCAAATCCAAAAGTATTACTCAAAGTATCTTTTTCCATGAATGGAACGAGTTAGATCCACGAGAATGATGTCACCCAATTTATCGTATAGTATTACATATGAAAAGTGAATATGTTTCTCAATAGGAAATATTTTTTTTTATTTTGTATGACTTTGACAATTTTTTTGAAAAATGTGCAATATCTCGAGAACGGTTTGTGTTAGCGTTCTAAAATTTATGCCAATCGTTTTCTAATGAAAAATTACATAAGAAATGTCTATTTGCGTAACTTTATTAGTGGTTTTGATTTTTTGACGATTTTTTCAAAATTTTATTCGAAAATTTGGGGGGGTTCTGAACATTCGATTGCGTATAAAAACAATAGGCTTCCAGTGTTTACAGATTATGATTTTTGTACCAAATTTGGTTCGAATCGGTCCATTCGTTCGTCAGTTATCGTCTCCACAGACTCACTGACACACACACACACACACATACTTTCACACACACACACACACACACACACACACACATACTTTCACACACACACACACACACACACACACATACTTTCACACACACACACACACACACACACACACATACTTTCACACACACACACACACACACACACATACTTTCACACACACACACACACACACAGACATCACTTCAAAAATGTTTGATTCGTGATCAGGGATGCTTGAAACGTGCTCTCCCGTCGAAAACTCGACTTCGCATTTTCGACCCCGTCTCAATACTTTCCTTATACATTATGTATATAAGGAAAGTAATAAGGGCTCCGTCTTGCAAAAATTCAACTCTATATAGATCATGTATACTATCTAGGTCTATATCAACTATATGTAGGTCTATGACAGTAAAGTTTCGTGGCCCTGAAATTGGTAGCCTGTCAAGAACGCGACCTTGCAATGCTGGTGCTCTTCCTTTGACAAACATATTATATATCTCTTAAACTAAAGCTTGAACCAAGAATCTAATTTGTGCATCACATGACTTTCCCTACACACACAAATTCGGTTCTTTTTACTTTCCTTATATACATAATGTATAAGGAAAGTATTGTGACGGGGTCGAAAATTCGAATTCGAGTTTTCGACGGGAGAGCACGTTTCAAGCATCCCTGATCACGAATCAAACATTTTTGATGTGATGTCTGTGTGTGTGTGTGTGTGTGTGTGTGAATGTATGTGTGTGTGTGTGTGTGTGTGTGAATGTATGTGTCAGTGAGTCTGTGGAGACGATAACTGACGAACGAATGGACCGATTCGAACCAAATTTGGTACAAAAATCACAATCCGTAAACACTGGAAGCCTATTGCTTTTATATGCAATCGAATGTTAAGAACCCCCCTAAATTTTCGAATGAAATTTTGAAAAAATCGTCAAAAAATCAAAACCACTAATAAAGTTACGCAAATAGACATTTCTTATGTAATTTTTCATTAGAAAACGATTGACATAAATTTTAGAACGCTAACATGAACCGTTCTCGAGATATTGTTCATTTTTTAAAAAAAATTATCAAAAAGTCATATAAAAAAAAAAATCCTATTGAGAAACATGTTCACTTTTCATATGTAATACCATGCGATAAATTGGGTTACATCATTCTCGTGGAACTAGCTCATTCCATTCATGAAAAAATATACTTTTAGTAATACTTTTGTGTTTGAACGCCAATAATCATTTATCTGCTGTAAGAATAACTTGTTTCTTAGTGCATAACGCTTGGCGAGATTTTGGCGACGAATTTGGCGGAATGTCGCCAACTTGGCGACTTTTTGAAATGTTGCCAAATTAACGAAAATCTCGCCAAATGGATAAAAATGACGACTAATTGTCGAAAATTTAATATCTTGGAAAGAATATTAGTATCTACTATAAGAAAAACCTACTTTTTTTTACTGTAAAAGTAGTAAATTAATGACATTATATAAGGAAAGTCATGTGTTGCCCACATCAGATTTTTTAAATTGAGTTCAATTGAAAAAAATAGCATAGACATTTATTTTAAATTACACTAAATTCGCAGTTTTAATTCCATTTACATTTTTACTTACAAGGGGGTTCCGCCTCTTTGTTAGCGCATGGGTATTGGACTCGGATGACTCGAGTTCGAATCACGGCTCTGCCCAAACTGTCATCTTGTTCACGCACACGTTAAATATGTGGGTCCGAAAGTCATTTAGAGAGGTTGGTGGTAGGGTACGGTCCCCGTGAATGCCGTGATACCCTTGATGGGCATCCTAATGCTGATTCGATTGATTCGGAGAAGTATAACCGGTTGTTTTTGCCAAATGGCCCGCAAAGATAGTGATAATCTGAAATGAATGACTAAAATTGTTGGAAATTATTAATTAAGTACGTGTTCTTCAAGTAAATTTTGACAACTAAGCGAATGGGACTGACCCCATGTCTGTAGGATAAACCGTTCTCGAGAAATTTTAGTTTCTTGGAATTTTGAGGACATGAAGAATTTAACGTGAATTAAATTGTCAAATGAAACAAAGATGCATTAAAAAGGCAAATTAGATATAATATCAGAAAAGTATCCGTGTTATTTTCTGCAATTAAATCTTATTTAATGCATGATGAAATAAAAAATGACAAAATGAATTTGAATCTACCAGGAAAGTCATGTGGTGCCCACATCAGATTTTTAAGTACAATATCTGATTACAAATTGAATACGACTAACGCTTATTTAAACGGTATATCGGTTAACGGTATATGTATAGGTAAATATATAACATGCATATCATAAACAGTTTTTCTACATATTTCAGTTTTCGAATTTAAGGCAACTTGGCGTCATTTTACAATGCTCCGAATTATCAAATGAAGAAATAATTATTTAAAAATCGCAGTGTAATGTCAAATAGGTTACCATTCCAATTACTATTCCGTGCAATAACACCCAATTTATACAATATAGAATAAAGAAAGAAATAATGAATTCGAGAGTGCAGGGCAATCCTGTACTTACCACAGTAGTATTTTTACTTTCCCTGCAATACATGGGTAAGTTTAGGGAAAGTATTGGAATCATGTCGAAAATCGCAACTCGAGTTTTCGACGGATCTACACGTTTTGACATCTCTGTAATACGAAACAAATCTCACGTGAGCAGCACATGACTTTCCCTGCAGACTCATATTCAAGTTCTCTATTTCTTCAATAAATAGTTATATTGAGTTTAATTGCAGAAAAAACGCCCATAATTATTTAAAATGACACAGAATTGACATTTTTAATTCAATTTTCGTTCTCAGGTGGTAACTGGACTTTTTACAACGGTGGCGCCGCGTAACTGCGAAATATCTCGAGAACGGCTAGACCTAGTGTAATGGGGTTTGTCTTATTCGATTCATTGTTAAAAATTATGTATAAAGCAAGAACTTAATTGATATATTTGAGCATAAGTAGTATTTTATTTTATATTTTGACGATTTTTGCGGACAATTTCTCAAAACAGGCAGGTTACTTTTTTCCGAATCGTACCGAAATCTAATCAGCACCAGGGTAACCCACAAGTGACTTATCTACCAAATTTTGTGAAATTTGATCTATTAGTTTTTCAGCTAGTGAATACAGGTAATTTTTGCGGGTCATTTCGCAAAACAAGGCGGGTTGTTTTTTTCAAGAATCGTACCAAAAACTAATCAGCACCAGGGACGAACACAAGTGACTAACCAAATTTTATGAAATTCGGTCCATTAGTTTTTGAGTTAGAGTGGGTACATACATTGCACAGACAGACACACAGACAGACTTCATACTAAAAATAGTGTTTCCGTGTTCTAGAGGTCCCGAAACGTCTTGATCCATCGAAAACTCGATTTGCGATTTTCCAATATTTTATTGCATGATTCCAATACTTTCCCTATGCATTACCAAGTATTACAGGGAAAGTAAAAACATTTTTAGACTGACGTCTATGTGTGTGTGTCTGCCTGTGCAATGTATGTATCCACTCTAACTCAAAAACTAATGGACCGAATTTCATAAAATTTAGTAAGTAATTCACTTATGTATGACTCTGGTACTGATTATATTTAGGTACGATTCGGAATAAAAGAACCCACCTTCTCCTTTTTTGCGAAATGGCCCGTAAAAATTGCCTGTATCCACTGAAAAACTAATGGACTCAATTTCACAAAATTTGGTTGATAAATCACTTGCAGATTAATCTGGTGGTTATTAGATTTTGGTTTAATTCTGAAAAAAACAACTTGCAATATTTTTTTTTTCGAAGTGACCATTCGAAAAAGTCGTTAAATCTAAACATGAAATACTAAGTAAGCATAAATATATCGATTAAATGCTTATTTTAGACCTAATTTTTGACGACGGAAAGAATAGGACCAACCCCATTACTCTAAGAGTAGTCGTTCTCGAGATATTTTAGTTTTTTCGCATTTTCACTGCGCTATCTTTGAAAATAAGTGAATGAGTTACCAAATGTAAACGAAAATTGAAATAAAAGTGCAAATTCAGTGTAATTCAAAGTAATTATAACTGTTATTTTGTGCATTTAAACTCAATGAATTATTGGAGAAATAAAGAGAACGTGAATATGAGTTTGCAGGGAAAGTCATGCGCTGCCCACACCAGATTTTTTCATTTAATTCACCCATTAATACGTTTGCAATACTATAGCATTAATGAAGAATGTCTCCAATAAAGTCCGATGTCCCATCGTTCACAACGCAGCTGCTCAAGTAATAAATACTTAAGGCATCAGCAGGTCGATAGAGAGCGAACTCGTTGTGGAACAAATCTCATAAGAGTTTTGAGGCTCCGGAATAAACGGCGTTTATTAAGGACGGGCGAAAACGATTAAGATACAGTTTCTATCCCAAATAATGCAGGAGCTTCTAGTTAGCGACTGGCCTCTATCTAACATTCAGGGCCGTAGCCAGGCAGGAACCAGGGGAGGCTAAGCCCCGCCCCAAGAGGTATACTCAGCCCCACTGATAAAAATATTAAATTTTTAGTAGTGACATGAAATTCCATATAAAATATCTTTTAAATGCTGAATGAAAAATTTCTTTGAGACTTTTTTATAAATTACTTCGTTTTAAAGATTTTTTTAATTTAGCTCAATGTGTGACTATACTAATGATCCATTTATTGACATATTTAATTTTAAAATATTTTTAAATTATGACAATAGTATTTAGGGTACTTTTGTGTTATTGTGGAGTTCACTGTTACACATTATAGAATCAAAATCTACTGATAAGTAAGAGTTAATATTAAGCATTAATTTGTATTAACTTTCAGAATGTTACTGCCCCCTTGAACCCTTTTCAATTTCGTCTCTGGCTACGGCTCTGCTTATATTTATTCAAATCATCAGTTTACAAACGTATTCCATTTAAAATGTCAAATATCAATAACTTCTATTTCTCCAATAACCCTATCTGGGGAAAATATTTTATTAATAACCAAATTAATACAGTATCTTCATGATTTTCCATTCATAATGAAGTGAAATCAGCATTTGCCTAAATTGTCTGATCCCATTTACTGGAAAACTACAATAGATAAGAAGATGAAAGTTTGCTTATTTATGCATTTTAATCTGAGCACTTGAATGCATTGTGATTAAAACGTGCTCCTGTCTATTAAATACGTTTCTGCGATTCAAATGTGTGCTTCCCTATTATTCTAATTTGTTTTATTTAATATTCAAATTCTAAACACTTCTTTTGTATTTGGATTCTCAAATATTGAAATTGATTTTTTTTATACTCCTAATTTCATAATTATGTATTGAATAAAGTTTTAATTTGAAATCTTTCACAGTTCCAATACGTTCTGCTAGTTTTTAATCCATCTTCTGTAGTAGTTTTTTCCTACACCCATTCTTATAAACTATCACTCTTCGTATTATTTTTCGACATCTTTAACGGGCTCGTTCTCGGATCCCAGAGTACGCAGAGTAATGCAATCTGGCACACAGTTTCATCTTAAAGAACATTTTTATTTATCAAAATTTTACGTCATTTACGCAAGTCAGGACGTTTTCATGCATAATCGCTCCGAATTACGGTTTAGTGCCTTCAGATAATACGTCGATCCAATATAGCATTACTTAGATTGGTGCGTCAAAAAAAAATTAATAATAAAAATAAGAGGACGGATTTGGAAGGGAAAACTAAAACAAGAAAAATAAAAAAATGAGTTAAAAAATGAAATAAAAAATAAGTAAAGAAAAAAGTTTTTCCAATGTCCTCCCCCACACAATAGTGGCACATGGAAAAAAAAAAAATTCTCCGTGTACCACAGTAACTTTATTTTTTTTTACTTTCTATTTTTATAGAAAATAAATTTTAATCACACACAAAATTCAGCCAAATTAGTGATATAGGTAGATTCAATTAAACCAATACTAAATAAACCTTATCATTATTCTAAACAGCTATTATACAAAATTATTGAAGAAAATGAGGGTGTAGACGAAGAAAAGAGTTTTGAAAACTTTGCAGCGAGTCCAAGTTTCTGGATAACTTATGTTTATTCACAAGTAAACAGGAACACGATACAATCCAACAGCACTTCAATGCTCCACTCATTTCACAGAATTAGCGATATTATTCTCAAAAAGTTGACGAAAGTCATTTCACAAAACAGCGGCTACTATTCTCAAAACATTGTTCAAACACACAGTCCAATGTAGCCCGTGTCACGTCCATTCGTTAACTCCCGTGCAACGGTGAGGGGAGTCCTTTTTATAGTCTCTCCATGGAAACTTCTGGAAATCTCAATATCTCAAAGAATAATCGTTCTATCGAGAAGTTTCTGGAACATTCCGGAAGTCGCCAAATTGGCAATAAATCGCCATATCTGACAACCCTCCTTCTAACTGGGAAACCCTGGAATCACGTCATGCTGACGTCATGGACTGTAATTTCTTAAGAGGCGCCAAAGGGGATATTGCGCGTTCGCAACAATATCCATTTTGAATAATGGTTAAGAATTATTGGTTTAAATGGAATTTGCGTACGCCCTCAATTTAGTTCAATTTGTGTGGGATAAATATTCATTTTATGCTATCCGTGCATCAAAAAACTTGTTTGTTTTTTTCATAATTCATTATGTTATCGCATGAAATGGACCTATTATGCAATGATATTTTTGTAGGATGAATCTTTATTATGCTATTTCGTTTGTATTTACATCAGATAATTTGTCTTTTATAGATCCACACAGGTTACTCATGTTCTATTATTATCGTTTTACTTTACGATTTTTTATTTCATTGCTACATTTTGTATGTTAATGTTTAAATTAGACGGGTAAAAAAGACAGATTTGTTTTAAAAACAAAATTTAAGTATAAGCCAGTGGCGTTGTTCTTTAAATTTTCTCTAAATCCCCCGTGATCAAAATGTTTAATGTTTGAAAATCCAAAATAATCGATGTTCCGGTTTTGAAAGGTAAAATTTATTTATTTATTTATTTATTCATTTATTTATTCAATTTACGTGGCAACTACAGATGAAATCCAGTTACAGTAACCACACAGACATAAAAAGAACAGAGCATAAAATACAAGAATAGTATACATACAAGTAAGTAGTATACATGCAATACAAGTTAAGTAATATACATGCCGAGCGTATTAAAACAGGCTTTTATAAAATGGGCAAGAGTCAAATTAAAAATATTAATATCAGTACAATAGGTATTATGGAGATCAACAAATTTATAGATAGAATAGCTTTTAATGTAATTGTGTTTAACAGTAGTATTGTGAAATAATGTTTTTTTTTTTAGTATTATTAACAGGTATATGGAATTCCGGGCAAGAAAGCAAAATGGGCCAAACAGTATTATTTAAAACTTTAAAACAAGAGGCAGGACCATTTTCTTCTTTTTTTAAGAGACATTAAATTAAATTTTTGTCCGAGTTCACTTCTGTGCATACCATAAGGCTAATAGCCGGACATTCTGTAATTCATAGTACGTAAAGGTTTATTTTGCACGACTTGACTTCTATTCGTTGAGAATGCAGATTGTAAACAAAGTCCCAGATCATTGCACACTACTCCAAAATTGGTTTAACAAGTAAATAACGCTGTAAATGTATGTATGCATGTGTCACTCGACCACTTTAAGTCCTGCTTTATGACACACATCTATCACTGAAACAAATAATTTCTTTTCCCTTATCATACCCCCTATTTCATCTTACTCTAGCATTAATCCACATAACTCAGTCGCTGTAGTAATGAATACTCGAAGCACCTAATAACCACCCTCCTCCCTAAAAAAATTATTCCTTACATCTGAATTACACCACACACAAAGTATTTTCCCATCAAATGCTTCCACTTTTCTAGAGTGTCAATAAAGAATACATAACTCCAATTGCGATCATCCATCGTTCATAACGCAGCTGCTCTAATAATGAATACTTGCAATGCCAGATCGATAGCGATTGAATACTAAAGGGAACAAATTGCATTGCACGAGTTTTGAGGTATCCTAAAGAATGCAGTGGCGTCGCTGGAGAAAAAAATAAGGGGGGGGGGGGGGGGGCGCAACAGAAAAATGTATGCTTCTAATTCTCCAAGTATCATTTCGCTGAATTCTAGTCTGCTTATAATGAACTTTTAAACCCTTACATTTTAATACAAAAATTTGAAGTATACTTTTTATTACAAAATTTTTGGACCAAGACTCATTTTTGGATATTTATACGCGCTCCAGAAAATTGGTAATTTAATACAGGTTCATTAATGAATCATTTATTACATCATGTTATCATGAACCATCTATTACAGGATCATTAATTAATACACTATCCGACACAGAATATGTAACACCATGAAAGAACAAACAGAGTGTGATGATAAAGGACACACAGACAGAGATGGCATATATAAATAAGTGATGCTCATTCCAGAAAGATAATGCAATCAATAGATAGGCAGGGTGATCAGTGGACAGTAGAACCACCTCTTGCAGCGATACAAGCAGCAACCCTTTCGAGAAACAGATGCAATGAGTGTGAGGATAGTTTCCTGAGAGATGTGTGACCCTATGCCTCCAACCATCCTCCACATGTCGTACTCTGTTTGAGGCAGGGACAAGGCAGTCAAACGACGACCAATCACGTCCCATACATGCTCGATGGGTGAGAGATTTAGAGACAACGGAAGATTTAGAGACAAGGAAGCATCCGGATACCTTGCAGGGCTTGTCTGCTGATGGTTGTCGTGTGCGTCGCGCGTTATCTTTCTGGAAACAGCATCTTGCAACCGATGAATGTAGGCCAGTGCCACAGGCAGCAGCACCTCATCCACATATCGTCATGCCGTCATTGTGCCTCTGATACGACAATTCGAACCAGAGATGACCGGTAGAAAGTCGATGACACCTCAAACCATTATGCCGCGTTATCGAACAGTATGGCGTTCAACAGTCGCAGCAGGATTGGATCTGCTTCCACGTCGCCTACAGACTCTCACACGGCGACTTTCATTCGACAAACAGAACCGAGATTCGTCGCTGAACAGTACCCTGTCCCATTCAGACGTCCAAGCGATTCGAGTCCTACACCATTGCAATCTCTGACGTCGGTGTCTTGTCGTCAATGTCTTTGCAAAAGACGGTTTGAGTGTAACCCGCTTTCAACCAATCATCGAGAAACTGTTCTCGCTAATATTGGAACATTCAATGTATCCTGCAAATTCTGCAGAATGTCGACGGTCGTCGTTTATGGGGCCGCCACCGCATGCCTTCGAATGCGTCGATCCACGCGTGCTGACGTACTTCTGGCATGCCCTTCTTAATTGGCATGCCCTTCTTCAATCCATCTTCTCCAAATCCTTTGCACGGTGGACACATCTATGCGTGTTTCAGCGGCGATACGCCAGTACGACCACCCAACCGTGCATACGCCTAAAATGAATCCCCCAGCACGATCGTCCAAATGCTAAAACGAAATTCAGCGTCTTCGTCCAGGCTTTTCTTCAACAACACGTGTCTTCTGAAACGAAAAAAAAAGCACGGAAAACGGATTTCCGTAGGCGACAGACAGCAACAACTGTTGGTTCATCTGCTTCTTCCATCCCTTTTATCCCGTGCTCTAATCACGTGACATACTTGCATTTCATATCATTTACATACATCGGCCAGCTGCGTTTGTCTCGTAATTTGCATTATTATATGGCCAAAGCTTCATGGTGTTGCATTTTCTATGTCGGGTAATGTAATTTATTAGGTCATATTATCATAAAGCATTTATTACAGGTTCTACGATAAAAAATTTATGTCAAAATTCAGACTCATTTGATGCATATATACAGGGTATCCCAGAAAGATTGAAACGCGCTTTAATTCTTTACCTATTGGAGATAAGTGGGCAATGTAAAATGTTGAAAGTAAGGTAGGAAATAATACTACGTTAATGGAATAGTCCTCCCATTCATTTTCAAAAAGTTACACGTTTTAAAATTTTATACGACCCTCTTAGACAAATTGAGTCAATCAGAAAATTTATTTTTAATGCAACAAGATCATTAATAAAATCACATATCTGTACCTTTAAAATCAACTGAATTATGATAAAGGAAAAAATCTGACTTATGCCACTTTTCCGTACCATGTGAAACGCTGTTTCATACGTAAAAATAGGGATCATAAACAAATTGACGATGGAAATATACGTTAATATGTGTCAAAATTTTAAATCGTCTTCATTTCATTCTTTAGTTTTTTTTAATTATTTTACTATAAACATTTGAAACGGCTAAATTAGAGTTAAAGGAAATAAAATATCGTCTGAGTTCTATTCTTCGTTTTGAAAAATTATGTTAAATTTCAAAATCGAATACATACTTGCATTTGTTTACTTATTTATTTTAATTGTTTCAAATAAAGAATGGCATGCCTCAATGTGAAACGTATTTAAGAATTCGTAATTGCATCGTGAGCATACGCGGAAATCGCAAAAATGTCTCCTATGTATTATCATCTAGTTTTTTCTTTTTTGTGATATGTCACACATTTACATTTCTAATTTGATATAGGGTCCCCATTCACAAAGTTCAATTTTCATTTACATATAACTCGCTCAATGCTAACGATACAGACATGCGGTTTTTTTAATGATCTTGTTGCATTAAAAATGAAAGAATATTCTGATTGACCCAATTTGTTTAAGGAGGTCGTATAAAAATTTAAAAAGTATAACTTTTTGAAAATGAATGGGAGGACTATTTCATTAACGTAGTCTTATTTCCTAATTTACTTTCAACATCTTTTCAATTTACATTGCACACTTATCTCCAACAGGTAAAGAATTAAAGAACATTTCAATCTTTTTGGGACACCCTGTATACTAGCACACCATGATTATTTTACATTAATTAAAACTACTTCCGTAAACATTCTTAAAATTACCACTAAATGAATGTTTCTATTTTCTTTGTTTCATTATTAACAGAATTATAATTGAATTGTATTTTTAAAGTGCATGATTTAAGTGCATATTCACGCATTAAACATTTGTTTCAGTAAATAAATTTATAACGATCAAATCATTATACAGAGGACCTGCTATTTGTAAATAAATACACAGAACTGAATATACTTTTATGACTGGAAATTAAAAATAATGTTCATTAAATGAAGGCGTCCGCTATTCAAAAATACTCGTTGAGGTGGTTTTTAAATCAAGTCAAATTTATTATACAACAAACAAGACAATACAGGCAGGCACAACAACAGACAGTAAAACACAGCATAAACACAGAACATAAGCAATTTGTTACAATGCGGCTATGGGACAAGCAAGTCCCCTCAGGTCCGCTAATCCAAAGTAATAAGGCGAGATCGGCAACAACTGCAATACAATCATAATTACAGGCTCAAAATTAAAAGGCATTTGCTCAGAAAATGAGTTTACTCTTAGCATTTGGTCTACGTCCATCACAGCCGTGATTTGGTGCCTTATTATTTAGTCGTGAATTGGTGCCTTATTATTTAGTCGTGAATTGGTGCCTTATTATTCAGTCGTGAATTGGTGCCTTATTATATAGCCGTGAGTTGGTGCCTTATTATATTGCCGTGAGTTGGTGCCTTATTATATAGCCGTGAGTTGGTGCCTTATTATTTGGTCGTGAGTTAATGCATTATTATTTAGTCATAAGTTGATGTCCTATTATTTAGTCATGAGTTGGTGCCTTATTATTTAGCCGTGAGGAGGCACCAACTCACCTTATTATATAGCCGTGAGTTGGTGCTTCATTATTCAGCCATGACTCGATGCCTGATATAGCCGGGAGCTAGTGTCTTATTATGTAGTCGTGAGTTGGTGCCCTATGCGAGAACACACGTCCCTTTTGTCCGGGCAGGTTTGCTGTTCAGTATATCCTTTCGGGAAGCTTCACTTTCTCTTGTATAACTTCGACTAAATACGGGTAACAATATTTCTCATAAATGAACATTGCACACCAGTGTCTACTAAATACAATTTTAATATTGGAATAGAATGGGCCTCTCTGGAGAGAGTTATGGCCAGCACCACTGATTCCTGATGTTTTAAAACTGTGGTCACACCACACCTAATCCTACAGTGTCACAACAACGCTTGTTTGAAATTCGCATTTTAAGAAAACCAATAACATTCTGCGAACAAACATCTTTTATGGACAAATTTTATTTGCACAAATCGCAGGTAATTATTACTTAAAGTACCCTATCGATGGCGGGCACCACACCTCGTGAAATAAATCTTATTAGGTAAGTTTTGGGGCTTCAGAATAATATGACGCTAATGAGAGAAAACGATTAAGAAGCAGTTTCTGTCCAGGGTGACGTCGTAGAAGCTGTTTCTTGGTGACTTGTCGCCGTCTAATCATTCTTAGAAAGATGAAGTTCAAATATTTGTTTTATTTACTAATTAAGTTTGAGTTAAATAAGTTTGAGTTCAGATGATCAAATTATTTCTTTGTTTGCCAGTATGGGGGCCGCTTTAAATCTTTTGAAGGGAAGCATGAAAGGCCCAGACCATACAGCCAACCCAGGGGTTTATGGCAGTTTAATGTATGGCCGGTGAAGGGAAGCATGTGCTTCCTGTGCCTTTTCGGTAATCAGGCTCTGCCCAAGGAGAACAGCTTGAAAGTATCTTCTAAGGAATAACCAGCCCCACAGTAGGCTGTCGAGTCATCGATGATGATTATCTTTATTTTCTTCTGCATACTTACTTCATACAGTTGTAAGAATTTTCGTATAAAACGGAAATGGCATCTCCAGAAAAGTAAATGAAAATCCTTAGTGCCCCTCCCCCACTTTCTATGGAAGGTGATGTTGAATCCATATGTCATCATCTAAGCCGCATCTCTTGCCAATTTTGAAAAGCAGATGCTACAAGAGATTTTTTTTTAACCAAATTACAAATCCTTGGTGAACCCTTAGCTCCTCCGGAATTTGGTGCTGCATCCTCTAAGGTCTATCCATAACCAATCCGAAAAAACATGATTCAAAGACATTTTTTGAACCGGAAGTTAAAAAAAAGTGGAAATCGTTAGTAAACCAGTTCAACCCCCACCAGAAATTTATTTATAATTTATATTAGTTATTATTTTGCTCTATCTATAGCTAATTTTGAGAAATATCTGTTTCAAGCTAATTGAAAAAATTTAACCTGATATGAAAAAATAAATCGAAAATGAACATCCTCAATACACATACCCTACCTCTTCCAGAATTGGATGCTGAATCTATATCAGTCACCGCCTAATCTCTATCTATAGTAGATCCTGAGATATAGATGTGTCAGGTAAAACTTTTTATTAAAACTATAAATAGCATGACAATATTTTTGCCACCAATTAAACTAATCAATAATCCGAAGATGGTATCCTGTGACTCATTGGCTGGTTCCGTGTACTAAGGAATATATTTCAAAATTCATCAAAGTATCAGATTCCTACTATAAAAAGTCCATTAGTTATTCTAGAAGCATCAACATTTTAATTATATAAAACTTTTCAATCCACACCTCAGTTACAGTTATACACTTATTTCACTCATTGTTGTAGAACTAAGAGATGGTATTCTTTCGCGATGTTATTTTCTCCGTTCGCCCTTTTCCTGCGAAAATAAAAGAATTTATAAGAAATATAATTTCAGTCACTTTGCATTTTTTGTTTAGCCTACGTACGACACTAAACTGAATTTTGAAATTCAATTTAAGTAGAATTGAAGCGAATTTCTATATTTTTCAACATTAGTAACATAAATAAATATATGAAATGTAAGCCACTATTAGTCTTTTTCATTCATTCAAATTCCATGTGTTATGCGTTCATTTACATCAGAATTCGTATCAGAGTATTCTATTAATAAGCTTCCAATTTCAAATTATTCTTTTAAAGGTATTTAATACTTTATGTATAAATTGACAACAGGTCATGAATTTAATGCATTTAGCTGAATTATATAAATAAAGGCTATTTAATTTATTTTACAAGGAAAACTAATTTGAAATTATCTTTTTACTATATTGACTATAAATGCAAACATATAACACTCTCCAGGTCAACTGTTTAGCTCGTTTGTAACTTTTGAACGCATAGCAGTCGATTTTTCTAAAACTTTTTTGAAAAAAGTTATTTGGTGTTGCTTAGCAACGGGTTTTTTTTTTTTTTTTTTTTTTTTTTTTTTTTTTTTTTTTTTTTTTTTTGCAATTCTGTAAAGAATATTTACTAAATATATTAATAAGGTAGATGACTTTCATTTAATTTATCGAATAGAAATAAAAAAGAAATTTATAGAATATAAACTTAATATAAGAATTTTATTTTTGATGTCATTTATTGGTTGTTCCTACGAAATAAAATAAGATTAAGAGAGTTATTATTTTTTTATCTTTTTTAGAATTTCTGAAGTCACCGGTTCGCTATTAGAACTTATACATATTTTAAATCATCAACAACGTCTGGAATATCTGCTTACGATATATAAAACTGATAAAATTTATCAATATATATTCTTTCTTCATGAAAATTCTTAAACCATACAGTAAATTACAAACTAATTTTCTAAAAAGTTTTAAAAATTCTATAAAAATGAAGACAACTTTTATAAATAATTTACGTATGTCCAAAAGCAATCTTTGCACAAATTATAGTATTTAGGTAAATATTTTCTGGATTATTATATTAGTTTGCTTATTAAAACAGTTTATGGTAATAGATTTTAGATATTTCATTATTTTATTACAACAGAAAAAATCTGATGTGAGCAGAACATGACTTTCATTATATAATGCAATAAATTGACTCCTTTTACAGTCAAAAAATGATGTATGAGATCCATGTATGAGATCTGTGTTTTTAACGTTGAATTGTAAATCTGACGATTTTCCTGATGACAACATGTAATTCTATTTCAAAGTACCCAATTAAGTTATATTTCACACAACTCTAAATTAACAATTATCAATATTAATAACATCCTCAATAAGCGATATAGTCCATATATTAAAATATTTTAATAATTAACTCATCAACTAGGCGTCATTTTCATTTATTTAGTGTCATTGTTGAAATTTTGGTCAATCTGGGGCAAAATATTACCAAATTGGCGATACTTTGCTAGATTATTCGACAAATTTGCCAAATACATCACCAAGTGTTGCAGACAAACGAGGAGAAGAGCACTTCTTATATACTAGAATATATGCCCATCATATGACAAAAACAGAATTTTCGAAACATTACTTCTCATTTGACGTCATTTTTATCAATTTCGCGACATTTTTGTCAATTTGGCAACATTTAAAAGTCGCCAAATTGGCGACATCCCACTAAATTTATCGCCAAGCGTTACCGACAGACGGACAGAGAAATGGGTTATTCTTATAGTCTATTCTTATATTCTTTCCAGGATAATAAACTTTCATCAATGAGTCGTCATTTCATTGGTTCAGCGTCAGTTTCATCAATTTGGCGAATTTTTATCAATTGGGTGACATTTTCGTCAATTTGGCAACATTTGAAAAGTCACCAAATTGGAGATATTCTGAAAAATTCGTCCTCAAAATTTTATCCAAACGTTACCGACGGAAAAATAGGTTTTCCTTATAGTAGATTCTTACATTCTTTCCAAGATATTGAATTTTCGTCAATGAGTCGTCAGTTTCATTGATTTAGCTTTATTTTCGTTAATTTGGCAATATTTAAAAAAGTCGCCAATTTGGCGATATTCTGCCATATTCATCGCCAAAATTTCGCCAAGTTATTCTTATAGCCATCTAGGTGAGATATATCTCAAGTCGAAGCTCATAGCAGATAAATGACTATTGGCGTCCAACTACAAAAGTATTACCCAAAGTATCTTTTCCGATGAATGGAATGAGCTAGATCCACGAAAATAATATCACCAAATTTATCGCATGATATTACATGTGAGAAGTGAACATATTTCACAATAGTTAATATATTTTTTATTTCATGTGATTTTTTATAAAATAATGTACAATAACTGGAGAACCGTTCATGCTAGCGTTCTAAAATTTATATCAATCGTTTTTTAAAATAAAAAATTACATAAAAAATGATTATTTGCGTAACTTTATAAAAGGTTTTGATATTTTTTATGATCTTTTCAAAATTTCTCTCGAAAATTTAATAAGGTTCTGAACAATCGATTACGTTAAAAAACATTAGGTTTTCAGTATTTACGCATTGTAATTTTTGTACCAAATTTCATTCGAATCGCTCTTTTCGTTCGTTAGATATCGTCTCTCCACACACACACACAGAGAGAGAGAGAGAGAGAGAGAGAGAGACATCACCTTAAAAACTTTTGATTCGTGTTCAGGAATGCTGGAAACGTGCTCTCCTGTCGAAAACTCGAATTCGAATTTTCGACCCCGTCACAATACTTTTCTTATACATTATATTACGTATATAAGGAAAGTAATAATTTAATGTGACAGCACATGATTTTCCCTCATGACACCAATTTATTTTCTCTTTTGGTTTTATCTCTACTGAAATTTAAAAGATAAAATAAATTTGATGAACTTTGAAATTACATAATATTTGAAATTATTTTAAAGTAATTATCTTTTCATCTGGTAATTTGCAACATTGTAAAACGGGGCCAAATCGCCCAAATTCCAGAAAACTGAAAAATATAGAAGACAGTATATTTATCCTAGAGTAATGGGGTTCGTCTTATTCAATTAGTAATCAAAAGTTACGTGGAAGGCAAGCATCTAATTAATATATTTGAACATATATAGTTATTTATTCTATACTTTATGGATGATTGTGTACCATTTCAAATAAGAAGACCAGTTTTATTTATCCCAAACATACAAAAATGTAATTAGCTCTATAGAGCATAACAACTACATAGCACGAAATTACGTCGGATATTTTTGGAGCTAAAGTGGTTTCATGCATGAAGCAGATAGAAACACGCAAATATACACACTGTACAGTTATGTCTTAAAAGGAACTTTCTCTAAACTTAAAGTGACTTACTCTGAAATACAAACAATCAAATATCTTAACTTTCAAGGATTGTACACATAAATAAAGGTAAAAGATAAAAAAAAAATATTCCACCAAATTACATGGCTTTTTGCTTTAATAAATAAATAAAACATATTACTTACATTATGAGACAAAATTCGGATATTACACAGAAATGCAATACCGATACAGTATAGTTATTATTCAAAACCTTTCGTACTCAATCAACCCAAAAGAAACTGAAGATAAAATCACCTTACTTACAGGAACTTTTCCTAGGACATACGCGTACTACGTACCCTATTCTCCACACAGACAACAGGTGACGACCTTGCAATTGGGAATCTATCGAGAAACGCTCTGAAACATCCGTGGCAAAACCACACAAGTCGGTCTCTCTACAAGAATGTTTTCTATCGAAAACTTGATTCAATCTCAAATAGAATCCGCACGCTTGTCAAGCTATCGCTGTGATTGATAACTTAAACCAAAGATCTAATAAGTTGTTAATTAACAGGAAAAGCTTAATGTAACGGAAACGCGGTAAGTAATAACAAATAAGTTACTGTGAACTCACGCTAAAAATATCTCATTCATATTCTGGGGGGGGGGGGGGTCAAAACATGTAAATACGTCGAAACCCCGAATTAAATTTTTACCCTATTCCAACATTTGTCCTTTACATTATCATGTATAGTAGGGAATGTAATAGCTAATAATCGATTTAAATTTCTAATCTGTCAAGAAAGCAGCCCACATTGTGTTACATATTTAAATGGTTCTTGTTTAAATATTCCTTAAGAGACATTTCTCCAAAATAATTTAATTGCCTTTTCCTTATTGAATGCAGTTTCCAGTTCGGCAATTAAACCCTGAAAACATATGTCTTGACATCTACATGCAAACCGATACACTCTCTCCTTCCGCGTTATTTATTCGAGCCATTTATTTGCAGAATTACAAACATGGAATAAAGGAATTGTGCCGCAGACGATTTCATTTATTTACTCCGTACGTTCTGTCAGGTGTGAGATGTGTGAGATATAGTATATGAAATGTGCAAAGAATATGTTATATTTACGCACGGATTGTTTGTATTTACTATATTAAATATTGAAATAGAAAGATTTATGTAGATGACTTTAGGATTTATTTCAACTTCAGCAAAATGTTAATCAGTTCTATCAAGCATTTAATATATCAGTATCTTTATTTTATTCCTTGCAGATCGTCTAACAAATGTAACTACAGCAATACTTCAGATATTTTAATTCATCACAATAGTTTCCTTTGCTTATACAATATATTGTAGGGAAAATCCCCTAATTCTCAAAAGACCGTGATTTTTCCTCAGTAATTAATTTAAAGCTTCGTTATCGTTGTAGAAAATTAGAAAGAAAATAAGAACAAGACATTTTTGCCTCAAGTGAGAGGATCTAAGATCTTTAAAAGATGGTTCTTTAATGCATTTTGTTGCGGTTAGATGGCGCTTTACGCATCTGAGCCATTCAGCCTGCAGCCTGCCAGGTGTGAAATCATCCTATAAATGACCGCTCATTAGTTCGTTTTCCGTCGTAAAAGGAAGCAGACTAATTAAATCGTCTGCCGTAATTGTAAAGTTTGCGTTCTTGCTTTTCCTAGAAAAATAAATGGCTTTTCACAAACTTTGAAACCCCCAGACGAGCTATTAAATATTTTGAAAGTGTCAAAAGTTAACTTAGATAAATCATAATCACGTATTTGCATTCAAGTGTATTTGTTAATTCCCCTATTCCAATTTCTGTGTAAAAATCCGCAGCCACGTAAGTCGCAGGGAAGAATGAAAATATCTAATGTAGCACATTAATTAAAACAAACAAATTTCGATTTTATAAGAAAATAATAATAAGCATTAGAGATTTCTTTTAAGATCCAGATGAAAATCAAAGTTTAATGTGTTAACCTATTAAAATAAGCATAGCAAATTTCATGTAGGCCGCTTGATTATTTCTGTACATCTTTACAGTTATATGTCATTTTTTTGTTTTTTAGAGAAATGTATAAACGTTGCGTTACTGTTCATGTAATACGGCCAGAATGTTTTGTATTTATACACGGAAGAAATTAGAAATATTTTTTTGGCCAACAAATCACCTCTCCAGTTATTACCCTGTATTGCTGGGGAAGTAAAAAGAACCCGCCTTATTTTACGGAAAGGTCTGCAAAAATCGTATGTATCCGCTCTAGCTGAAAGAGTAATTGAGCAAATTTTATAAAAATTCGGTTGACTGGGGGGGGGGGGGTGCTCTGTCCCCGCTCGCTACGCTTTGCCAATCCCCGTAACTCGCGAGCTATTTCCAGCTGAACTAAAGATTAAATAGGCAAACGGTTTATTTCATCTTGTTACCCTATCATTTTATAAGTATACCAAATTTCATAATTTTATATGCTATAGTTTCTGCGATACGAGATAAAGAAAATCGATTGAAGTGCTAATGCCAAAGAACATTTTTCACTTTGGAAGTGCATTAAAAAGTACATGATTTGAATAAAGGAATCAGCCTTTTTGCAAAATGGCCCTCAAAAATTGTCCAAATCTAAAAGACAACATATACTCAAATGTATCTATTAAATGCTTGTGCATACACAATTTTTGCTGACGAAAAAAATAAGACCAACCCCGTAACTCTAAGACTAACCGTTATGGCGATAGTTTTTCAGTTCTTCGCATTTTTGTCATGTCGCCTTTGAAAATGCGTTGTCTCCAAATGAAAATGAAACGTGAATAAAATCTGCAAATTCATTTAAATAATCATCACTTAAAATTCCTTTAACATTCATTTTAAGTCATTTAAAATAATTATGCGGGTTATTACTTTCCTTATATACACAGTATAATGTTTAAGGAAAGTATTGGGACGGGGTCAAAAAATTCGAATTTTCGACGGGAGAGCACGTTTCATGCATTCCTGAACAAGAATCAGACATTTTCGAGGGGATGTATATGTGTGTGTGTGTGTGTGTGTGAGTCTATAGAGACGATATCTCACGAACGAATCAAGCGAACTGAACAAAATGTGGTACAAAAATCACAATCAGTGAATACTGGAAGCCTATTGTTTTTACACACAATCGAATGTTCAAAACCCTCCTAAATTTTGAAATCAAATTTTTAAAAAATCATCAAAAAATTAAAATATTCAATACAGTTACATAAATAATCATTTCTAATGTAATTTTTATTAGAAAACAATTGACATAAACTTTAGAACGCTAACTTAAACCATTTTCGAGATATTGCACATTTAGCAAAAATCACATAAAATTAAAAAAAATATTAACTATTGTAAAATCTGTTCACTTTTCATATATAATATTATGCGATAAATTTATCATCATTCCCGTGGATCTAGCTCGTTCCATTTACGTGAAAAGACACTTTGGGTAATACTTCTGCAATTTGAAGCCATTAGTCGTTTATCTTCTATAAGAATAACCTATTTCTCCATCCACAACGCTTAGCGAAATTTTGGCGACGAATTTGGCAGAATATCGCCAACTTGACAAGTTTTTTTAGATATTGCCAAATTGATAAAAATGACACTAAATCAATGAAAATGAAAACTAATTGATGAGATTTCAATATCTTGGAAAGAATATAAGTATCTACTATAAGAATAACCTATTTCTCCGTCTGTAACGCTTGGCGAAATTCTGGCGACGAATTTTGGCGATATATTGCCAACATGGCGACGTTTTAAATGTGGCCAAATTGACGAAACTGTTAATGACATTTTTATCAATTTGGCAAGTTAATAAAAATGTCGTCAAATTGATAAAAACCACACCAAATGGGATGCAATATTTTGCAAATTTTTAATTCCATCATATGATGGGCATATCTTTTATTATATAAGAAATGCTGTTCTAAATATCGCCAACTTGGTGATATTTAGAAGAGCATTTCCCACATTTACGAAAATATCGTCAAAATTGCAAAAATAACGCCAAGTTAATGAACATGACGCCTAATTGATGAATTTATATTAAAATATTTAAATATATGGACTATATTGTTTATAGATCTATCAATATTGATAATTGTTAATTTCATTTGCGTAACATATAAGTTAATTAGGAATTGGGTACGAAATGGTTTTACATGTTGTCATCCGGAAAAGCGCCAAATGTACAATTTAAAGTTACAAACACTGTGCCGTGGATCTTTTCATCACTTTTCCACCAAACTAGATTCATTGCATTATATAAGGAAAGTCATGTGCCACCCACATCAGATTTCTTTTGTGTTTGCTATTAAACTCAAATTGATGAATTGTGAAAGAAAGTAAAGAAAATTATTTGAGCCTGTAGGGAAAGTTATGTGCTGTCCAAATCACATTTTTTTAATATATTTTCCTATATTTGGTACAAAACAATTAGCATACTATTTAAAGATTATTTTTAAAAAATTATTGAAAAATGAAAAATTCAGAGGTCATATCAGATTATATTCATTACAAAATCTAAAAACTCAAAAATATTTGCTACTCGAGCAGTTCACACGGTTCCAGGAATTTCTAGAAACTTTTAACGTTCAAAGAAAGTGTTGAGTAGCGAAACTTCAAATTAATCTGAACTCGGGGGAAATAATGTTTAACATCTTAACCCCCAGATAGCTGAGGCGCTTTTAAGTTCTCTCATCAAAGGGTTACAGAGCCGTGAAATTCCCCGCTCGTTAAAGCGCCTTTATCGTCAGCTTCTCTAATTAGTGTTCGAAATACCTCATACCGAAGCTGATTGTTTTTGCATGTCTCGCAGAGATTTCTTCTCAAGTAAAACTTTTCTAGTCTGATGGAGTTTCTGATAGTTACTATATGCAGAAAAGATTTGCGAATCATTTTAATGATTTTTAATAATCAAGAATTGTAAAACAAACGACACTTGCATACACGGGAATCTAATGTATAGTCTGTTCAAAAATGCACATTTAAATTCCAGACAGATCATGACGTATGATAGTATTTACAGAATATCAAGATTTTAACAAGCATTGCAGTTGTCGCCGTGTTACAATCCTGGTCATACGACTTTTTCACAGTTATTTATTGCCTTCCATATACGAATTTTCTGAGTTCCTGATATCGATTTCAAACAATCCTCTGAAACTTCGTAATTCGTATTGTTCTTCTATATCGCTTTATTACGAGTTCGTTATTCAAACTTCTTAAGTTCTCCTTTAGGTGTGCTGCAATCACTTTTCTTTAATCGGGCATGCCACTTTCGCATAGATAGATCTAATGTGCACACTCATGTACGTTTTCTTACAATGTTATTTTGGCACTTAAGGGCAGTCCTAGGAAGTCTGTATATAGTTACAAACGTGTAATATGCTCTCACTGGAGTCAATTTTGAAAACTAGACAGAAAAAACATCCTTTCGGGCAACTGGTCCTGTTAAGTGAATCGAGAGTGGACAGACACTAAAATTCGGAAGAGAGTTGCCAGATTTGGCGATTTATCGCCAATTTTGCCAACTTTTCGAAGGTTCGAGAAACACCTCAAAATAACTAATATTCTACGAGATATGGGAGATTTCCAGAAATTTCTATAGAGAGTCTGTAAAAAGAGTCATCACTCAGTTGTTGTTGTTGAGACCCAGACCGTCCGACCTACCAGAAAGGTGTAAGGTAACTGTATGGACGGCCGGGAAGTGCCACCCAATTTAGACCAGAACCCAGTGGGGGCATCACTCAGTTGTAGAATAGTTGATGTGATACGAGCTATATTTAACTGTGATATTCGTCAATATTTTGATAATAGTAGCGGCGGTTTTGTGAAATGAAATTCATCCAAGTTTCAAGAAAAGTATCGGTTGTTTTGTGAGAGTTAAGTACTGTATATTGTTCCTATTTAAGCTGTACTTGTGACTAAACGTGTTAGTTATCCATAAATTGGGACTCATTCTTATATCCTGAGAGTACATCCTCGATTCCAGAAAATACGTCCATAGTGATATGTATTCTCTATCTTATGTTGTCAATTTAAAAATTATAATGTATTCAAATTTGAATAATTTTGGTCTTCTCAACAATCGTACGATAATTATTTTCCATAAGTAACCCTTTTCTTTACCATTTATGGTTCAAATTTACTTCTTATAATTATGGACTTTGCAATTCAAGCTGTCTGCTCCCCCCAACCCACCACTGATACAAAATGGTGCATTTTAACTCACGAATTTTTGCATACATGCAGCAGGGCTAAAAAACATTTTTAAATTTCCTCACACATAGTAATCATTGTTTCTATTTAGTATAAATGTGGGTCTCTAGAGATCTGTATTTCATTTTTGTCTCACTTAACATTTCGCGACCTTTAAGCAATTATGAGAAACTTAGAACAGAAATGTTTTTTTAATTTTTTTTTATATAATTGCGGAGAAACTTCTCAACACACCTTATTAAATATAATTGCTTTTATTGCAAAATTATTAGTTCAAAACAAAAATGTAAAGAAATATATTACGCCCTACTCCAGATGTCATTTTCCGTCCATTTAGAACGTATAATTAGAAAGTTTCACCTTGTAACGATAAAAATGAATATAAATTATGTTGTCTCGTAAGCTTAGCTTCATTTAAACACGACAATGGTGAAAAAACACAGCGAAATTAAAATATTTTGAGCATTTAAAACACAGTCTTACGGCTGAAATAATCTGATATATTTTATGTGTGTTTTTCAAATTTGTAATTCGGGTGTTTTGATTTCATGACTTAAAAGGATAGTATTTTCAACACCATTCCATATATTAATCTGTAAACTTTCTAATAAAAAGTCATTAATAGAATTCTAGAGAGATAAGTTACGCATCAATATTATTAATTTTTACTTTCCCTGCAATACACGGTAATGTATAGGGAAAATATTCGAATCCTATCGAAAAACGCAACTCGAGTTTACGACGGATCTACACGTTCCGAGACCTTTAGAATATGAAAAAACTATTTTTAGCGTAACGTATGTGTGTGTGTGTCCACTCTAACTAAAAAACTAATGGACCGAATTTCGTAAAATTTGGTAAATAAGCCACTTGTGGGCAAATCTGGTGCTGATTAGTTTTGGGTACGATTCGGTATAAAAGAACCCGCCTTATTTTGCGAAATGGCCCGCAAAAATTTCCTTTATCCACTCTAGCTGAAAAACTAATGGACCTAAATTCACAAAATTCGGTGAATAAGTCGCTTGTGGTTCACCCTGGTGCTGATTAGATTTTCGTATGATTCGGAAACAAATAATCTGCCTTCTTTTGTGAAATGGCCCGCAAAAATCGTCAAAATCTAAAATAAAAACTACGTATGATTAAATATATCCATCAAATGCTTGTTTTATACGCAATTTTTAACGAAGAAAAGAATAAGACCAACCCCATTACACTAGGACTAACCGTTCCCTAGGTATTTTAATTTTTTCGTATTTTCTCTGCGCCACCTTTGAAAATAAGTCCAGTTACCAAATGAGAACAAAAATTGAATTAAAAGTGAATTAAATTTAATTAAAATAAAGAAAACGTGGATATAAGTCTGCAGGGAAAGTCATGTGCTGCCCACATCAGATTTTTTGAAGATGTAAATATTCTTTCTCAGTTCAAGTTAACTGTTTAAAATAATTCTCAATTTAGGAAATTGCTATTTTACTTTTATATGTAAATCGGACGTTCTCTATCCATTGAAATACTAAGCCGATTATATTTTCCTCCTATGTTTTAAATATGCTCTCAATTCTCGTTCTGTAGGTTTCAGATCGAATGCAGGTTCGAATTTGTACTGCCTCCTGATTCAATTGGTTTTTTTTATTCGTCTTATAACTAGTGATCCGTAAAAATCATGGGAGAATTTTATTTGCTGAAACTTAATATAAAAAATATTTAGGTTTGTTTTTTGCTTTTCTCATATATCAAAGATATCTTCAAAAAATGTTTTAGAGTAAATTTTATATAGTTTTATTTACCTTAGTAAACAGACTCAAAATTATCTCATTAAATCTGTTTTCATATTCTATTCCCTTCCTCAAGCCATCGGAGAATAATGACGGAAACGCTAAGTGCCGGTTAGGCATAACTGTGCGAATATAGAAAATCTTCGGTGAACATATGGCATTTTGACTTAATCAGCTTAAGATTTTATTAATCAGCTGGAAGTTATAAAATATTATAGAAAATCCTTTTAAATTACACTGTTTTAGTTAAATACACTAAGAAGTAAAAAATAATTTTTAGCTATCGCAACATTCTGGATCATATGTAAATAAACATAAAACCATGGGAAGCCCCTAAAGGAATTATTTTTACATTAGCAGAATTTTAAGGAATAACAGAAGTGATAGCATGGAAATGACGTACATAAGAATGATTACATTTAATGTATTTAAATTTCTTTCACAATTTTAATTTAACAATCCGTCATCCTTATACATGGTATTTCTATCTTATCCTTTATTGTTTCTTCAAATTCTGTTAATGTCCAGATGCAATTCTTTGAGGGGCTCCCCGCGGTTTTATTTTAAGTCACTTTCTCTAAACGGGCTGTTTCATCTTTCTTGTTACAATATATTTTTTTTTCTATTTCTCAATCTGTTTTCGGCATTATATCTTAACATGGGTGGCAACAGTAGCAGAAATCATTTTGTGGAAATTAAACAGAAAATGAAAATTTTTATTTTCAAGACAAGTAAATGACAGCATGGCAGGGGAATGACACTTAATATAGGCAACTACTTTGTTAGTATATGCGTATATATACACTCTATAACAAAAAATCGACGCACCAAGAAATAGTTGTCCGATTGTGATAAAAATTGGTGGATGTGAAGAACATACATAGAAAAAGAAACGACTAAAATTCTAAAATTTCGTAGCAATTTAAGGATTTAGAGTTTGACCGTATACAAAGGGAGGAAGTCAATAAGGCGTTGGTCCACCTCTGGCCTGGATGCAAGATGTCATCCGGCGCGGCATAGACTGATGAAGTTCACGGATGGTGTCCTGCGGAATGTCTTGCCAAATTGTCCCCAACTGTCGGGCTAAATCGTAAACATACCGGGATGGTTGCAATCGCCTTCCCATAACGTCCCAAATGTGCTCTATGAGAGAGACATCAGGAGACCTAGCTGGCCAAAGAAGTGTTAGGCAAGCTTGAAGACAATTCACAGCAACACGTGCCGTCTGCGGTCGGGCATTATCTTGTTGAAAAGTAAGTCCGAAGTGTGGCAAAAGGGACTGTAACACAATCGGTCATAGAATGGTATCTACGTACCGCTGTGCTTTCAGTGTGCAAAAATGACTGCCAAAGACGTAAGATATCCGCAGTCGAAATGCAACAGAAATGTTGGCCAGATTCAGAATCGCTCCTTATATACACCTGCCGAATGAGCTGGAGCTCCCACTATTTATCCCACTATTTATTCATTAGACACCAAATTTTATTCATTTGCATGTTCACTTAAAATATTTTTGCATACGAATTTTCATTATAATCGGACAACTCCTTCTTGGTGCGTCGATTTTTTTTTGTTATAGAGTATATATATGTGTATATATATATATATATATAATTAGAAAAATAAAAAATTTGTTTCGCTTCAATTGCAATCTTATATTTAGAACCAATTTCTATTTGCTTTATCTTCTAAAAAGGAAATGTAGTTTAAATGTAAATCACCTATTCTAATATTATTCCCTTGTCTACCAAAGAGACAGGTAAGTGACGACAGGGGAATGACAAATCATGTAATTTTACTTTTTGCGTATAAGAGTTTTATTTGCATTTAGACTTAACTTGATATTCAGTTTGCTACACTAACTAGGCACACATATATATTAAAAAAATTATTTACTTTTTTATTTTGAGAATAATTAAAGATAAGCGAATGACAAGGAATAAAAATACCCAAAATTGTTCAGTTTTATAATATTTTCCTGCACAGAATGATAGCTAGAACATAGTCGAACTCTTGAAATGGTGAATAAGTACTTTAGTAAAACTTTAGTAAAAAAGGAATAATACTTTAATTATATTGTGTTGTCATCTATGTACAGCATGATATGTTAAGATTTAAAAACAGGTAAATGACAAAAAAGCTAGAGCACAGTTGTAAAAACTTAATTTAAAATATTGCTCTAATATATAGTGGATTTTTTTATTACTGTTCGTATTTTAAATTGCCTAATTGAATATAAAACATCAAATTAACTAGAAAATGAAGGATTGTAAATGAAGTTGTGATTTCATGATTTGACTGTACGCACTCATTTAGCATGGTGGCATCTTGGCAATGATAAGGACTATGACACGCGAGTGTTGTTTCCTGTCTGTTTTGGGAACGCTGGGGATAACAGAATGTCTGGAGCTTGTCAAACGAGAAAGTCCGTTTTATATCCCTACACACTCCTAAAGCACATGAAGAAAATATGAAAGCTTGAAAAAAATTCAAAGTCCCTAAAAATCCTTTACCACCCTGAATAAATCAGGGCGGTTCATGAAAAATGAAAACCCGAAAAAATATTTAAAGTTCTTTCAAAACCTCTCTGGTCTTCTATGGGTTAGGTGAAATGCGCAGCACATTCCTTGCTGGATTGACAGGCGCAGTATGCCTACATTTCCCCTACTGGTACTTTCTACAGAGATGCAATACCATAATGTGCGGATGAGATTCGACCACCGTCTGCATCCACATTATCAACCCCTATAGTAGTCTTACATATATTATGTTATTTTTACAATTATTTAATAAAACAAATATATTTACCAAAGCGAAACGTAAACATTTCAATTATCCCTTTTAATTTTTCGAAACTACCCATTTTGAATCAAACGTTCAATCCCAAAACATGTCAATACCATTTTTATTTACCCAATCATTTAATTAAAGCTCATCGTATTTTTTTTTTCAGAACGCTGCGGAAATAAAGTTGTAATTACGCTTTTCAAAAGGCATCGCATTTTTCAAATTCCTATTAAAATTCTGAAAAATTCTTAAAATGAAATAATTGTCACATAAACGAGGAGACGTGAAAATTAAAATTTTGACTGAATTTTCCGTAATCGCGTTGATTTAATTCATTACACTTTCATTAATTTTAAAATGATAGATTATTCCTTTTGCCGAATATCGAATTGTGATTTAGTTGAATTTCTAGTCAGAAAATCTTATTAAAATATACATTAATAAATATATTACATTAATAAATATAATACATAATTTAACGAAGTTTGGTGAGCTCTTAATCATTTTATGGATTGTAGGGAAAATAATATAATTAATATTGTTGCGAAGGCGCAATGTTCTGTTTGGCGCCTCCTCTTTCGTCTGTCTCGAAGGCAAGGCGAAAAAAATACAGTGCATGATGTGAGGATGACGTGAGCAAAGGGTTGCCAGGATTTCACAGTTAGAAGAAGACTTTCCAGATTTGGCAGTTTATCGCCAATTTGTCGACATTTGGCGACTTCCGGAATGTTCCAGAAACTTCTCAATAGAACGATTGTTCTTTGAAATATAGAGGTTTCCGGAGGTTTCTATGGAGAGACTATGAAAAGGACTCACCCCACCGTTGCATGGGAGTTGGCGTGACACGAACTACATTGGACTGTGATTTTTGTCAATGTTTTGAGAATATTAGCAGCTGTTTTGTGAAATTACTTTCGTCAACATTCTGAGAATAATATATTTTATTCTGTGAAATGAGTGGAGCATTTAAGTGCTGTTTGATTGTATACTGTTCCTGTTTACTTTGTGCCTATGAATAAACTAGGTTATCCAAAAACTTGGACTCGTTCTTGTATCCTGCATATACACTCACGGTTCTAAAGGATACGTTTCGTAACAATATCATTTCACGGTATTTGAAGATACAAATTTAAAGAAGAAAACTTTAACAGCTTTGTTTTTACAATTACAATACTCTCACGAAATATATACAGTTTTACAACATGTTACCAAGTTCAGTATTGGCTCGAAAGAGATACAAACACACTAATTGCTGTTAAAACAATACATATATCGTTGAATATGTTGTTGAGACCCAGACTATCCGACCTACCAGAAAGGTGTAAGGTAACCGTTTGGACGGCCGGTCGTTGAATATGTTGAAACCCAGACCGTCCGACCTACCAGAAAGGTGTAAGGTAACAGTTTGGACGGTCGAGGTCGTTGAATATGTTGTAAAAGCTTCTGAAAATGCAAATGAAATAATATGACATTAAAGTAAATTTGAAAACTGGGAAAAAGTATGTAAAAGTTTTCATTTTATTGAACTCTTTATAAATCAGAAAACTTGAGTTATTTCTGTTACAAAAATTATATAAACTTGTGAATAAAATTATGTATATAGATGTTCTATAATAACGATTGTAAATTTATAGTAAGTATATTAATGTAAATTTTCATCATAATTTAGCATATATTTTTCAATATTACTACTTTACAATTTTTACTATAAATGTGTTTAAAAAAAATAAGAACAGTTACATAATAGCTTCTTATAATGGAAGTTTAGCCTGTTTTTCTTTTGTATGTATGTGCGTAACTTAAAATAAAACAAATCATTCAACATCAAATTAGTTGTTATTCAGAATTTTGTCCACCTTGCATTTCGATTTGAGAAAGTGTACAAAGTGGTGAACGGTATAATCCAATACATTAATTTGAAGAACGTGCATTATCTCGAGAACAGTTCAAGCTGGCGTTCTATAGTTTGTATCATTCGTTTTAGAATACAAAATTGCGTATAAAATTATTATTTATGAAACACTATTAAATGACCAAATTTAACAAAATTTGGCACTATTTCAGTATGACGTCGTATGTGTCTAGCTAAAAAACTAAAGTATCACACTTCAAAAAATTTGGTATATAAGCCGCTTGTGGATTACCCTGGTGATGATGAGACTTTGGTACAATTCGGAAAAAAAGAACCTTCCTATTTTTGCGAAAAGGCCCGTAAAAATCGTATGTATCTTTGAGACCAGGACACATTTATGCACTTTTTAAATTTATCCGATATGGACAACGAAACAAAGCTCAGACTCTTAGACACCATTTTCTGACAATCCTAGTCCGGGAGGTCATGGCCCCAGTAAATTCAGTTCACATAAATCGTAGGTGTGGTTGGGTCAGAAATCTTATTGGGGCCAAGGCTTAAACCAAGCAGATTGGATAACATGGTGGCCAATGAAGAAGTCTTGCTCCATCGCCTTGAAGAACAGTCAATAGAGATACGGAGGGCGTACCTGGACATCAGGCGAAATGATGTGGCAACAAGCGGAGAAAGTTCAATATATATTGAGTCAATTAAGGATGGCCGTCGAAGAGTGTTGTGTTAAGTAATTTGAGGCCATGATGTCCTAGAAGGTGTAGTGTTTTTCAGTCTGAATTCAGGCTATGACCGCCCGATAGCGTTGTGACTAGAATGGCAGACCAGAATGATCAAGTGCGTGCTTGCGTGCTTTATAGAATTGAGGCAATGACCGTGTGCTTTCAAAGTCAATTGGAGACCAGAATATCCGAGACGATAAACAGAGTTATGTGCAAATCTGCATTATATAATAGGTCGAATATATGATTTTGGAAAAGTATAATAACGCCTGGTCGCACACATGCATTTGCTCCTCCTTAAAGAGAGTATGTAAAATTAATGTAAGTTTAATCGTAATCATAATATGTGTAATAAATTATGTTCATTTTAAAATTGGAGAATTCAATTGTGTAGTATGTTAATTAATTATTTATTTTAGGAACTCGTACAAAGAATGAATGGTGGGTTATTGCGGCCAAGATATGCCATGCACTAATATACGATTCACGTTCACTAATAATTAATAATGGTAATCCAATCAAAGAATCATTTATAATTTATAAAGGAGATAAACTCCAACGCAATGTTTTGTTTTATTAAACTGTGAACCACAGTATCCACTCTAGCTGAAAAGCTAATTGACTAAAATTTGGTAGATAAGTCACTTAGGAGAATGACTCTGCTGCTGATTAGATTGTGGTACGCTTTAAGAGAAAGAACCCACATTTCTGTAAAATAGCCCGCAAAAAACGTCCAAATCTAACAAAAACCCACATATGCTGAAATGCATCTATTAAATGTTTGTTTTATACGCAATTTTTGACAATGAAATGAATAAGACCAACCCCATAACTCTAAGACTAACCGTTATGGAGATATTTTTCGGTATTTTGCATTTTTGTCACGTCGCCTTTGAAAAAGGACTGTCTCCAAATAAAAACAAAACTTGAATTAAAACTGCAAAATTAGAGTCGTTTCAAATAATTTTTCGGGTTATTTCGTTAAATTAAACTCAATTTAATAAATTATGAAAGAAAGAAAAAGGAAATGAATTTGAGTCTGTAGGAAAAGGCATGTACTGCCCACAGCAGATTTTTCATTCTTTTCCTATATTTGGTGCAAAAAAATTAACATTTTAATTAATAATTATTTTTTTTAAATTATTAATAATGATCAAATCAGATTATATCCATTATGAAATCTAAAAGCTCAAATATATATATTTGCTACTCGAAAAGTTCACACAGTTCCAAGAATTTCTAAAAACTTTTAACGTTGAAAAAAGGTGTTGAGTGGTGAAAACTGGCTCTTCAAATTAATCTGCACTCGGGGGAAATAATGTTTAACATCTTAACCGCCAGATAGCTGAGGCGCTTTTAAGTTCTTTCATCAAAGGGTTACAGAGCCGTGAAATTTCCCGCTCCTTAAAGCGCCTTTATCGTCGGCTTCTCTAATTAGTGTTTGAAATACCTCATACCGAGGCCGATTGTTTTTGAATGTATCGCAGGGATTTCTTCTCAAGTAAAACTTTTCTAGGCGACTGAGTTTCTGGTTACTATATGGAGAAACAGATTTGCGAATAATTTTAATAATCAGGAATTCTAAAATAAACAACATTTGGATACACATTAATCTAATGTACAGTCTGTTCAAAATGCACATTTAAGTTCCAGACGGAATGACGTATGATAATATTTACAGAATATGAAATATTTTAACAAGCATTACAGTTGTTAGTGTTACAATCCTGATGATATGACTTTTTAATGAACATTTATTATATTCCGTATACGAATTTCGTACGTTCCTGGTATTGATTTCTATCCATTCAACAAACCTCTACAACTTCGTAATTAACATTATTCTTACTTTATTACGAGTTTATTATTCTAACTTCTTAAATTCCCCATTAGGCGAGCTGCAATCACTTTTTTTCGACCGTGCATGCCACTTCTGAATAGACAGACCTAATGTGTACACACTGTGGGACGTCTCCCGGCCACACATTAAACTGCCGTAAGCCCTAGGGTTGGCTGTGTGGTCTGGGCCTTCGACATCGACACTGTGGGACGTGGTTTCTTAAACAATGAAGATTTAGGTTATATTAATATAATTTATTAATATTAATTGTTTATTATAACATTGCCGTAAATTCATATATAGTGGAATTAACATTTAAACGTACATCGCTCGTTGTTGTGCCGCAATAACCCTCCAATTATTTTTACCTTTTGTGTAAGTCCTGAAAAGAATTATTAATTAATATTAAAAGGATTAGACTATTTAAAACTTAAACAATTTCCTTTATTAACAACATCAATTTATCACTAACAACAATTTATCATAATTATCAACTGTCATTTAATTACTCTAATTATGGGGGATATGTGACCAGTTAGTTAGATTTCTAAATTGTATAGGACCGGGGAAATGAGCACATACCTTACAGTTTAGACTTGGGCTCATCCTCTCGCTTGCATCGGTCTTAGTGCTGACCGTACTGCCATAACTCTATGGTGTGTGGCTCCAACTCGTACTTTTCACTTCGACTGATACTTATATCTGCATCTGCTAGGTCATGGTCGCTTCGCTCCTTTTGTCAAACTCTTTTCACCAACACTTCGTAGGAAACTTCTCGCCACCACATTCTGGATCCGAGCGCGTTCTCCTTTTTTTTGTATCGAAGTGTCTTGGTTCCTTCGGCGGGGGGAGGTAGCTCCACCCTTCTTCTCCTTGCTGCTCATTGGTTCCTCTGAACCCAATGGCATCACTTGACATTTATCAATGCCCCTTTCAGCCCCCTTTGGCATGGGACACTCAAATTTATTGTATTTGACCTAAAAGTTCACGTTGTTGTAAACACCGGCGCCAGCCAGACTCGATCTTTGTTAGCCGTTCTATGTACCATAAATACAGCAATAAACATGCCTCATGTGAGGACATATTCTGGCCTCACACACACATGTACCTTTCCTTACAATGTTATTGTGATGCTTAAAGACTGTCCAAGGAACTCCATGTATTTTCCAATTTATGTAGTTAATTTAAAAATTATAATACATTCAAGTTTGAATACTTGTGGTCTTCTCAACAATCAGACGATAATTTCCGTAAGTATCCCTTCTTGATATTATTTAAGGTTCAAATTTACTTCTTATAATTATGGCTTTTATCCAATACAAAACGGTAAATTTCTACCCAGGACGTTTTTCATACATGCAGCAGGACTTAAAAAACATTTTAAAATCTCCTCCTACATAGTTATCATAGCTTGTTTCTACTTAGTATAAATGTGCCTCTGGAGATATGACATCCATTTTTGTCTCCCCTAACATTTCGCGATATTGAAGCAATTATGAGAATTTTAGAAGTGAAATGTTTTTTCTATAATAACAGAGAAACGTCTCAACTCACCTCATTAAATATAATTGCTTTAATTACAAAATTATTAGTCTAAAACAAAAACTTAAAGAAATAAATTACGGCCTACTCCAAATGTCATTTTCCGTCCATTTAGAACGTATAATTAGAAAGTTTCACTTTGTAATGATAAAAATGGATATAATTATGCTGTCTAGTAACTGGCTTGGCTTAGCGTCATTCAAACACAAAAATGGTGTGAAAAAATATAGCAAAATTTAAACGTTTTTGAGCATTTAAAAATCAGTCTTACGGTTGAAATAATCTGATATATTTCATGGGTGGTTTTCAAATTTGTAATGCGGTGTTTCGATTTCATAGCTTAAAAACATAGTATTTTTAACAACATTTCATATATTAATCTGTTTCATATATTAATCTTTCTAATAAAAAGCCATTAGCAGAATTCTAGAGAAATAAATTAGGCATCAACGTTATTAATTAATTTTTGAAACATGCGAATATAAATATTCTCTCTCGGTTCCAGTTAAGTGTTTAAAATAATTCTCATTTTAAGAAATTACTATTTTCTTTTCATACATAAATCGGAATTTTCTATCCATCTATCTAAATATATGTCCATCTTCATTTCATTTTATCTTTACAGCACATTTCCTTTTAATGATCAATCCCAGGTATATATAATACAAGTAAATGAAAAATTCTTCAGATATATATATATATATATATATATATATATACCCGTTCTTATCACCTACTTACAACTAGGCCTGAGTCTGATAATGCTTACTATTTTTGAAAGACTACTTTCCACTTGTCCTGAGTCCTCTATAATTACTGGTTTTGAAAGTCTTCATACACATTATTTTTCGTTCAAGTGCATTCATTCCGGTGTCCACTCGCTTTGACGAAGAGATGTAAAATGCTCTGTCGAATGTCCCTCTGCGAACATGTCGACTCCCACGTGGTGGCTGTGCCTGTGAATTAATATTTCTCTTTTTATATTTCTGGTTTATAATTCACTCGCTTTTTATTATTTGTCCTTCCACTAGCCAGTAGACAGTTCCAATGGTGTCCATAGGTAAATACTATCGCCATTGTCAGAAACTGGTTATTCTATCGGTTTCAATTCGAATTGTATGGCTGTCCTGACGAGAATGTAATTTCGAACAAACCGCCGTTTTTGGTGTAGTTTCAATTGATTGTTCTCCTCCATGTCTTGATCTTTAATCTTGAGCTATTTATTATTGCCTTTTCTCATTTTTGCCGTGTTTGCTTTTTATTTTATATATATACCTTTTTAATTATGATTTTGGTATACTCATCTTTCCCGCACCCCCTTTCCATTATAGTGATAAGTTACCTACTATTTTTATCCTTAATCTTGGTCTATAGTTACTTATTTGTAACAAATATGCTAGAGATGGGGTTTTTTTTGTACTTACCGTAGTTTATGCATAGTTTTCGATTAAAAAATTTCAATTTATATATATATATATATATATATATATATATATACAGGGTGGCCATAATTAAAGTAGAGGTGTTCAGAGCCAGATAGTGAGAAAACTGTCAAACTCAACTAAATTTGCAGTAAAGAATATTTAGACCATGTCGTTTTGATTTTTAAAACAAAAAAATAGTTCGGATTTTTAAAACCACGGGCCAAAGGGGCGCTGAAAGGTCCATTTTTGGAGTAAAATAGGCATAGTAAGTACAGAAAGTTACGTCAATACTGAGAGGTATCGAACAATGCTGCTGAACTTCGTTATTCCGTAACTTCAACAGCGTGGATGTCTTGAATCTACGATATTTATGCAGGATGGAGCACCCTCTTATATTGGATTGCGCGTGCAGGAGCTTTACGGCAGCATTTTACCAACAACCGAATAATTTATCGAGCATTCCCTATGAAGTGGTCAGCTCGTTCGCTTGATCTGGCCCCTTGCGACTTACGTACAACTTTGATTCTGCTTACAACTTTAACAGCTCAACGATATGTTAATGAAATCCTGCGGCCTTTTGCATTACCCTTCATGGCACGTCATTTTGGGGCCATTTTCCAACAAGTTAATGCCACGCCACATACGGCTCGCATATCTGTGGACTGTCTCCGTGCTATTGATACTGTTCCTTGGCCATCAAGGTCACTGGACCTTTCGCCAATCGAGCATGTATGGGACATGCTATGCTGCCAGATTCGGGCACCCCGAAATGTAGCAGATCTGGAGCAACAATTAAGGAATGCCTGGAAGAATGTATCGCAGGATAAGATTAGTAAAATTTATCACGCCTTACCTAGTACGTGATAAAGTATTCAAGAATGCATTGCAGCCAAGGAGGATTTCACCAATTACTGATTTGAAAATTCAATGTGCAATTGCTAACCCATTGATGGGTCCTGCGACATTGATTTTGTAATCATTTCATTACCTGTGTATGAGTTGTACGCATATTTAAGTTCAATAAACAGTCACTTTCTTCATGGTGATTCATCTTTTTTTTTTTTGCAAAAGCGTGTGTGTGTGTATATATATATATATATATATATATATGTGTGTGTGTGTATGTGTATATGATCAATATCTGGTATATATCTTAATAAGTAAATAATTAAAATTCCTCAATTATATATATATATATATATATATATATATATATGTGTGTGTGAATATGTATGCAGAATGATTATAATTTAAATTGCGATTTTAAAACGCTGTAAAGTAAGAACTACTGGCCAGAATGACCTGATATTTGACCTGAGTATACGTGAAGCTATGGAATTTTTTTGGCGAAAAAAAATTACTTCAAAAATGTACCGATAGATGGCAATGTACGAATCCAACATGGAATTTACTTGACGAAAAACGAAAAAATTAGCCTCTAGGTCGCGCGCGGAAGCACATCTCTAATCTGGAGTTATGCTAATTAAAACTGCGCATGCGCACCGCATATTACAGTTGTGATGAAAACGAGGCGCACATGCAGTTCTCTGGAAATCACAACTTTTATACAAGATGGCGCTCCTCCGCACATTGCAACACCAGTGAAGCAACTACTGAATATCCATTTCGGAAATGACAGGATTATCGGTCACATTTTCCAACAGTCTGGCCGCCACGTTCAACTGATCTTAATCCTTGCGACTTCTGGCCCCTCAAGAATGTGGTGTACAGTGGTCGGATTGCGAACTTAGCTGACTTAAAAACACGCATTACTCACCACATCCACAGCATCACCTCTGATACACTCCAATCTGTTGTTTTGTGCTTCTAACTCGTAGTCGAGCACGGTGGACAGCATATTGAACATTTCTTGCGTATATCGTGTTTGTTCATGTTTTCGTGATGTTTCAATCAATTATTAAATTAAGTGATGTTGATTAAATTGTCGTTTTCTTTAGTTGACTAGTTTCTTTCGGCTAACAACACCATGTGTTTGGTAAATACAGCGCCGTCTATCGGTACATTTTTGAAGTATTTTTTTTTCCTTCGCCAAACAAAATTCTATTACTTTATGTACACTCATGTCATATTTCAGGTCATTCTGACCAGTGGTTCTTACTTTACAGCGTTTTAAAATCGCAACTTTAATTATAATCACCCTGTATATAGGGTGTCCCAAAAACATTGACCTCAGCTTTTATTCCTTAAATATTGATCTTAGACATATATAATAAATTACAAAGTTGCGTAAAAAAAAGGTACAGAATTTTCTGAATGACGTTTTTTAGAAAATTAATACATGCATTTCAAGCAAATTGAAATTTAAAATGAAAAGTAATTTATTTCAAAGAAAAAAATTATTTATTCCAATAAAATGGATGAATAATTTATTCAAATAAATTGGATGGTTTGTTTTAGTTTAATGACGTACATTCATTATTTGGCAGGCACAAATATCGAATATTCCATTCGATTTCGCAATCTCGTCGAACTGTGACGTCAGAATCTCGCCCACCTCCCCTCCACCATAGAAACACCGTGCGTTTGCGGGGGCATGTAGGTGAATTCGCGGTTTGGTCGAGAAATTGAAAATCATTACTTCCTTAAAATCCGGATCGTGCGGCTACTTCTTATTATTTCTTGACCAGATTGAGATTGTAAGAAAGCCTGATCTTTGAGCTTTCTAAAAATGTAAATTATTAGTCGATATTGTCGGTACTTTACCCTACGCGAGGATTTAAAAACGAAAGTTCGTTTATTTGAGCCGAAAGTTGCTTTTGTTTTAAAATCTTTAAAAAATGTTAGAATTTATCCCTGAGATTTGACATTGCTATATTTGTACTCGCAATTGTCTGCTCTTTCCGGTCGTGTGATTTGTTTTTTTGTCTACGACGTCTGGATGGTGGAGAAAAAAGGAGAAAAATGGAAAAAACCGGTCGAAATCGCATAAAACATTAAATAACAAAAAAAATATTCAAAGTTTAAAAATCGGTTTTCAAGTGTCACCTTCTCCCCCTCCCCGGGTCTCCGACTGCCAAATGTCGTAGCTCTGCGACGTGCTGTCGCTGAACCTATAGTGTATGACACATACACAGACAGTCAAACAGGCATTGCCTTTTATTATTATAGATAAAAAGAAGAAATTAAAAAAATTGAGTCTGTAAGAGCAACCATATGCTGCCCACAGCAGATTTTATATAATACTTATATTTTACAGCATGTTGTAACTAAAGTGCAACTGAGGTATGAATATAATTTCTTAAAATACTTTTAGAAGCAGAAACATACGAAGTCACTATCCTGTGGGATACCCCAAAGATCGCAATGAGAGACGTTTGCAGCAATTTCTAATTAAATATCTACAGTTGTGATAAGCAGAGCGTAACACAAGGCATACTTTAACGCAAGGCAGCACTTTTGAAGAGGGGAGGGGGGGAGCCTCTGCACATCGAATCGCTCTCCGAAACACAGCAAATGTGGTAGATTTTGGAGTGAAATTCCCCATTTAATCGGGGGAAATTTTTCAGTTAGTTGCGAAAGTATGAATCCAGAACATACTCTGATTATTTTATTGATTCAACTGGGAAATTCAAATTTACTTGTAAATACCTTTCCTTGTTTTAAAGTTCGTACATTAAATAAATGTTAATAATTAATCATGGCATAATCATAAAACGTATTGGTGCATTTATGTATACGGTGTGATATGCTGACAAATTATTAAATTGATATTACAAATGTTGGTTTGTAAAAAAGAAAACGCTATTGAAAAAAATATTTTTCCATTGTAATTCACCATAGAAGTCAGCCGCGTAGTCTCTTATTCATATTAAAATTTAAATGCGTCTTGGTCACTGACATTCGCTATACAGAGCCTATTTAGGCGTACCGGTTCTGAGCTTTGCAACACATTCCCGTAGGCTTTCACAGTTGGGGATGCTCATGCGAAGCATGAATAACAAATAGTTTACTTGTGGAACTTTAAGTCATTATATTTTGTCCAACGATTTCTGCATGATATACCCATTGTTTTAATTAGTAAAATATACTAAATAAAAAGAAATTTAAAAACTACGAACACGCCAGCACAGACGCCAATGGAATATTGACAATTTTCTGCCAAACTCGAGACGAAGCTAACGTCTCTGTATTCTTCCGCGATAGGGGACAGTTCACGACAGATTTCTTTATGGAAGCCTTGCGCATGTGCAATCGTTTGGAACTGAGTCTAGCCAAAAATCCTAAAAATATCTGATCTCAAATTCATAATTATTATATATTATGCGTAAAAAAATAAATAAGATGACTTAAAAAAGAGAGAGAGACTGAAAATTGTTGGAATAAGGGGAAGTTATTAAGTGAAAAGAAGTGTTTGCACAAGTTGTAATGGGGGTGCTGAAGCACCCCTGGCACCCACCCCCGTGGCGCCACCTATGCACATTCTTAAATATTATTCTCCTTAGACTGTTTTCACAATGAAATATTTATTCATAAGAAAATGCTTATAAAACTAATCTCTCGCAGGCCGGTGTAAGGGATCCAGTGACTGAGAAACATTGTTCTAGACTCACGAATAAACTATTTTAAGCGTTATGTCTGTATATACGTATGTCTGTCTATACGTAGTTGTTTGTCTATACGTAATTGTCTGTCTATATGTAGCTGTCTGTCAATGCAATGTATGCATCGACATACATTGCACTCTATCTCAAAATCTATCTGACAACATTTCATTAAATAGGGTAGATAAGTCACCTTAAGCGTGACCTAGTTGCTGATTAGATTTCGGTCCGATATTTTGTTTCGAAAAGGTCAACAGAAATCGGCAAAATCTGAAACGATGCTTAAATGTGTTAATGAACTTTTTGTATTATACGTAATTTTCAGTCAGAGGATAAAACAAACTCCAATATTGTGAAATTTTGGCGAGTTATGATATTTTATAATGCTGTACATCGTGAAATGGAAAAAAAAAATTTCAAAACTGGAAATTGTCATCCACTTCCTTATTTGTATTACTTCAAAGTTATTAAATTAAGTAGCCGCTCTATGTGTTGTTTTGGCATTAAATCACAAATTAATGCTTATAAAAAAAAAGAATTTAAGTTTATAAAAACAGCCAAATGCTGTCCACAATCAGATTTCATATAATGCTTATATTTCACAGCATATTGTAAGTGTAACTAAAGTAGAACTGAGATACGAATATACTTTCTTAAAATACTTGGGGGGGGGAGCGCTGATCCCCGATGGTGGGGGATAGGTTCGAACTCGGAACCTTCAGATTGCTGATCCTCCGCTATACCGTTGAGCCAAAAGAATTCTTCGGATCCGAGGGGATATCTTTCATAGTAGTAAGTGATGTAATGCAACCCACGCCACATACTTTTAGAAGTAGAAACATACAAAGTTACGCTATCCTGTGGGATACCCCAAAGATCGCAATGATGCGTTTCCAGCAATTGCTAATTAAATATCTACACTTGTGATAAGCAGAGCGTAACACAAGACATAGTTGAACGCAGATTAGCACAATTAAAGAGGGGAGAAGGGCACACCCAATCGTTCTCATGTCACTCCGCAACACAGCGATAGTTTTAAAAATAAAATTCCCCCATTTAATCGAGGAAAATTTTTCAGTTGGTTACGAAAGTCTGAATCCGAAACATATTCCGGTTACTTTATTATCGTGTATCTTCTATTCACTACATGGTTAAAGACGGGGGTGGACATATTTTTCTTAAATTTTCATATAGCAAAATGTGTTTACTGGGTATCAAATTGTTGGTGACAAACATTTTACCATTCTATTGTTTTTATTGAAATATTTTTAAGGCATCTATTTCTCGAGATTCGCTATCGAAGCTTAGATTTCATTTCAGATTTTCACGATTTTTGCGAGCCATTTCTCAAAAAAAAACAGGATATTTTTTCTGAAATCATACCAAAATTTAATCAACATCAAGATGACCCCCAAGTGACTTATCTATCAAATTTTATGAAATTTGGTCAATTAGATAGAGTGGATACATGCGATGCTTACGGACCATTTCGCAAAAAAGGCAGGTCCTCAATTTGGTTCATTTTCCTGTGATTTAAATGTGTTTTTACTTTTACATGCGTCACTGTTGTATACGGCAGGACACTGAAAAACTTGTTTTTCTCATTTATTATACACACGAATACTACGTTAACCAGAAAATACAGTTTATAGTGCATTTCAAACTATTCTGGGTTAAACTGGAAGTGCAACACCCAAAATCATCTGTTGTTATCTCTCTATATTAAAAAAATGTAATTGAAGGAGCCGTCGTCGCTGTTTGACAAATTTCTCGTTTCTCGAGATTCTTTGCTTCGTACCGCAAAAACCATTGCATATAAAAATATGAAATTGGGTACACTTGTAGAAAAAACTTTGGGGAATACGCTAAAATAAACCATTTTTTTATATATATTGTAGTTTAAGAAATATTTAATGTCAAATTCAAAGACAAAATATTTGAACTGCGAGTTCGCATCCTGAATAGACAGACTAACAATAGTAAGACCACGAATTTTTGCGGGCAGGTACCCACATAGGTGAATTTTTGCAGGACGGAGGTCCTTTTTTAATTTCGATGTAGTTTCTGAGATATTTTACTTTTTATGCACTTCTGAAGTGAATTTTTTTTTTTCGTATCGCACGTCTAGCGATTTCTCTGTCTCGTACCGCAAAAACTGTAACAAACAAAAATATGAAATTTGATACATTTATAGAGAAATAATAGTGTAACGTGATGAAATAAACTGTTTATCGATTTAATCTTTAGTTTGGTATGAAATAGCTCGCAAAGCGAGCTCATGATCAAGAAATTCAGTTTTGGGATTTTCTGGGCTAAGAAAAATCCCTGATTTTCCCTCCCGCGGAAAATAGGCAGGGATATAAAAGATATTTTTAAAAGTAGAATTTTTAGGAAAAATAGATATGAAATGAGCTCTGCGAGCGCAGCGAGTAGGAGGCAAAGCCTCTCGAAGGGGGTTGCCCGCGCGGAGTGAGCAGGGGGCAGAGCTCCCAAGTTTGAGTAAAAATCACATGCAAGAACATCACGGTGACATACCGTTGGTCCGAAATAAAAACGTTTACAAGTCAAAAAATATGATTTTTAGGTTACTGATACCATACTCCATAAAAAAAAGTATCCTATTCGCTAGAAAAATGATATAGAACGTTTAATTCAAATTTCGGTCGGCAGAGAGCAGTTGTGTCGTTTCTTACTTACAGGTAAGTATTCACCACGTTGTCCACAAGGACGTCACAACTCAGTTGCGTTCTATCCTTCGCAAAGAGAGGACGTCCAAAATTACCAAAATTTTGGCAAGTTGCACTTACTGTGGAAACTTCATGTGGAGGACTTACAGAAATTTATGAAAAAAATGTCTATCGTCTCTACTGAAAACTGTGACTTTTTGACTTGTGACATTTTTCTTCCGGATAAGCTCTGATGGAAGTTTCGTAACAATTATGCAAAAGCGGCTGTTTATACCAGGAAAAATATAGCCAGTTGTAAACTAGAGGTTTCATGCATTCCTATCTAACTACTATTTTTGGAAAACAGTTTTTAAATAGCAATTGTTCCTAAAAAACGGTTTAAATTATTCCGAATGACTATAACTCATGTTCACAAGGAATTCAATCAACTAAATGAGTGGAATGAGGACGTATAATTGGAGACTATGGTCGACTCAACACATAATGGCACGAAAAGGCAAGGAATACAACGCGGCTCAAAGATATCACCAGAAATGCTTAAGAAAAGACATACCAATAGCCGTAAAGCCGGGATTAGAACAGATAAAGGAACATCATGATCGTCAAATTTTCCAATGTTCTAGCTACTCCTATACCTACTGTGACCATCAAACGAAATATCATGCATACCATCAGTTTATCCGTCAAACTATTTCTAATCATCCTGTGAGGACCTGGGTTTGCATGCGCTGACCAAAACTCATCATCGACAGTGCTTGGATTGGTGCAGAATAACATTATGCAGAATAACATTATAAGTCATCTTATGTGACGAATTCCGCTTTGTCTTATTCTTCTACAAAACCTCAATATATGCTTCGATCCTTCCCTGGACAAAGACTACATACATGTTGTTGTTTACAAATGCCGGTCGTTTGGCCGCTAAGCCATTAGACAGAGAGCTCTCCAGTATTTTTCAAGGATTGAATTAAAAGTCACTATTGCAGGGCACTCGTCTAAATGTTTTCCAGACATAGGCTGTCCTATGTCACATAAAATACAATCCGGAAAAGTAGCAAGTCCGATTCGATGGAGATGAACCCTGAGACAGTCATTGGAGTCATTCATGGAGTCCTGAGACAGACATGACCAGTCAGAAATCTGAACCTGGCAACTTCTTCTCGTCGAGTAACCTCTGGAATGACAGAAATGTTCTTGCTGAGGACTGTCCATGACTTTCCCTTAGATGCTTCCAGAGATTCTGCCTCATTTTTTTTTTTACAGTGGTGCTGAATGGAAAGTCATAGGCTTTGAGAATCTCTGCTCCACCATAGCACCACCCTTTTTGGCCGAAAAAGTCCGCTTTTTCATTTCCTGGTACTCCGCAATGTGCAGGCATCTACTATAAAGTGATTCTGTATGTTAGGTCTTTTAAAAGCGTCCTGATCTCCTGAATCCGGATACCATTGTTTCTTTGGTTGCCAGAAAGTGCCTGAAGATCCGAACTGAATGAAGGAGGAGAAGTGTCAAAAATTCACACAGAAGCTACGCACAATGAAACAACTCGCAATTTATGTGGATCAAAAGTCGAAAAACTCGATGCGACAGATATCAACTCTGAGTTACTCATGTAAGAAGAGACAGTTTAGTGACTCACTGAGGCCACTAGTTAGGTCTCTGATTCCCATAAATAAAAAATATGAGAACTTGAAACCCGTTTTCATTCAGTATAGAATTAAGATTTCCCGCAGTGAGATTAATGCAATTTTTAAGAACTTTAAAATTAGAGGTTTAAATTTGTTTAAACAGTACTGACAAAAGTAAATACACTTTAAATTTACAACTTGTTTCATGTAATTTATGAATACCCGTACTTGCCGGGGATTCAAGATGGATACCTCTGATTAAAATTCCACCGGTACTTGCACGGAAATTTCAAAAACCAATAAAACGAGTGAATTCATTAAAAATACAGTCCTTTTTAATAAATTAAATTTTTAAAAGTGTTATGACGTCACGATTTTAGAGAACGTATTCCCTCTTCTTCATGAGGAGCTCTATCCTCAGTTGTGACCTTTAGGAAGCAGGAACTTGTCCTGCTCGTTTCTCCTAATAGCGACCAAAATTGAAAATTGCACTTTTTATGGACCCACTTTTAAAATTCATAGAAAATTCAGAAATTGGGTGATTATGTTTTTTTCATTGGAATGCAAAGCTATCTCTTTATTCATGCTAAAAATTAAAATCGTATGAATATTCAATTCGCTGATACATAACAACAAAATAAAATTAAATAAATTGGCCATATTTTGAGGAATTTAAAAATAAATAAAATATAAAGGGGGGGGCTGTCCTACGGATTCTATTTAAAGCTCATTGAAAAGATCGTTTTTTGGTCTTTCCAATAGTGTTAAAATAAAAATTCTTTATTAACATTTTTGATCGCTTAGGAACATATTTGTGTGAAAATCGATGGAAACTGTATTTCTTTATGAAATAACTAAAATACCTATGCGAATTCTGAAAAAAAAATTCGATCCGAGGTGTCTTAGGACCTAATCTGAGGATTCACTGTATCGATTTTCGTAGCTTCCCGCTTGCTCTTCCAGGTTACTACCATCTAACCAGTCTCATCCATGAACTTCAGGTGAATCGAAATTCCCTTTCTTAGTGTCTCAATTTTAATTTCATCAAAGGTACTACACCTTCACTGGGCTCTATACCCCGAATTCAAAAACGATTTCTAAGAATCAGACAGACAGGCAGAAATTACTAAAATAATTTTATACTCAAAACGTGCCATCGAAATCAAAGAGTCGGACTTTTGGTCCCATCACAATACTTTTAGTTTTCATAAACTATGCATTGTAGGGAAAGTGAATGTGGCCCCAAACTATACATTGTAGGGAAAGTGAATCCATCATAATACCTTTAGTTTTCATAAACTATGCTTTGTAGGGAACGTGAATATGGGCCCCATCACAGTATCTTTGGTTTTCATAAACTATGCATTATAGGGAAAATGAATCCATCACAATACCTTTAGTTTTCATAAACTATGTATTGTAAGGAAAGTGAATACGGGAATGATACAAAATCAAAATAAACACAAATATAATTTTTATAAACTGCATAGAATGGGATAGCGCAATAACAAACTTCGCGTGTGACAGTGAAATGATTTTTAACATTTTTCATGTTTTCTAACGGAGCTTCGGAATTTGGCGATTCCGAAGCTCGAAGATCGAAAGAAATGAGTGGAATTTTAATTAAATGATCCATGGCACAAAATGAGGGGAATTGACACGAGTTAAAATGAGTTTATTACTATATTCTTTTTGTTTTTCAAAATTAGTAGTAGAAAAGAAGTACAATCCACTTCGAGTGAGTCGAATCCTAAGGGTTATACTTGAAACATTGAAGACATCACGCGACACGCCAAGAAAAGTAAATAAATTCAAACTCTCCCATGCTTTTTTAATAAGATTTCTTTTATAATACTGAGTTAACCTTTTTTGCGAAAATATTTACTTTTTTTTAAGTACTAAACAAAGAAATAGCGATGCCTGCAGAGGCAGTAAGAAAACTCCGTTTGTCAGTAACGCTTGGCGATAAAATTGGCGACTCATTTAGCTAAATATCGCTAAAGTGACGATTTTTCCCCCTTAGAACTGACGATATTTCAAAATTTCAAAAATGACGCTACATTAACGAAAATGACTCCAAATTGGTGGATTAATTAACATATTTTAATATATGAATCCTACTGTCTATTGCAGATGCTATCCATAATGATAATTGTCTATTTAGAGTTTCGCGAAATATAAGTTAATTGTCTATTTCGAAATAGTCTTTATCCATATGAAAAATTTAACGTTAAAAACATTGTACCGTGGACCTTATACATCATATTTGCACCGTAAAAGAAGTTAATTCATTGCATTATACAGAAAAAGTCACGTGTACCCACATCAATTTTTAACACTTTCCAACATAGTTGAAAAGTGTTTATGACTTTTGTTCATTCTGTCTGTCTGTCCATTCGCACGATAGCTGCCTTAAAAATCACTTTATCGAAATTAAATTTGAGCATGTTGTTGAGACGTTCTGGAGGACATATGGGAATGTAAATGAATAATATCACCCAATTAGTTTTGGATTGAACCTGGGTTGGAAAAATGAAGTACATTAAACCTTATGAGACCTCAGTTTTCAAACATTTTTAAACGAAATTAAAATTTACAAATTGTTTCGAAAATTTTAGGAAATATTCAAATTATCCCATAAAATATATAAAAAAAATTTCAGCAAAATATGTTCGGTAATTTTTTAAATGAAAATTAAAATAATATTTGCCTCCATATTATATAGAGAGATCATGTGACTCACTTCAAAATAAAATATGGTATCCATCTTGTGTCAAAATCGTGATTTTTATTCTTTTTCATTTATATTTAGTGTTGCATTTGTCCTAAAACCGCTTTATTTCTTTTTTTCTGTGTATCTATATACTGCGCCAACGCAATTACAATATTTTTTAGTTTAACTGATCATCAGCCTTTGATTATTTCTAAAACGAAGCCTAATTTTCACGTATGGAGAATGTAAACTGATTAGGCTGTAAGATGATCTGTATAAGAATTGCTGAATGTTTTAATGCAAAATTATTTAGCTCTGGAGTCTGCAATATAGCTAATATTAATGAAACATTCATTGATTTTACATAGAGAAGCAGACGATTCCATATTATTTCTTTTTGATAAGTTTTAAGCATGGAGTTAGAAAGTAATTATACCTTCATGGTTTTACGTTTTTAAGTAAAATAAATTATTGTAGCATTGTGATAATTTTAAAATATCGTCGCTGACTAAAAGGAATGAAAAAAGGCTTGTGAATGAAATATTCACTGCTTTTATATAGAGAACCAGACGATTTATATTTCGATGACGTCATTTAAATAAAATTCATTTGTTTTCGATGAAATTTTCAAATATAATAAATTATTGTAGTATTGTGATAATTTAAAAAATACCACTGCTGAATATATCGCATTTTAGAGATGTTTAAATAAAATTGCATTTCAATTGGAAAGTGTTTCATAATCAATGCTTTATGCATGATTGATCTTTCTTGTGGTTTTTTATTTTGGTAGATATTTCTTCAAAACCTTAACGTGAGTCACTCTAGGTTCATGAGTTTATAAGTAGTGTGTAATAAAGTAATTTATAGGGCGTTATAAGTAGTATGTATGCTAATAAAATAATTTACTTGTTCATTACTATCTTTAATACAGGTTAATATTGTGATCTCAATAATGTTGTACTAGTGCAAAGTTTGGGAAAATGTTTAATAAGATAAAACCTCAAATACGCATTTTATAATACATTCAGAAAAATAAAAATAAAATTGTAATTATAATACATATTTTATTTTTATGGATGTAACTTAATTTTTAAACTAGCGAATATCTTTGAAAGACATGACAACTAAGGAGGGAGCTTTTTAGTTGTCATGTTTTTTAAAGATATTCGCTAGTTTAAAAAATGAAGTTACATCCACAAAAGTAAAATATATATTATAATTATATTTTCTGGATGTATTACAAAATGCGTATTTGAGATTCTATCTTATTCTACTGGCTCGATGCCCTCCATCGAAGGTTCTAGAATGCAAAATATGAAATTCAGTTTAAGAAATACTAGTGATAATAATCGCCCATTGGTAAAAGTTTTTGCAGAAACGAGAGATATGTCACATATTAAAGTAGTTAAAGACTATAGTGGTCAAAGAATCGATCTTGGGGAATCGGTTTCTTGTGGAAACGACACCAGACGATATTGGCTATGTTCAGAAGTCAAGCCCAGTCACCCCGCCGAACTGTTGAATCAGCATTAGCCAACTGAATTCCCCAAACTGATCCATTTTGTGACGTTTCAAGCTCGGTCGTCAATTCTGAACACAACCATTAGAAACATTGCTGGAGGTATTGGTTGTAAATATGAATGTGTTAAATTGAATGCGAGAAATTCGAGGTTTTATACTTCTTTTGTGTTACGACCAAGTCCAAATCATATATGGTAGTATCGATGAAACAACGATTTGGCCAAGAGGCATTAGATTTTCTGAATTTAAATGTTTTCAAAAAATTGTCTTGGTGAAAGGGTTATGTGGAGGTTGGAATCGAATGTGAATGAAAGTATTTCAATTAGTATCCTGCTAGTATCTGTGATCCAACAATTTGGCGAAAGGCATTAGATTTCTTTAATTTAACGCTTTTCCAAATAATTGTCTCTGAAAAAGTTGTTTGGAAGTCTGAATCCAGTGTGAAAGTATTTCAAGGAACTGACATCCGGTGAATCGCAAATTTTGTTCCAATTGAAGTGTATTTTATCAAAATGCGAGGGGTTATAGTACGAAATGCAATGACTTTCTGCTTTCTTGAAGTCTTACGACATTGTGGACATAACTAAGACTTGTCTTACTGAAGATATTTCTGCTAATGAGTTTTTTTTTCAAAAGATTACAATGTTTTAGTGGAGGATAGTGGTTATCTATACAAACTGGCCTGTCGAAGTGGTGGTACCATGATGGGTGTTAATAGAAGTTTAAAGTTGTGGAACTCAGAAATTGGAACACAATATGCGACAGTACTGGGATGTGTGCATATTGTGATGCGGGTAAAATTTAGACATCATTAGTCCTAATTCAGGCTGCGAAATCTGTAATGATTTCATTAAATGTAACAATAATTTTAATATTTTGGTCTCCGATCTTTAAATTATCGGTAATTTTAATATTCCTTGTACTGACTGGCTTAATGCAAACAAAAGTGCTTTTACTAGGTCTGAGATTTTAATGTTACATTTTATTGCTTTTTATAATCTAAACCAGTATAATGGTATTTTAATCACTATGATCATTTTTTTAGATCTAATGTTATCCAACATGGAGGAGGGTGAAATGAAGGTTATTTACTCGTTTGGTCCGTTGATTAAGGAAGAGATATACACCCTCCAATCCTGCAAGTTGTGATTTCAAATACTATGCTTGATCATATTACCAAGGAGAACAATGTGTTTATGTTTGATTTTAGAACTAAGACCCCCCCCCCCTCGCATTTTGAAAACATAAACATATTGTCATCTTTTATTTTAGCAAACTATCTACAAATATATGTATTACTTTGTTTGATGAGATCGATTTTGAACTCTTTCACTAATATTGACGATGCCGTATCGCATTTTTATAAAATCATAATCTATTCTTAGCAAATGTTCTGAAAAGGGAAAATATACCATGTCTTTAATACATTTCAAGAACCGTTATCTTAAGAAAATCGAAGATATAGCAGAACATGTGATCAGGATAAGATTAGAGCTTACAGACGTACAATGAGATATACAATAAACATAAAATGAAAAATGATTACTTGATTTACAACCGCTCAGTTGAGGAAGATTGTACTGTTGGTCCTAAAGGTTTTAGTCTTTCTGAAATGGAAACACGGTGATTTGAGAATCTGAAGTGCAATTATTACTTTCTGTGATACGTTGAGTAATAATAATGAAATTGCCGATGTCTTTGCTTGCTACATATTCTAAATCTGCTTTTCAACTTAGTTCATAATAATTTAAATTGCTCTTAAGAGTGTACTGGACCTAGTTTCAGTGGATAGTATTTCTCATGAAGATATTCGCAGTGACATTTTAAGGATTAAAGGATGTAGTTAGAGTATTCCATTTAGAGTATGCTATTTCATCTGACTCGAGAATTAATACGCTAAACGCAGCTGCTGCTTAAATAAATACTCAGAACAGCTAATAAAACCACTTTTGTATTCTTTACATCTGAACTCACTTTTATGTTTCTTTACAACTGAACTACATCACGCATTAAATATTTTCCGGCCATTCGCTGTGACATCACTCTAGCATCAATAAAGAATACATAAAGATATGTTCGATTTCGCTTAATAAGTAAGAGTTTCGAATTCAGCTCATGTTCAATTGTCAGTTCAAGATCAGATATCATATAACTTCTTACCTTACTCCAGTTCATGAGGACTGCCAGGAATGCTGGTAAATCCAATTGGGATTTCAATTCACATGAAGAAAACCATGCCGTACTATTTTTTTAATATTTCTTGACACTAGTTACATTTCATCAGTTTTTTTTTTTTTTTTCAGATTCACGCTTACGTCTGCCTGAAGAAAACAACAGCACGTCATCGCCTGAGAGGACCTCTCGCGGAGGTTCGAAATTACACAGATCAGAATTTAACAATACATAACTCCAATTGTGTAACCAGGCGGTGCTCGCCCCGAGCATGACTGACTAAATTATTTTTATCTGGCTCTCGGGCTCTGAAGAAGGGCCGAACTTGTTAACTGCGACTGTCATGTGACCCCATCGACGTCACTGGGTCCTGTGTGCACAGCGCAATTTAAAATCTTTGCTGAAGTTATGTACGACTACATACTGGCACTTCAAAATTAACAGACAATTTTAAACTGTAATAATGCGAAAACTTTTTATGTCTTGGCAACTCCTCTTGAAGTTTACTCTGGACCGTAACATCACTAATGATGAAACTCAATTCTCATAACGTCAAAATGACAACTTTTTGATTGGTTGCCGGGCTGAGTGCCTAACCTTAAAGACCCTTTGATCAAGATTCAACAATGCATAACTCCAGTTGCTTAACAGGGGATCACCCATCGTTAGGGCAGTAAATTTTATCGCCGAAAAAGAAGACAAAATTCGAGAGACGGTTTGCGTATTATAAATCGTACAATTTCGCGACCAAGGATTTACACCGACGTTTCTAAAGAAAGTAATTTAAGTAACCACTATGCAAATCAATAAGTATTATGTTAAATGTTTTTTAAACTAATACTTACATGTATAAACCATTGAAATTCTGGCAATGTTATCTTATTGCATAAGGCTATTGATTGTACTTTACTTTCTTATTTGAAGTTTCATATTTCTGTTACCAATACTATACAAATGAAATTATTTTATAATTATTCTCAAACACAATTATGCAAAAAGTTTTTCATTCTCCTCCTAAAGATTTTAAATTAACGTGCCGCTTGAGTTCTGTATGGTGCCCTCATTCCGCACTTTTTAACTAAAAATGTACTTGGAGTTGATCGCGACATAAATCGGGAATTAACAGAATCATTTTTTCAAAAGTCGTACGTTTTCTAAATTTAGAATTCTAATTTACTTGTGATTATCATCACCATCACTATCAATTCCTTTAGTGGTGTCCCGAGGCACATAAGGTCTTCAATCTAGATTTCCAAAATGCTCTATGGCGTGTAACATTCCTCGCTTCGGGCCAGCTCGCCTATCCATCCTCTCCTCTTTCATCTCCATCAAGTCATCCGGGGTCGACCCCAGCTACACTTTCTCCCTGGCGTCCTTGTTAAAACAACACCAGGAATTGCATCTTTGTTCAAGCGGAGTACGGGCACGTTAAATATGTGTGCTCGTAAATAATTCCAAAGGGATATGGTAGAGGGAGGAGGGTACGGTCCCTGAGGATGCCGCCCCCATTGGGTTCCGATCTAAATTGGGTGGCCCTGTCCCGGTCGTCCAAACAGATACCTTACACCAGGGATGCACAGACTGCGGCTCGCGGGACACATGCGGTCCTCCGTTGATTTGCTGGAGGTCCGCCACACCATGTATTATTTTAACTTTAACAAGTCGCACGATAGGTAGTCTTTAAAAAGTGCCCATACGTACAGCAAAGTAGCTGTGGTCCCAGGCGGAGCACGCGGGCCGGCCAGGGACAACCGTTATCATTCAGTTGTCAATGCGTGAGCCATTCGCGCCGTTTTACGTTGCATTTTATTCTTTAGTGTGTTTGAATTGTTGGCGATAAAGATAAATAACTGTTATTTAATGTATTTCGGTCAACCTTGTACGTATCTATTGCCTATCTACTTACGATAATCGGATAGATATAATGTTAACAAATTTTGCACTTCGTCTATTGTCTGGACTGAAAAATATTGTTTTGTGCAGTCGTTTAATAATATCGTGTGTTTGATTTGCAAAAGTGCTGTAGCCGTCCCAAAAGAATACAATATAAGAAGACGGCTAAATCCCAGAGACCGACAGGTTCGGCGATAAGCGGAGTGCTATGTTGCGACCTTGGTAACTCTTTAACTCTTCATAATCATGCTAATCTTACGAGTTGGTTGGATACTATGGCAACTGTCTCAACATCGGGCGCCAGAAAAGTCGCTAAATTCAAGACCGCACCGGTCTTTGGGATAATGCCAAGAAGACACTATGAAAGTCTGTATTCTATATTATCAAAACTACCCGAAGAACTACGTAAACAAAATATTTTAGTTTTGAAACGAGAATTGGCAGGTCAGCAAGTGATGTTCACAAAACCTATTCAAGATTCGGAAATTGCAACAGAAATAAGTTTTAAAATAGCTCGCTTTATAGCAAAAGGGCGCCGACTATTTACAGACGGAGATTTCGTTAAAGACTGACTGCCTGGAGATGGGTGCTGAAAAAATCTGTCCAGGATCAATCAAAAATGTTTGAGAAAATTCAATTAAATAGGATGACTGTGCAAAGAATTAATGCAATGTCAAAAAAATGTAAAAGACCCATTAACATCTATCTCATTCAAAGAAATTTGCCTACTTTTCATTGGCTATGGATGAATCAACTGATATAACTTCCATAGCCCAGTTGTTAATATTTGCACTTGAAATAACGCACGAGTTTAAGGTGAGTGAGGAGCTGATTGAAGTGACTTCATTGTCAGATCAAACGAAAGCTAATGACATGTTCACTTGGCTTTTGGAACAGTGTTCCAAAATTGATTTGGATCTGACAAAATTATCAGGTATCACGACTGACGGAGCTCCTTTCATGATAGGAGATAATTCTGAATTGGTAACATTATTGAAAGAGCATTTGGGACTGCACGACGATGAGTTTTTAAAATTCCACTGTATAATCCATCAGGAGAGCTTGTGATCTAAGAAACTTGGATTTGAACATGTCATGAAAGTTGTGGTTTCAACAATTAATTTTATAAAATTCCGTTGCCTTAATCAACGACAGTTTAAAAAGTTTCTTGAAGACATTGAAAGCCAATATGGTGACTTAATTTTTTACACAGAAGTGAATTAGCTAAGTCGTAGTCAAACATTGGAACGGTTCCTAAATTTAATTGATGAAATTTCATGACTGAAAAAAACAAAAACGTCCCTGACATAAAAAGTCCAGATTGGTTATGCGACTTAGCTTTCCTGGTTGACATTACTAATCATTCAAATGGTTAAATTCGCGACTTCAGGGCAAAGATCAATTGGTTACTCAACTTTAAGGCTACATTTTGTCTTTTCAGTGCAAGTTAAATCTATTTCAAACTCAAATGAAGTCGGGGAATTATGTTCATTTCCCTAATTATAAGAAAGTTTCTGAAAAGTTCAATGGCAACTTTAAAACTGTATATGTGGAAAAGATTGATAACTTGAATAGCCTTCAAGGATTGTTTTTCTGATTTTAAAAATGTAAAACCGTTGTTAGATTTATTTAGCAACCCTTTTGCCCGAAAATGCACACGAATCAGTGCAACTTGAACTCATTGACAGGCAAAACGATGAGAACCTGCAAAGTAAATTTAATGAAAGCATTTCATTAAACTTCTATCGTTGAGTCTATAAAAACAATTATAAATCGTTGCTAGATAATGCGTTTATGTACTTAAGCCTCTTTGGAACAACATACATTTGTGAATAAACTTTTTAGTCATGAATATTAACAAATCAAAAAATAGGAACCGCTTGACTGATGAAAATTTAGAATCAATTTTACAGTTGGCTACTACAAAACTCGAACCAAATATCAAAACAATTGTCAAATCAATGCAATGTCACGCATCAAATTAAATTCACTTACTTTTCGTTATCTTTTTTATGGCAATTATGATATGTATAAATGAAATAAACAATATATGGTAGATAACTTTCAAGTCTGTGCATCTTAATAAGTCTGTGGGTCTTAATAAGTCTGTGCATCCCTGCCTTACACCTTCTTAGTAGGTAAAACCGTGTCTGGGTCGAACAAGCTACTCCGATTCTCAAGTTATCCCCCAAAATCAAAAGTATTTCTATAACAGGGTGATCCGTTGAGGATCAACAGAAAAATAATAATGTACCACAGAGGACAACGGCATAGAAAATTTCATGTTACTGCGATTAATGGAACCTAATTAGTCACTAGATTCACACTATTAAACAAACACCAGTTAAGTAAAAGATTGTAAAAATAAAAGAGAAAAATGTCAATCCGGTGGGGCAATTAATGGGCCCCTTTAATTCTCTTGAATGGAATCACGTGCTTCCTATACCTTTTCGATAATCAAGCCCTGCAGATATCGGGAATTCAGTATTAAAGACTGCATAAAAGTATAGTCGCCAAAATTGAACACGACCCCCCCCCCCCCCCCCATGTATAAAAAGGGTCCATTTAAGCTGCAATGGAAGTGTATTCCTACCTAAATATTTATTCCAATTCTTGTAAACTCTCTTATTGTACTCCAACATTCTGTGAAGCATAACTCCGCTTGTGTAACATGCGATCGCCTATCGTTCATAACGCAGCTGCTTCAGTAACGAATACGTAACGCATCGGGTCGATGGTACCTAAACGTACTCCTCGTGGAACAAATCTCATTAGAAGAGTTTTGAGGTTCGGAATAAATGGCTCTTATTAAGAACGGGCGAAAACGATTAAGATGCAGTTTCTGTCCCAGGTAACGTCGTAGCAGCTGTTTCTTGGTGACTTGCCGCCGTCTAATCGACATAACTGACAGATTTGGTGCGGCATTGAATATACACAGAGACTCGGAATCGAGAATGTGCACACGGGTAGAAATGCCGTTTTAACAAATATCGTTTTTAGAATATTTTTGTAAAAACTTTCTTTACTGTCACTTTATTTCAACTAAAATGCGTTGTCACTTTATTTCAACTAAAATATCTTTGATCATTTTGTTGCTTGGATTCATTTTGTTGATCTAAGTGTCACTTTTGATAATTCTTTTAACTCTGATATGCATATCGATGGCACTGTCAAAAGGGTTTAATCAACGTCTTAGTTTCGCTTTATAAAGGTCTCACATTTTTGCCGATATTGATACTTTACCTATTTAAATGGGGGGGGGGGGGGGGGGGGGATCACTCCTGACAAATAAAATTCATTCATTGTACACCTTAAGTTATAATTTATACATAAATTGATAATCATGCAAGAAATTTTTAGGTTGAAATCTGTCAATCTTTACTTGTACGTTTGTAAAAGGAATCTAAAGAAGTAATGAATATATGTATATTTTTTGCAATACATGAATGTAATACATGAATACTTGTACGTTTGTAATATGATTCTAAAGAAGTAATGAATATATGTATATATTTTGTGCATATATGAATGTAATACATACTTGTAAATGGATTCTAAAGAAGTAATGAATATATGCATATTTTTTGCAATACATGAATGTAATTATACGCATACCATAGACTACATTATAACACATATACACAAAATATTTTACACATATAATCATAATAAGATATATTTTAACTCATACCTAAATTTACCCGTATATTTTAAGAATCAAATGATATTTTGACATTTATATTTTAAAAATTAAAAATAACTACCAAAATTCTACAAAAAATATTTCCTATAAAAATTTGCGTTCACATTTTTATTTCTGAGTTTAGATTGGTATATAAATTTTATAAAGCTTTGCAAATTTTAAGATTTTGTAACTATTACTTTTTAAAATAGAGTTCACGGAAGGTGAAAAATTGTACTTTTCAGAGAAATAGATTTGAAGTTAAAATTTTTCAACAAATAGTGCGTGCATTGCTTCACAATTTAATCTTTGAAATCCGCGCTAATCGGAAATTTTTTAAAAGTATTTCGTTAAATGATTCAGAATGCCAATTTTTTTAAAAACGAAGAAATAAAAAATTGAAATAGTTCAAAATAAATTTTTAAGTGCTTTTAGTTGTACAATTTTAGGGGGCCATTGTTTAGATGACAAAAATTAAAACTTTGTGCCTCTCAAAAAAAGAAGAGCCTTACCTCTTTTCATACATCGTTAAATAATGCTATCGGTTGTACTTTACTTTCGTATTTGAAGTTTCATATTCCTGTTACCAATACTATACAAATGAAATTACTCTATAATACTATTGTTAAACACAATTATGGAAAAAAAATTCTTTATATAAATGTGTTGATATTTTATATGCTTATTGTACGATATCGATGTTCTTCTTAGGTCACCAATCAATTTTTAAAGGGCCTGCTTTAATGTGCTTATCATGTTTGCAGTTTAGCAAGTTAACCTTTCATGATCTGTTCAATTTGTACTTAGCGGTTATATTAATTGAATTCTATTTGTTATCTACTAAAAATGAGTAAATAAATAAAATGTAATCCAATAATTTCTATTTACGTAGTTTTTATCATAGTCTACTGAAAAGGCTGAATAGTAAATCAAATTTGTTAATAAATCCGAAGACAGTATGCTGTGATTCATTGACTGACAACATGAAGAAATATATTCCCCAGCTCATCCAAGCGTCAGATTGCTACAATAAGAGGTTCAATAAATCCATTCTAGAAAAGTCAAATTTAAAATACGTAAAACCTTTCAATCCACATCAAACTTACAATTATAAACTTATTGGTTCACTTACTATCACATACTTCACTTATTTCACTTATTGTAATTCAGTTATTGTTACTAACTTATTTAACTTATTGTTATTCACTTATTTCACTTATTTTTACTCATTTATTTCACTTGTTGTTACCCATTTATTTCACTTGTTGTTATTCACTTATTTCACTTGTTGTTACTCACTTATTTCAAGTGTTGTTATTCACTTTTCACTTATTGTTATTCACTTATTGTCACACACTTATTTCACTTATTGTTTCTCACTTATTTCATTTATTGTCACTCACTTATTTTATGTAGTGTTATTCACTTTTCACTTATTGTTAGTCGCTTATTTCACTTAATGTTACACATTTGTTACTTATTTCATTTATTGTTACTTATTTCACTTATTGTTATTTACTCTTAACTTATTGTTATTCACTTATTGTTACTCACTTATTCCACTTATTGTTACTAACTTATTTCACTTATTGTTATTCACTTATTGTTACTAACTTATTTCATTTATTGTTACTCACTTATTTCACTTATTGTCATTCACTTATTTCTCTTATTGTTATTCACTTATTGCCATTCACTTATTTCACTTATTTTTATCCACTTATTTCACTTATTGTTATTCACTTATTTTACTTATTGTTATTCATTTACGTCACTTATTGCTATTCACTTATTTCAATCATTGTACTAGAACTAAACGATGGGATTTCTTAGATATGTTATTTATATTCTCCATTTGCCCATTTGCTTCGAAAATAAAAGAGTTTATGAGAAAAATCATTACAAACTCCTCTCTTCGAAACATTGCTTGACATTCTCTTTGTTTGGCATCCACGCCGCACTAAAATGAATTTTGAAATTCAGTATAAATTGAATTGATGCGGATTACCATATTTTCCAACTATAACATAAATAAATATCTAAAATGTAAGTTACCGTTTGACTTTTTCATACATTCATGTTCCATATTTTATTCGTTCATTTGCATTATTATTCGCATCAGTGTATTCTTTTCATAAGCTCTCGATTTCAAGTTGTTATTTTATTTTTTTTTTATTGCATGTTGGCAACAGGTCTGTAAAGCCCATGAATTCAATTCATTCATCTGAATTGAATGAATAAAGACTATTTTAACTTTACTGTATTGACTGTATTGACTATATTGACTGTAATTACTGTATACTAATTTTACTGTTTTGACTGTAATTACGAGAATGCGAGAAACACTCTCCAGTTCAACCGTTGCTCGTCCAGTTCAAAAGTTGCTCGTTTGCCACTTTTGAGCGCACAGCAGACAATTTTTTTCCAAAACTTTTTTTGAAGAAAGTTGTTTGGAAATTACTTGGCAATATTTTTCTTTTAATTCTGTAAAGAATATTTACTAAATGTGTTGATAAGCAGATGATTTTAAAAAAATTTATCCGATCTAAATAAAAAGCGAAATTAATGGAAAATAAACTTAATATAGAAAATAGAACATAAACTTAATAATAGAAAATAAACTTAAATAAATGAATTTTATTATATTTTTTATTGTATTTATTCGCTTGATAATACGAGATAAAAATAAGATTGATATGATTTGTTTTCAATTTCTTCAACCACCGTTTTGCTATTAGAATTTACACATGTTTTTAATCATAAACAACGTCGGGAATATCTGCTAACTATATATATAAAACTGATCAGGGTTGTAGAAATTGAATTTGATTTAGTGGTTTTGAGATGGTAAATAATCGTTAAAAGTTGTCTCCTCATTGGATACAAAATTCCCTTTCATAAAAAAACAATTCCTGCAGTAAATTTATCAATACTAAAAAGAATGTGATTTTATTTCAAAACACACAGCAAAGTCACTCATTCAAAACCGGTTCTTATGAAAATACATCCATTTTTAACTACATACATTTTTAACATCAATTTTTGCTCTATCGTGTAGTACTACAATGTTTTGGTCAAATTATCTTTTCATTAATCTTCTTTCGGTTTCAAAGTGGCTGCGAATTTCCCTTTTTAAGGATATATTTCCCTTTATTCCATTTTCATATCCTAATTTCCCTTAAAAAGGGAAATTTAACTCTCTCGACCTACCATTACTGAAGATTCCGTATTCAAAGTTCTAGGGATACGAGTCGTTCAAAAAAAATGATTTTCAAAATCCATTCTTTTGATTTCGGGAGAAAATAAAGTGATCATGAGAAAACTGATTTCAGTCTCTTTTCTCTGCAAAATCCATTTTGCACGCGTTTTGTTTGGCATGCACTCCCAAGGGAAAAGGAACGGATTTTTAAAATTCGATATTTGAACTGGGTTGAGAAAGGAATTGTCATCTCTTTCGACCATGGTAAACGAAATAAATACGTTTTAAAGCGATTTCGCTTTTTAATAAAGTTTTAGTAGAAATAAAAAACGTGGTTCGATTTAAGTCGAGGAACTTTGAATTGTATACAGTTTGAATGGAATTTTTCTTTTATTTTCTGTAATATCTGAAATTTACATTACTAAACTGGCTATGAAGATTATTGCTAACATGAAATAAATTTTATAAGTACAGTGTCCTTATACCAATGTTTTGGTATTCAATTGATATAAAATTTCCATCTACGCTAATCAACTGTCTTCTAGTTATCATGGAATTATTCGAGCTACACCTTCAGCACGGGATTACTCGAGCTTCACCCCCCCCCCTCCCCCAGTTATCAGATATTTACCCTTTCAACGGAATTATTCCAGCTTCGCCCTCATCACGCAGTTACCCGAGTTTCACCCTTATCAAAGAATCGCCCGACCCATCACTCGGACAGCGGAATTACCGGAGCTTCGACGTAATTTCTAATTACCCGAACTTTACCCTCTACAGGAAATTCACTTCCTGAAAATTCATTTCCTGAAAATTCACTTCCTGAAAAATTTCTGTAAGACACTTGGTGGTGTACCAGTTAACTGTAACTTTCTTATGTCCCTCTAGCTTTATGGCTTTGACCAGATCTCTACTTCTGAAGAACACGGCATACATTACTTTTTCATTGCTCGTTGTCTTTTCACCATTGTTGTTTTGGGATCATCTTCAAAGACCAAACTTTACTTTCTTGATATGTTGGGACGTCAAAAAACGGTATGTACATCTCATCACCAGTTATGATTTTAGAAATAATGCTGTGTCCACCATCATTAAGTAATTTTAGTGTTTCCTTATTGATTCTGACACACTCCCCTTTTTGGTGTTTTGTTACATTACGGAGAACCCAACGACAAACTAATATTTTCAAAATCAGTTCTTCAAGAATAATTTTATGTATAGCTGCGAATCCAATCTTAAGTTCCTTCTGTATCATTTGGTAGGTACAGATATCGTCATCGATTAACATTTTTCGAATGGCCGACACATTTTCTGGGACTACAGCTGACAAAGATCTCCCTGTATGTTCTTCATCCAGGAGAGAATTTCGACCACTTCTAAACTCTGTAAACCATCTGAATATAGTGGCACGAGATGGAGCATCATTTCCATATGCTAATTGTAGACTTTGAAGACATTCTTCTTGATTCAGCCCCGCTTTAAAATCATAGAATATCATAGCTCGATAATGCTCTCGCGTCAATTCCATTTCCTTTTCTTTCAAAATTTATTCTACGATAGCTAAATTGTAATTATTGCCACAAACTATCATCTGCGGATATAAAAGAGTTCAAATTTAAATATCCGACCAATGATTTTTTTCTAACCAATATCATCTGCCCATGTCTCAAAAATTTCAGTGTGACCCTCGTATTCATTCTTATCACAGAACTACCCGAGTTTCACAACATCACGAAATTACTCGAGTTTCTCAATTATCACGAAATTGCCCGAGTTTCACAATTATAACGAAATTACCCGAGTTTTACAATTATAACGAAATTACCCATGTTTACTACACGGTGCAAAGTAATTCAGAGTGAGAAAAATGGCTTCTAAACAATATGGAATTGTCCATGAATGAGAAGACCGATTGGAGCCCCGCACGTAAAATTCTGTATTTAAGTAATAGTCTGCATGAGTAACTAAATACGATATAAATTTTATAATTTTATACTCATAATATAAAAATTAATCAGTTAAACCTATTTGCAAGTTGATTTAATTGCCTAATCAGTCAATAAGTCCACCAACGTGGTTGCATATTTGAAAGCAAAAAATATCCTTTCAAGGATAGTACTTCGACAGAACGCATTTAATTACAAGCGTACATTTTATTTATTGAAAATAACTTTCAGATCAGCAATTACATTCTGGAAACATTTGTTTCGACATATACAGGCAAAGCGGTACACTCTCCTCTAGCATTATTATTTCTATACGATTAATTTATAGAATTGGTGCGGCAGACGAAATTTTATTTACTTACTCCAATCTCGCTTAGTAGATGAGGCATAATTTTCTGTAATGGAGTCTTCTAATACATTACGTTTACATCTGAATCATTTGTATCTACGATATTAAATAATACCATTAAAAGCTCATTATACATAAGGTTACAACATGGTGTTCGAAAAGAGGACTGGTCATTCATTAAGATTTGAAAGTATCCGTTTTAGAAATTGTCCTTCTTTTCATTCTTTTATAATACAAGCACATACTGGGGATGTTTTTACTATATATATAGTTGTGTGTATATATATATATATTATTGTACATATATATATATATATATATATACATTCATATATATATATATATATATATATATATATATATATACATTCATATATATATATATATATATATATATATATATATATATATATACATTCATATATATATATATATATATATATATATATATACATTCATATATATATATATATATATATATACATTCATATATATATATATATATATATATGTATATATATATATGAATGTTGATAAATTCATGTGTATTATTGATATTTTAAAATTAAGATCATTTTGCCTTATATGGTAGCATTGGTTTCCTTATGTCTGATATTTCCTTTTATATCCTCATCACTCTATTTTCCTCCGTATTGTCTTTGAACTAGGGTATGACACTGATCATGCTTAAATTAGTCTTACTATTTTTATTTATTTTTATCTTTATTATATATATATATATATATATATATATATATATATATATATATATATATATATATATATATATATATATATATATATATATATATATATATATATATATGAGCCTTACTGCCTTCTATAGAATAATCACTATTTGAACTTCATTGTGCATAACAAACTAATCTAATGCAGTGTTTTCCTTTTGCATGGAAAATTCTTAAAACGCACGCCTATTTGAAAACTAATCTTTCAAAAACAATTTTCAATATTCTATGAAAATGGAGACAACGTTTATAAACCTTTTACGTGTGTCTAAAAATAATCTTTACACAAATTACCGTCTTTATGGAAATATTTTTGGGATTATTATATTAGTTTGCATATTAAAACTATTAACGTTAATGACTCTAGAAGTTTGAGCATTTTATTTTACAATACTAAAGGGCTCCGCTCCTTGCTCGCTACGCTCGTCAACCTCCCGTATCTTACTTCCACCCTCCTGGAAAACTGTTAATTTAATCAGAAGCCTTCAATGTTAGGTTCTTCAATGTTAGGCATGTTAGATTTAAAATATGAGAGTTACAGTGTAATACATGCATCTGTAAACGGGATTCCTGTTTTTTAAGGGAACATTCTAAAAACATTACACATTCACTTTAATAGAAAGATTGTGGTTTTAACACAATTTTGACAAAATCAATAAATTTTGGCAATGTTAAAATAATATTATCATAAAAAATCTAATATAATTGTCATGGACTAGGAGAGAGAAAAAAAACAGAAAAATGCTATTGAAATATAAAAATAAAAAATTTGGTATTTTCTCAATGTTTTCGTATGCCCATTTCTTTAATATCCAACTATATTTGTTTATATGGGTTTTTTAATTGTTTTTTATCCCCCCCTCCCGAAATTTAAATGTATCGAATTTTTATCAATTTGTTGTTATTGAACCTCTAAATCTTCATTTACATGCCAATTTTCAAGTTCTTCAATGTTAGGCATGTTAGATTTAAAATATGAGAGTTACTGTGTAATACAGGCATCTGTAAACGGGATTCCTGTTTTTTTAATTTCGAAACTCTAAAACTTAAAAGTCGATAGTAATCTTCAAATTTTTAATGCAATCGATTTTAGCACTCCCCCCCCCCCCATCCCCCCACCGAATAAATCCTGCATACGCCCATGCCTGCAAATACGTTTAGCCTTTTATTTCAGATGTTGTTGATGTTTGTGTACCCTTAAAAAATTAATACCCATAAGAAAGCTAGGTTTTCTTGTCTGAACCATACAAAAATTTAATCAGCTTCAGTCTAATAAATAAACGGAGCTTAACTAAGGAATGTCATGAAATTTCGTCGAATGTTTTTAGCCAAAAAGGATACACATATATTTCACAATGAAACAAGCACTCACTGACGGCACACTGAAAATAATGTATTCTCATTCAAGAGAGACCAAAACAAATATATCAAAAACTTTGTAAAGAGCCTTGCTGGCTAATCCGGAATAGAACTCTGGATCTCCGGACCGGCCAGCCGACGCTCAGCCGTTGAGCTCTACTGGGACGAAATGGCAAGCTCTTATCATCGAAGTGAAGTGGACGCTGCAGCCTGCTTTAATGTGCTTGTATGTTTACAGTTTAGTTAGTATTCCCATTCTAGAGAGACCAAATCAAATACATCAAAAACTTGAATTATCTTTTTACTTTCCCTGCAATGCATGGTAATGTATAGGGAAAGTATTGGAATCATGCCGAAAATCGCAACTCGAGTTTTCGACGGATCTAAACATTTCGAGACCTCTGGAATACAAAAAACTATTTTCAGCGTGACGTCTGTGTGTGTGTCTATCTGTCTGTCTGTGCAATGTATGTATCCACTCTAACTAAAATACTAATAGAGAGAATATCATAAAATTTGGTAGGTAAGTCACTTGCGCGTGACACTGACGTTGATTAATTTTTGTATGATTCGGGATAAAAGAACCCGCCTTTTTGGCGAAATGTCCTGAAAAATTATATTTATCTAATGTAGCTGAAAAACTAATGAACCGAATTTCACAAAATTCGATAAATAATTCGCTTGTGAGTTACCCTAGTGCTTATTGGATTTGGGTACGGTTCGGAAAAAAAATAACCTATCTTTCTTTGCGAAATGGCCCGCAAAATTCGTCAAAATATAAAATAAAAAACTATGTATGCTCATATATCCATTAAATGCTTGTTTTATACGTAATTTTTAACGATGAAAAGAATAAGACCAACCCCATTACACTAGGACAAGCCGTTCTCGAAATATATTAGTTTTTCGTATTTTCGTATTCTACGCCATCTTTGAAAATAAGTACAGTTACCAATTGAGAAAGAAAATCGAATTAAAAGTGAATTAAATTTAATTAAAATAAAGAGAACGTGGATTTAGCGTTAAGTCTGTAGGGAAAGTCATGTGCTGCCCAAATCAGATTTTTACTTTCCCTGCAATACATGGTAATGTATAGGGAAAATATTGGAATCATGCTGAAAATCGCAACACTAGCTTTCCACAGATCTATATTTTTGGGGACCTCTAGAATACAAAATAACTTAGCGTGACATGTGTGTGTGTGTCTGTCTGTCTCTGTGTATGTTTGTCTGTCTGTCTGTCTGTGTGCGTGTGTGTTTGTCTGTCTATGTATCTGTCTGTGCAATGTATGTATCCACTATAACTCAAAAACTAATGAACCAAATATCATAAAATGTGGTAGGTAAGTCACTTGAGTGTGACCCTCGTGCAGATTAATTTTTTGTATGATTCGGAATAAAAGCACCCACCTTTTTTTTTTAAATGACCTGCAAAAACCACTTGTATCCACTCTAGCTAAAAAACTAATTGATCAAATTTCATAAAATTTGGTAGATAAGTCATCTGTGAGATATCCTGGTGCAGATTAGATTTTGCACAATTCGGAAAAGAGTAACCCACCTTATTTTACAAAATGTCCCGCAAAAATCTCCAAAATCTGAAATAAAAGACTACGTATGCTCAAATGTATCCATTAAATGCATGTTCTATACGTAATTTTTGACGAGGAAAATAATAAGATCAACCTCTTTACTCTGGATCTAACTGTTCTCGAGATATTTGAGTTTTCTCGCATTTTTAATATGCCGCCTTTGAAAAAAATGTCCAGTTACCAAATAAAAACAAACATTGAATTAAAAATGCAAATTCAGTGTTATTTTGTGCAATTAAACTCAATTTATTGAATTATTAAAGACATAAACAGAAAATGAATCTTATATGTTACCATATTTTCCCTATATATTACCATATATTACCATATTCCCCATATATTACCATATTCCCCATATATTATCATATATCGCAAAAAAAATAAAAAACTAATAATCGAAATCTATCTAGTTCTTGATTTAAATTTTTAATCCGTCTATGAAACAGACTATATTGCATTACATATTAATATAGCTCTTGTTTGAAATATTTCTTAAGAGACATTTCTCCAAAACAATTTAATTGCCTTTCCTTATTGAGTACAGCTTCCAGTTCGGCAATTAAACCCTGAAAACATATGTCGTGACATCTACATGCAAGCCGATACACTCTTTCCTTCCACGTTATTTATTCCAGCCATTTATTTGCAAAATTACAAGCATGGAATAAAGGAATTGTGCTGCAGACGATTTCATTTATTTACTCCGTACGTTCTGACAGGTGTGAGATATATATGATATGTGCAAAGAGTATGTTATATTTACGCACGGATAGTTTGTGTTTATTGTATTACATACTAGCCGCCTTTGGCAACCAGCCTGTTCGCTACCCTTGAAAATTCTGACCGTGGCAAACTCGTTTGCGCGACCTACCAGAAAGGTGTAAGGTAACTGCTTGGAAGGCCAGGAAGTGCCACACAATTTAGACCGGAACCCAATGGGGGAGGCATCCAAAGAGACCGTACCCTCCTTCCCCTACCACAAACCTCTCGGAAGGACTTGCAGTCCCACACGTTTAACGTGATCGTACTCCGCGTGAACACGGCTGCAGTTTTGGCAATGGCGGGAATCGAACCCGGGCCTACCGAGTGAAATTCCCGCGCGCTAACCACTGGGCTACCGTGCCATCCGCGACAATCTCCATAACTTTATTTTTATTCGGCAATTTTGGGAATCGAACCCGGGCCTACCAAGTGCAAATCCCGCGCACTAACCACTGGGGTACTTCACCCTCCGCGATATTCTTCATAACTTTCTTTTTATTCACCCAATTTAGACCGGAACCAAGTGGGAGAAGCATCCACAGGGACCGTACCCTTCTTCCCCTACCACCAACCTCTTGGAAGGACTTACAGACCCACATGTTTAACGTGATCGTACTCCGCGTAAACACGGCGGCAATTTTGGGAATCGAACCCGGGCCTACCGAGTGCAATTTCCGCGCGCTAACCATTGGGCTACTTTGCCTTACGCGACAATCTCCATAACTTTCTTTTTATTCATCCAATTTAGACCGTACCCTCCTTCCCCTACCACCAACTTCTCGGAAGGACTCACGGACCCACATGTTTAACGTGCTCGTACTCCGCGTAAACACGGCGGCAATTTTGGGAATCGAACCCGGGCCTGGTAACTGGTTGGACGGCCAGGATGTGCCACCCAATTTAGACCGGAACCCAGTGGGGGAGGCATCCACAGGGAACGTACCCTCCTTCCCCTACCACCAACCTCTCGGAAAAACATACGGACCCATATGTTTAACGTGATCGTACTCCATGTCAGTGGCGGAAATCGAACCCGGGCCTACCGCGTGCAATTCCCGCGCGCTAACCACTGGGCTACTTCGCCCTCCGCGACAATCTCCATAACTTTCTTTTTATTCACCCAATTTAGACCGTACCCTCCTTCCCCTACCACCAACCTCTCGGAAGGACTCACGAACCCACATGTTTAACGTGATCGTACTCTGCGTGAACGTGGCGTAAGTTTTGGCAGTGGCGGGAATCGAACCCGGGCCTACTGAGTGCAATTCCCGCGCGCTAACCACTGGGCTGCCGCGCCCTCCGCGACAATCTCCATAACTTTCTACATATTCACCCAATTTAGACGGGAACCCAGTGGGGGAGGCATCCACAGGGGCCGTATCCTCCTTCCCCTACCACCAACCTCTCGGAAGGACTTACGGACCCACATATTTAACGTGATCGTATTCCACGTAAACACGGCGGCAGTTTTGGCAGTGGCGGGAATCGAACCCGGGCCTACCGCTAACTTCCCGCGCGCTAATTTGCAATTTAAAATGACCATATGCTTAATTCCATCATCCTCATTCCATTGTTTCATTGTTCCATCATTTAAAATATCCATAAAATTAAAATATCCATTTAAAATATCCAAAAGTTAAAATATACATTTAAAAAATCCAGATCGTCCCATCATTTAAAATATAAATATAATAATTTATATAGAGCAAAGGCGCTCTATTCAGAACCGTGACGTCACCTCCACCTTGACGTCCCCACCCACCACCTTCCCTGCTTCAGCGGGGGAGAAACGAACGGAACGCCGAGAAATTTAAAATCATGACGTCTTTAAAATTGCGATCCTGAAGGCAATTTTCATTATTTCTGGACCAGATTAGACTTGTAAGAATGCCAGATATTTCAGCTTTCTAAAAATGTAAATTATTAGTCGAAATTATGAGTACTTTTTACTATGCGAGAATTTAAAAACCAAAAATCGTTTTTTTGAGTCAAAAGTGACTTTTGCTTTAAAATCATAAAAAAATATTAGAATTTATCTCTGAGATTTGAAATTGATATATTTTTACTCGAAATTCTCTGCTCTTTCCGATGGTGTGATTTGTTTTTTTCTACGATGTCTGGATCGAGGAGAAAAAAGGGCAAAAAGATCAAAAAAAGGTCGAAATCGCATAAAACATTAAATAAATAAAAAAATAATTAGAATTTTGAAAATCGGTTTTCACGTGTCCCCTTCGCACCCCCCAGGGTCTCCGATTGCCAAATTTCGTAACTCTCCGACTCGCGGTCGCGAAACGTATAGTGTATAAGACAGACACACAGACATTGCCTTTTATTATATAGATTGAAATTAAAAGATTTGCGTGGATGACTCTAATATTTATATTAACTTTAGCTACATTTATTTAGTTCTATCACATATTCTAATATATCAGTATCTTTATTTTATTCCATACAGATCGTCTAAAAAATGTAACTAGAGAAATATTTTAGATATTTTGGGCCATCACAATAATTCCCCTTTACTTATACTATATATTGTAAGGAAATTAATAATCACCCAATTCTTAAGAGACTGTTTTTTTACGTCAATAAGCATTTTAAACTTTAAAACTTCTTTGTAGAAACAAATATAAAGGAAATAAAATCAAGACATTTTTGCCTCATGTAAGTGGATCTCCAAGATCTTTAAAAAATGGTTCTTTAATGCATTTCGTTGCTGTTAGATGGCGCTTTACGCATCTGAGCCTTTCATCCTACAGCCTTATGCCAGGTGTGAAGTTATCCTATAAATGACCGCTCATTAGTTCGTTCACTGTCATAAAAGGAAGCTGACTAATTTAATCGTATGCCGTAATTGTAAAACTTGCGTTCTTTTTTCTAGAAAAATAAATAGCTTTTCTCAAACTTTAAAACCCCAGACAGGCTATTAATTGTTTTAAAAGTATCAAAAGCTAATTTCAATTAATCATAATCACGTATTTCATATTCAAGTGCAGATGTTCATTCCGTAAAATAATTTATTAATTAAGGTACGCCTTCGACAAAAATAGCATAGTATTCATCTATTAAAGAAAGCCAACCCGTAATTTCCTTAGCATTAACCCATTATAAGAAAGCAACCACAATATCCATACATGTTAATTATATACCTGCAAAAAATATATGTATATACTATAATCCTTGAATTCGGGGTTATTTCTCGGGTTACCACCTGTCTCGGATAATTACCTGTGTCCACGACTTTTGTTGACACTATGTATGTCAGTGAACTGTATGTCACTGAGATATAGATGTCATAGGGGACATAGACTAATACATAAATCGTCCGGAAGTTTTACATATAAATACAGAAGCGGCATTGTTATATTCGAATACAACACTTTTTCTCTTTTTTTTTCAAGTCGACTTTAACGATAAGAACTTACAATTTCGTCCCAGTAGCTCAATGGTAGAGCGGCGGCTGGCCAGTTCGAAGATCCAGGGTTCGATTCCCGTCTAGGGCAGCAAGGCTCTTTATAATGGTACCCGAACAACTCAATCCTGTAGGTTAGCACAAACATGTCGGATGTCTAAAAGGTGACCCTAGTACGTCTTACAATAGCGTAGCGTAAGATTTTTGACTGGGGAGGCTGAAAATTTGGCAAAAAATTTGATATTGCAAGTGAAATTTATATTGAAATTAGCATTTTCATAAGTTTTATTCATTGGTGACTAAAATAAAACAATCTTACATAAAAATGCAAAGAGTGGATGAAATGCAAGAGATTTTAAAATGTTAGCTATGTAAGATGAATGCATACAAGATATAACATTTTAAACGTTTTCTTATTTCTAAATTAGATGAACTTTTACAATCATTTTATTAAATAAACTCATGGTCGTTCATAGGGGAGGCAAAGGGGGGAGGAGTCGCACTCCCCCTTGGACATTCAATATAACAAAGGCGAGCATCAAGCCAGTCGATCTTGTACATCATGCGCTTTAGTTTGCCCCCCCCCCCCCCACACACACACACACACCCACACCCGAAAAAAGTTTTACAGTCGCCTATGTATGAAGTAGAAATATATTAGAATATTATGAACAAGTGATAGAGAAAATAAGAAAATATATCAGTTTTGAAAATATAAACAGCTAGAACTAACATCTGAAACTCCCAAATAAGCAAACGGATACTTCGCCATATTGTTGCTGTGACTAAGTCTACTTCACAAACTACTTCAGTTAAATGGTAGTCGTTATTAGTGTGTTTCTCCGTCTTGATATTGTTTAAATTTAGGTGAATACCATGTTATTCGTGGAAAATACCTCATATATTTTAGTGAGTGTAATAGTTTTCTATAAAAACACATATATATTCGCAAAGTTATTTTAAAAAATATAATAAATAAAAGTATTTTTAAATTAGATTTTAAACAGCGGAGGCTCAGCTTCTGGGCCTCAATGGACACTACGCCACTGATAAACTAATGCATAAATTGCCCCGAAGTTCTACATATAGATACAGAAGCGATATTGTTATATTCGAATAGAACACTTTTTCTTTTCAATTTTTCAAGTTAACCAAAACATATTTCACATAAACACGGATGAATATAGTAATCTTTAGAATACAAAACTATTTATGACTACAGTGGAATTATTTGAAATAATACTGAAAGGATTACATTCTAGTCTCCAGAATGATAGCTTGAATAAAAAAATCCACGGTTCCTTTTTATCGAATTTGACTAGCCGCTTCTTTGATTACTATAAAATGCACCCGACGTTAACCAGGATCTAAACAAGGAATTTATTGAATTCATTCATTAGGTTTTCAAATGAACAGCCCTCAATACGATTCTCCGCCCCCCCCCCGCCCGCTAAGCGGGGGTAATATGCCCTAAAAAAGCATCTAGGCACGCCTTAGACAGCTGCGCGGACGAGTAATATATCTTGGACCCGACGCTGGGCACATCCTACGCTACGCCCTAATACGAACAGAACACGTGCAAAGATTAACAATTTCTATTCTCGACTTCTTATTTTTCAAGCATTGTCTTCCCCGGGGAAAGAAGAGTCTAAATTTAAATATCAGACGCGTAGATTGCGAACGGAAGGTAGAGCTGGCGATCAGGTTATAATAAGGCGAGGTGCGAAGATAGCGAGATGGAGGGAGATGATATACGAGTTGGTACGTAGTGCGAGGCATGTGTGGATGCAGACGATGGTAGAAAGGTTGTACCTTGTACATTCTGATTTATTATCAGTAAATTACGTTAATAGAGTTTATTTCATGATTTCTATAATTTAAGAATAAATTTGTTGTTTTTATCAAAAGATGTCTGCGCGTTCATTTCGACACCTTTACACACGGACCATTTAGTCTTTTTATTGCCATTTCAACATCTCGATATGATATAACACAGATTCTGATCAAGTCAAATGAATTTGTAAAAAAATGCATTCCTTATTCAGATTACATTGATTACAAGAACATGATTAGAAGAAAAATAAACTTTAAATTATTCAACAATTTCATAACCAGTGTTTAGTTCAATGTCATCGATATACATTGTGAGGATTCCATTATTTATTATCATTTTATTCTAATTCTACTTTTCCTGATTTTAATTTATATCCTAAACTTCTCAAATTTCATTTCAAAGAATCGCATACTCATGATTGACTCCCAAATCTTTAAGAAGGGCAGACTTTAGAATGACGTCTCTGCCATTCTGTCGAGCTCGCGCATGTGTGTGTGTTCTGATCGTCCATGGAAGGTAGGTAGCATCGTTAATTATAGCCTGCAATCTTGTGAGTATATGGTGTAGTAGTTTGATCATCATAGGTTCAGATTGAAATTCAGTTTAGTAATAAGTTAGGTTTGAATTTCATTGTAAATTAGTATGTCTCGGGTAGGACTTATAATGCTATCGTTGTACATAATTTGTATATAGATTTGTAATACATATATATATATATGTGTGTGTGTTTTAAGTTCTCAGCGAAACTAGCTGTCAATAAAGTTGTTTATTTGTTAAATGTCGTAATTCCTTTGTCGAACTCTAGTCATTACGTTTTTGGAAGTTTAATTTAGAGTGAAGTCAATTGGAATTGTTCATACAAGAGTCACGATCTTGTGTAGGAAGAGGAATAGTACATTATAACATTAAATTATCAGAATTACTTACAGAATTTCTTTTTGTGGCAGTAAAATCAAAATGATTTAGTATCATATTTACAAGCATTTTCGATGAAATAAATATATTTCTGGTATGCATCATCAATATCCAACATGTATTTTTTTCCTTAAAACATTTATAGATCCGAGTCATCAGTACTATTTAACCTCCTAAAAAGGTTATTCTTTAATTTAATATAATCAACGCTTTCTTTATTAAACCAAGTCAAATACTTATTTTTGCAATTTTTAGTTTTTGGAACACATTTATCTAAAACGTCATAAAACAAAATATTAAAGTTTTCAACAGCGGCAGTAACACGTAAAATTATTTAACAAGAGATAAAACAGTCAAAAGTAAACTAAAATGCGTATGTTTGTTTTTTCAAGTTGTATCTGAAGTTATCACAATTCATTCTGGAATCTTCATTAAGTCCGGTCATATCAGTGTGACATTTACGAGTTTTAACAAGGTGAATATGTAAGGATGAACAATAAATATCCTTAGTAACCAAGGGTAACGGTGGGCCACGTAAGAATCACTTTAAAATTTTCAAGTTTAGTCAAAATCAAATCCAAAATCCTGTTCATACTGTAATTTTTATTACACTGATGGCAGAAAAGAAATCCCCAAGAATATTTGTAGAATTAAAAAAAAAAATCTCTATATCAACAATTTCATAAAGTCCATTAATAAAATGAATACAGTCTCTTTCGGTAGGCAATACAAACAATAGATTCAAAAGGAAACATGACATGATCCAAAAAAGCCTCTCCCTTGTAATCTAAAAATGAGATTTGCTTAGTGCAAATTAGTACTTTCACGACAATTAAAACACCTCCACCACGATTTTTTTTCTACTATATCTTTCATCAAAAATGTCATAATTTGCAAATTTGTCATTCAACCACGTCTCCGATAAGCACATTCCATCATAGTTTTAAACTAAAACAGAAGATAAGTAGTTTTGGTACGTAGTTTGGTACGTTATCTCAGAACATTTTAATAATAGATCGTGAGATTACCATCGTGATCAGACAGAGGTTCATTAGGAAATCTATATAAATAAAATTGAAAATCTGTCTTTTTATTTATTTGTGTTTATTTATTTGTCTCATCACGGAAGACCGGTTGTATTGAATTTCATCAAATTTGGTGGGTAGCCTTGGAATAGCCCCACTTAAAATTGAGTCTATGTTTCATATTTCTAGGGCCAGGGACTGTCTACATATTAATAACAAGAAAAATCAATCATGCTTAAAGCATTGATTATGAAACACTTTCCAACTTCAATGCAATTTTATTTAAACAAGTCTAAAATGCAATACATTCCTCGGTAATATTTTAAAACTTATCACAATACTACATTAATTTATTATATTTGAAAACTTAAACCTTCATAGAAAAAAATGAACTTCATTCAAATGACGGCATTGAAATATAAATTGCCTGGTTTAAACATCTCTAAAATGCGATACATTCCTCGATAATATTTTTAAAACTATCATAATACTACGATAATTTATTATATTTGAAAACTTCATCGAAAACAACTGAAATTCATTCAAATGACGTCATAGAAAAAATAACACGCCTGGCTCTCTCTATAAGAACAGCATTTCATTCATAAAATTTTCCCATTCATTTCATTCATCACAATACTATAATAATTTATTTTATTTAAAAATTAAGACCATGGAGCTACAAGTAATTAAACTCTATGCTTAAAACTTTATCAAAAAAAATCGTCCTTCTCTTTGTAAAATCTGTGAATATTTCATTCATATCAGCTATGCAGACTTTATGGGCTAAATAATTTTGTGTTAAAGAAATACAGCAATTCTAATACAACTCATTCTACATATTTTGCTGTTTATATTTTACAAGTGAAAAATAGGCTTCGTTGGAGAAATAATCAAATTTGGATGATCATTTAAACTCAAATATATTGTAATTGCGTTGTTTCAGTATGCAGATGCACAGAATTTAAGCAAAAATAAAGTGGTTTTAGGACGGATACAACACTCAATATGAATTAAAAAGAACTTAAAAAATCACGATTTTGAGACAAGATGGATGCCATACATCATTTTGAAGTGGGTCATATGATCTTTTCATATCGTGGTCACGTGATCGCTTCATATAAGAGGTGTAATTATTATTTTAATTTTTATTTAAAAAACTACTGAATATATTTCGCTGAATTTATTTTATATATTTTATGGAACAATTTGAATATTACCTAAAATTTTCGAAGCAATTTGTGAATTTTAAATCCGCTTAAAAAATGTTTGAGAAATTAGGTCCCATAGGGTTCAATGTATTTCATTTTTTCAACCCAGGTTCAATCTAAAACTAATTGGGGGATATTATTCATTTATATTCCCAAAGGTCCTACAGACCGTCTGAACAACATACTAAAATTTCATTTTGATTAAGTCATTTTTACAGCAGTTATCGTGCTAACGGACAGACAGACAGACAGACAGAATGAACAATGCCATAAACACTTTTCAACTTTGTTGTAAAGTGTTAAAAAACGTACAATTAAACCTTCCATAGACATAGCATTATGCAGACAATATGTTTTGCTCAAATTTATTTGAGGAAAATGTTGCCAAGCAACGGAATTAGATTCAGTGAGAGGATTTTTATTAAATCTTTTCCGAATGAAATAATTAAGAAATGCGTATAAAAATAAATTCGGCCCCACTTAATCGGGTAACGGATATTCACATACCCTGCTTATATGCTTAGAATATTGAGGAACCAAAACGAACCCCATAGGGTTAGTGTTAAACATACACGCTTTATCACATAGCAATCCCCGGTTAATTGCATAAACACTGAGATTCCAATCTCGTAGATTACAGTTTCAGTGTTAGAAGACATGGGAGAAAAAGCGATAAATCGCCAAATTTGGCAACCTCCGGTTTTTCCCTGTGTAGTTCAAAAGGTATATGCATAATAAATAGAAGAAATGTATTATGTATATAGCAATACATGACTACTATTATTATGTAAATTATTATAATTATTTTATATTCATTATCTTTATAATATACAATCAAGAGGAATATTTATAATATTAATCTGTGCACCCGTTTAATCGCATACAAAAAAAGTGGAACCAGGGGTAAGCAATAAAAGTGAGCCAACAGTACTACTATACCAAGATTTAGCGATACTAGTAGTAGCTCTAAACCTTGCTACTATACCATATAGACAATCATGTGGTTAACCCTATATTTTTATTTTCTAATTTAATAAATTGAATTAAAAAAATATATAAAATCGTAGAACAGCCAAAAATACCTATAAATAAATGAATTCCATTCTAGTATTTTGGAAATTAGTGCAGCCCTTCTACAATCCGATTTCAGTGCCGTTTATTTGGTCATTAGGTCATTTGTTCTTTTTCAACGGCGAAACTTCATTGGTCATTCCGGTCTACAATGGTTCCCTAATGGCTGGCGGGCGGGCTGAAACACCGTTGGAATTCCGATTTCCTGAAGAGCGTTATCCTTCAGAATATTTCCCACAAAAATTTATTTAATAGTTTTGTGCGGATTTACAAATCCTTTCAAGCCAACTTCAAAAGATGTATTTTTCGATAGTCGAACGATTTAATAGAAAGTTCTTTGGTTTGGTCTCAATACTGGTCTATATAAAAAACAATATTTTTATTAGAATGATATAAACCTAATATTCAGCAACTGAAAGATAACAAACCAAAGATCATTAATATTGAGAAAAAATTTTCTAAATAAATATTTTTTTTTCTTTCTTTCTTTAGACCCAGAACTACTCGAAGATGTAAGGTATTGGACGGCAGAGACAGTGTCACACAGTTTAGACTCGAACTCAGCAGAGGTGACATCCACAGGGATCGTAGCCTTCTTCCCCTGCCACCAACCTTTCGTAAGAACTTTAGGACCCACATATTTAAAGTGCCCGTAATCCGCTGAACACGGGGACAATTTGGTCAGAGCCAAAATTTCAAAATTTCACTCGAAAATTTAGGGGGGGTTTTGAACGTTCGATTGCGTATAAAAATAATAGGCTTCCAGTATTTATGGATTGTAATTTTTGCAAAAAAATTATAATATATATATATATATATATATATATATATATATATATATATATATATATATATATATATATATATATATATATATATATATATATATATATATATATATATATATATATATATATATATATATATATATATATATATATATATATATATATATATATATATATAAATATATATATATATATAAACATATATAAATAAATATATATATTTATATATATATATATATATATATATATATATATATATATATATATATATATATAAATAAAAATTGAAAGATTTTAATCGAAAATTACGCATAAACTACTGTATGTACAAAAAAACCCATCACTAGCATATCTGTTACAAATGAGTAACTATAGACCAAGACTAAGGATAAAGATAGAAGGTAACATATCACTATAATGGTAAAGGGGGATGAGAAGAATATTAGGATACAAAATTCACAAGTAAAAGTATATAAATATAAATATAAATAAAATAAAAAATAAAACACGGCAAAAATGAGAAAAGGCAATAATAATTAGCTCAAGATAAAAGATTAAGACATAGAGAACAATCAATTGAAACTACCCAAAAATGGCGGTTAGTTCGAAATTGCATTCTCATCAGGACAGCCATATAATTCGAATTAAAACCGATAGAATAGCCAGTTTCTGACAATGGCGATAGTATTTAACTATAGACACCATTGGAACTGGCTAATGGAAGAAGAAAAATAAATCAATTGAATTACAAATAAAAAAATAATACTTCCTCGAACAGAAATATGAACTCACAAGCATTGCCACCGCGTGTAAGTTGAACAAGCGACTGAGCATTTCACCTCACTTCGTCAATGCGAGTGGGCACCGGAATGAATACATTTGAACGATACATAATATGTATGGAGACTTTCAAAAATAGTATTCAGTATAGGACTCAGGAAAAGTGGAAAACAGTCATCCGAAAATAGTAAACAGTATTAAACACAGGCCAAGTGGTAAGTTAGGTGATAAGAATGGGTGAATTCTCAAAATAGAGTTATCCAATCAAAGATAAATAATGCATGTGTAAAATGATTACGTGGTATATTTGAAATTATTAATAATATTATTTACAAATACTTCCGGATAATGGTAACTTTGACAAATGCGTTTAAGATTATTGATGTGGAGAAAGTGAAACCGAGGATCAGAAAGTCGATGTATACGAAATAGCTGGTTTAAAATGATGTTTCTAAACAATTGAATAGAATTACAAGATTGATATGATAGCATCTTTATGATAGTGAAGTTGTAAGAATCTTTTTTGTCATATAGATTGGTGATTACATGATTATTGAGGGTATCTAAATTTAGGTCTAAAAAATTTACAGTTTGACTAACGCTAGGCTCATTAGGAATTAATTCTAGGTTAGATGGGTAAAAATCAATATTAATTGGATAGGAATCATCAATGATAATACAAATTAAGTCGTCAACATATCTATATATAATATATGAATTAGAGTTAAAATGACATTCATAATAATAAAGATATAAGTTAGCGAGTATACTACTACTACAGCCACCTTGTGGTACACCAGATGTTTGTATATAAATCTTATCACCTTGGATAATATAATTGTTGTATAACACAAAGTGTAAGAGCATAGGAAAGTTTTTGACATTAAATGCAACATTATTGGCAGATAGATAGTCTTGATAAAGAGAGATAATAACTTTATATAAATCTTTAATGACAATATTATTAACTAGGTCTTTAAAATCAAAGGTATGGAAACCAAGAATTTGTGGAAGCTTGCTAAGGTGATTTACTAAATCAAAACTATTGTTCAAAATGAAATATCCTGAATTCCTGAATTTAAGAGATTCATTAATTCTATTTAAACAGTTAAGCAAGTATTTAATATATATATATATATATATATATATATATATATATATATATATATATATATATATATATAAATAAATAGATAATAATCCAAAACTATGCATAAACTACAGTAAGTACAAACAAGAAAGATCGATCATGCATAAAGCATTGATTCTGACTGACACACTTTCCAACTTAGTTACCTTTACACCTTTCTGGTAGGTCGGACGGTCTGGGTTTCAACAACAACAACAATTTCCAACTTCCCGGCCATCCATCTTGTTACTCTATGTCTTCGGATGAGTCGGTTGGCCTGGGCTTTCGACACTTTCCAACATCAATTCAATTTTATTTAAACATCTCTAAAATGCTATATATTCCTTGGTAATATTTCTAAAATTATCACAATACTACATTAATTTATTATATTTGAAAACTTAAAACTTCATCGAAAAAAATGAATGTTATTCAAATGACGGCATTGAAATATAAATTGGCTGATTTAAACATCTCTAAAATGCGATACATTCCTCGGTAATATTTTTTAAATTATCATAATATTACAATCATTTATTATATTTGAAAACTTCATCGAAAACAAATGAACTTTATTCAAATGACGTCATCGAAATATAAATTACCTGGCTCTCAGTATAAAAGCAGCATTTCATTCATAACCATTTTTCCATTCCTTTCATTCATCACAATACTATAATAATTTATTTTATTTAAAAACTTAAAACCATGGACGTACAAGTAATTTAACTCTATGCTTAAAACTTCATTGAAAAAATCGTCTGTATCTCTATGTAAAACCAATGAATGTTCCATTCATATCAGCTATATTGCAGACCACATGAGCTAAATAATTTTGCGTGAAAGAACTGCAGAAATTCTTATACAACTCATTCCACATCTTTTGGTGTTTACATTCTCCATTAGTGAAAATTAGGCTTCGTTGTAGAAATAATCAAAGTTGGATGATCATTCAAACTCAAATATATTGTAATTGTGTTGTTTCAGCATGTACATGCAGAGAATTTAAGCAAAAATAAAGCGGTTTTAGCTGTTTTAGCGGATACAACACTAAATATGAATTAAAAAGAACTTTAAAAATCACGATTTTGACACAAGATGGATGCCATATTTTATATTGAAGTGGGTCACGTGATCTCTTCATATAACGACCACGTGATCTCTTCATATTAAAAGGTGTAACTATTATTTTAATTTTTATTTAAAAAACTACTGAATATATTTTGCTGAATTGTCTTTTTATATATTTTATGGAATACTTTGAATATTTCCTAAAACTTTCGAAGCAATTTGTGAATTTTAAATCCACTTAAAAAATGTTTGAAAAATTAATTCCCATAGGGTTCAATGTATTTCATTTTTTCAACTCAGGTTCAATCCAAAACTAATTGGCTGATATTATTCATTTATATTCCCATAGGTCCCACAGACCGCCTGAACAACATACTAAAATTTCATTTTGATAAAGTCATTTTTATGGCAATTACCGTGCTAACGGACAGACAGACAGACAGAATGAATGAACAAAGTCATAAACACTTTTCACCTATGTTGTAAAGTGTTAAAAATGAATTATACAAACAAGGACAAATAATGCAATTGTAAAATTACTACGTAGTGTATTTGAAATTATTAATAATATTATTAACGAAAAATTCCGGATAGTGATAATTTTGATAATTGCGTTTAAGATTATTGATGTGGAGATAGTGAAACTGAGGATCTGAAAGTTGATGTATTCGAAATAGCTGGTTTAAGACGATGTTCCTAAATAATTGAATAGAAATACAAGATCGATATGATAGCAGCTTAATGATATTGAAGTTATAAGAATCTTTATCATATAGATTGGTAATAAAATGATTATGGAGGGTATCTAAATTTAAGTCTAACTAATTTACAGTTTGACTAACATTGGGCTCATTAGGGATTAATTCTAGGTTAGAGGGATAAAAATCAATATTAATTGAATAGGAATCATCAATGATTATACAAATTAAGTAGTTAACATATCGATATATAATATATGAATTAGAGAAAAAATGACGTTCATGATAATAAAGATATAAGTTAGTCAGAATACTGCTACTACAGCCCCCTTTAGGTACACCAGGTGTTTGTAAATATATATTATTACCTTCGATAATATAATTGTTGTATAACACAAAGTGCAGTAGCCTAGGAAAGTTATTGTCTTTAAATTGAACATTATTGGAAGAGAGATAATCATTATAAAGAGAGATGATAACTTTATATAAATCTTTAATATCAATATTATTAAAGAGGTCTTTAAAATCAAAGGTACGGAAACCAAGAATATGTGGAAGCTTGCTAAGGTGATTAACTAAATCAAGACTGTTATTCAAAATGAAATATCCTGAAATCTTAAGCTTAAGAGAATCATTTTATTTAAACAATTTAGCAAGTACTTACTAGCAGTAGTGGTAAAGGTATTATGTCCACAAGTGACCGTTCTAAAGCTGAGAGGTGATATATATATATATATATATATATATATATATATATGTATATATTACACCTAATGAGATAGAAAATTTAGTGTATGGGTAGATAGTTCGAAAGGAAGAAATTGTTCAATTTTAGTTTTAAAATATTTTCTACTAAGAGACAAGATACAGACTTTAAATTTGACGTAATGGTAGATAGTTGGAAAAGAAGAATCTGTACAATTTCAGTTCTCCATAATGTTACACTTTAGGGGTGCTGCATACTGAAATGTTTGATTTGCCGAATAAATTAAGAACTCATTTTTATATGAGATAGAGTCTAGAAATTTGATGAACAAGTTAATCGTTCTATATATATATATATATATATATATATTAAACGGAATGAAATAGAAAATTTAGTGTATGGGTAGATAAGCCGAAAGGAAGAAATTGTGCAATTTTAGTTTTAAAATATTTTCTACTTTAAAGGTTGCAGCACACCAAAAGGTTCAATTTTCTGAATAAATTAGAAACTCATCCTTTAAAAGGGATAGAGGCTTGGTATTTAGTATATGAGTCAATCATTTGATAAAAAAAAATCCAAGATAAATAGAAGTTTTCAAAAATGTTCATTTAAGAGGGTGGATACTCCCCATAAAAAACATTCTAAAGGTAAAATGATAAAACAAAAAATCTTATGAGACAAGATACAGACTTTAAATTTGGCGTAATGGTATATAGTTGGAAAAGAAGAATCTGTACAATTTCACTTCTCCATAACACTTTAGGGGTGCTGCATACTAAAATGTTCGATTTGCCGAATAAGTTAAGAACTCATTGAGATAGAGTCTAGAAATTTGATGCACAAGTTAATCGTTCAATAAAACCCTCTGGAAAGATCGAGTTTTTCAAAAATGTTCTGTAGAGGGGGGGGGGGGGGGGGTCCACACCAAGACGTTCGAAAGGGGAATTGAAAGATAAAGACTTGAAATTTGATACACGGGTCAATCAATCGTGAAACCTGAGGAAAAAATCGTATTTATCAAAAATGTTCATTTAATGGGTACTCCACACCAAAACGTTGGAAATGTAAAATGATAGTAAAACGGACTTTGTAATTTTAGTTTTAAAATATTTTCTACCTTGCCGCACACCAAAAGGTTCAATTTTTTTTAATAAATGAGAAACTCATCCTTTAAAATGGGATAGAGGCTTAGCATTTAGAATATGAGTCAATCATCTGATAAAAAAAATCCAAGATAAATAGAAGTTTTCAAAAATGTTCATTTAATGGAGTGGATACTCTCCATAAAAAACATCCTAAAGGTAAAATGATAAAACAAAAAAACTGAAGAGCCAAGATACAGACTTTAAATTTGGCGTAATGGTAGATAGTTGGAAAAGAAGAAATCTGTACAATTTCAGTTCTCCACAATGTTACACTTTAGGGGTGCTGCATACTAAAATGTTCGATTTGTCGAATAAATGAAGAACGCATTTTTATGCGAGATACAGTCTAGAAATTTGATGCACAAGTTAATAGTTCCATAAAACCCTCTGGAAAGATCGAGTTTTTCAAAAATGTTCTGTAGAGGGGGGGGGGGGGGGGGTTCCACACCAAGACGTTCGAAAGGGGAATTGAAAGATAAACACTTGAAATTTGATACACGGGTCAATCAATCGTGAAACCTGAGGAAAAAATCGTATTTATCAAAAATGTTCATTTAATGGGTGATCCACACCAAAACGTTCGAAATGTAAAATGATAGTAAAACGGACTTTGCAGTAAAGACTTTAAAATTGGTGCAAGGATAGATCGTTAGACAGGAATAAAGCGTATCATTTCAGCTTTCGAATATTTGCTAATGTAGGGATGCCGCACAGTTAAATGTTTAATTGGCTGAATAAATGAGAAATGCCCTGTCTGAAGCGAAACAAATGCTTGAAATTTAGTAAGGACCACCGATTTGAAAAGCACCACTGGAAAAATCGAATTATTCGAAAATTCACGTTATTCGGACATCGCTTAATATGAGACCGTTGAATTTCAGCGGGTATTCGGCTAGTCATGATATAAAATGCATTCGTGAAAAAACCTTTGTGCACGCTTTGCGAAATATTTTTGTGTATTTATTTTTGTATAATTACGCAATAGTTTTCTACGTAATAATAAGGATTTTGAGTAAAAATTATTTGTGCAATTTTTATTAATTGATGAATAGATTTATATACATACTGAAAACAATTTAAAAATTATAATATTTTCGCATATCGGTCTCTTTCATTAATCTGTCTTCGACCCCCACCCCCCTTTCAATCGCGCCCCTGACAGATTAGCGGGGTTCTACTGTAATTTGACTTTACATATACTATGTATTGTAGGAAAAACTATAACGACTTCTCATTGGTCATTCTGCTCTCGCGTATTGTCCTAATGTATAAAAGACGGAAAATAAACACGCTTGGAATTCCGAATTCCACCTCGTCCCGTGATATTTTTTCTTCACATCTATCCTTTGTATGAATCTAAATTTAACTTTTTTTTTCATTGTAAAATCTGTGTGGTCATTTTTTCCGACAGGAGAAAAAAGAATAGAACGATTTTGATGTAATTTTGGCTTCTATTTGTCAGAATAAGGAAAACGATAATAAATATAAACTTTCAACTAAACTGCTATTTTAAACGACAAACATTTTGATAAATTTGGAATATTATACATGTTATGCATGTTTTCAGCAACATTTATACATTGAAACAGTGGCGGAGCCAGACGTCTCCATCGAAGGAGGGGGGGGGGGGGGGACTAGCGTGAATCCAAAAAATGTTGTTCAGTAGGGACTTTCAACTAACACAATAGGAAAGTAAAACTCCTTTTTTTTTATTTTAAAATTTGTCCAGAAGGTTTATCAAACAGCACCATTTGATCGGCTCTGCTATTATTAAAATTCAGCAACAACGAATTATCATTAATTAGGGCAACATGAAAATATATATACCGCACGATATCATCATTAGCGTGGTTTGTCTGATTTGTATAATTAATACAGGCATTGTTACCTAGAAAATTCTTCCAGTGCAGCCAACGGTTATTCTCTGCAGAAGACCTTATAAAAAGCCTTGATGTCCCAACCGGGAATCAAACCCTAGATCTCCGAACTGGCCGGTCGGCGCTCTACCGTTGAGCTACTGGAACGAAATTGCAAGCTCTTATCGTTGAAGAGCATTCTGCATTCTCCACCCTCTAATGTCAGATTGGCGAGCAAATGGCAATCTGACTGACCACCTCCTGCTATTTTTACCTCAGGTTAGCCTCCTGCAACCACTATTTTTACCCAGATCCTGCGGGGTCGTTATCCTTTCAATTTGAAATCGACGTTCAATCTTCCAGAGTCTACTGAATCCGTACTAGTCGTACTAGGGTCACTTTCAGATCTCCGACATCTTACTTTACTTTTAAAATTTTATTATTTTCTTTAATTTTAATCTATTTTTCATTATGTTAATATACCTCACTCTAAATTTTATTTTTCATTGACCTTTTTGTCTATATTCGCAATAACCCTTTTCTCATTTTTGAAAAATGGACGTACTTGTTAAGTTCAGATACAGTGTAAAACTGGCTGTTTAACCACACTATTTTTCATCAGTTATCTTTTTAGACCTAGATAAATGTTCGTTTGACGGGATGGTAGACCTTGGGTGCCTCCTGAGTGCAGGAGATATCCTTTCCAGGAGATATCAGTGCAGCTAGCTACTCTAAATCAACCCACTATGTGAGTCGCACGGTCTGGGGTCTTCAGATCTTCGACATCTTTGCACTAACCTACACGGTTGATTTGTTCGGGCGCCATTGTAAAACACCTTTCTGCCCCAACCGGGAATCGAACTCTGGATCTCCGAACTGGCCAGCCGACGCTCTATCGTTGAGCTACTGGGACGAAATTGCAAACTCTTATTATCGAAGTGGAATCTGCAATTGTTACCTAGAAAATTCTTCCAGTGTAGCCAACGGTCATTCTTTGTAGAAGAGATCTGATGAAGTAAAACACTGAGACATGTCGGTTCTCGGGTAAAAATGTACCTCAACTTTCCATGCTTGAAAAAATCTCTTGGTGGTGTAGCTCTTTTGATTTGTTAGCATCAGAGGCCTCGAATTCAAAATGGGAAAATTGGCTCTGCCCTGAAATGACCAATATATGACCATTATTATTTTATCGGGGCCTAAATACGTTGCTCAAGTTTTCCTTATACTAAATAGTCGCACCTTATATGTTTCATCTACATATCTTCTTAATACGAAACCAAAAGGGGTGTGTATTTAAGGGTGAGCTTCAGTAAATCGTCTGCCCTATCTTCCCTTTGTTAACTTTCGCTGCACACGTTTTTCCTCAAAATTCTGCTCAAACAGTTGCGAACTATTTTCTGAAAGATAAAATGCAATGCTTAGATTATATTAAAACTAAATTTAATACCCAATAAAACATAGAATATATTTTTTATTTTAATCTAAAATATTTTTGGTGCTGTCATCTGTAATTTAATTCATACGGATAATTTTTATTTTTTAATAAACATTTTTAAATATCTATTCCTTCTAATACAGCATTAAATACAACAGATCATATATAATAATGCCACAATCACGGAAAGGTAATTTCTCATTCTATAAATTCGATAAGGGGATCTGAATGTACATCACTGAGGACTGCAGCTTTGACTTCAAGTTCCTTTGTCTTCAAGTCCAAGTTCAATTACGTTTCCGTGATTGTGGCATTATTATGTATGATCTGTTGTTGTATTTAACAGCGTATTAGAAGGAATATATATTTTAAAATGCTCATTAAAAAATAAAAATAATCGGTATGAATTAAATTACGACAACAGATGGCAGCACCAAAAATATTTTGGATTAAAATAAAAAATATATTCTATGTTTTATTGGGTATTAAATTTAGTTCTAATATAATCTAAGCATTGCATTTCATCTTTCAGAAAATATTTCGCAGCTGTTTGAGCAGAATTTCGGCGAAAAACGTGTGCCGCGAAAGTTAACAAAGGGCGGATAGGGCAGAAGATTTACTGACGCTCAATCTTAATTATTTAGGAATCTCAACTAGCATTTCAGATGTAAAATAACGTAGCGCCTCGCAAATGAAAGCTGATTTTTTCATACATTGACTTGATTAGCTGAGGTGATTATTTCGTATGCATATGTACTACATCAGAAATGGTATTTCAGAGGCTATGAAAAATTACAATAAGAATATTGTTACAAATGTTTCTTGGCATGCCATCTCTCAACAAGGAGAAAGCATATTTACAGGAAACCATTGCTTTTATGTACAGGTAGTCTGACCTCGGCGACATTTTGTGCCCTTGGCACCAGATTTGGCGAAATATCGCCAATTTGGCGAATTTCGCAAAATCTAGAGAAATCTGAGATCTTTAAGTCGTCATTCATTTAATAACTATTTGTACTTTCTAATCCCGAGATTTCGTAATTAAATCTATGGTAAGCCCAGGATTATTGTCCCTAATTGTATTCGAAAATGTATAATCATTCGAATTAAGAACACTACTTTTTTCAGAACATTTTAAACAACGATTAAAAGACAGCAAGTCGAAAATTTACAGCTGTTATAACATTACCGAGACAGAAACTGCGCCATAATCACTTTTCTCCCGATCTTAATAACTGCCATTTATTTCGAAGCCTCAAAACTCTGCTAATGGGATTTGTTCCACAAGCGGTTCGTTCGCTATCGAACAGGTGCTTTACGTATTCATTACTGGAGCAGTTGCATTATGAACGGTGTGATCGTCTGCTACGTAATTGGAGTTATTCTTTTTGGGTGCTGGAGTCAAGTGGAACTGGAAGAGTTTGGCGGGAAGTTGACGACATTATATTTAGTGTTGGGTGTGATCAAAGTAATAAAACAAATATTTTTCTCGTTTTATCAGAAAATAAAAAATTTGACTGAGAGATAAATAAGATAACATAAGAATGACTTCAAACGTCCTCGGTGGATCTGTAGCGGAAAGGATGTTGCCAGGCCCGAACAAGGGACCTGGTGCTTACAAGACCGACATTATAAGCATAGAGCAAAAGCTAGCTTCGGCTCCTTTCTTATAAGTCGGGTATAGGTTCCAAGCATCCTTGATGAGATGTATTTGCTGCCGCACACTCCCCCAACCTGATGAGGAGCCCGGGTCGAATTTCGGCGAGGAGGAGGACGCCTCGAAAAACCCCCGCGCCCCCGCGTCCAAATTTCAGTTGAGGGCTGAAGACCGGGAGGCGTGTCGCCTCGGGTATGACGTCAGTCGTGGTCAACCAGGAAGGGAGTGGCAAGGCCTCTGACTCCATGTGGTGCTGCCATCTCGTGTTGAGAGGTGAGATCGTTGGAGAGAGAAGTTTGCGGGTTTCAAACGTTCAGTCATCATTGTGGCGATTGTGCGTCGCCAGGACCGAACTCGGGACCTCGTGCCTACAAGACCGACATTATAAGCACAGAGCAAAAGCTAGCTTCGGCTCCGTTCTTATAACTCGAGTACAGGTTCCAAACATCTTTGATCAGATATCTTTGCTGCCGCAGATCTATAAAAATTACACGTTACCCACTAGATGGTGTGTCGTATGCAAATGTGACTTATTTCCATCACTAACTATGATAAATTGATCCCTGACGGAAATGTTTGAAATCAGCATTTTATCGAGCCGCTTCTGCATATTTTAAGAAGTCTGCCCTCTGAGTTTGGTCAAGTTACGGCTTATAAATATATCCTCAGAAGGCTGTGAACTTTAATCATTATCACCTTTCATGTGAAAATTAGAGTATTGCTACGATGTATCTATCCTCTTGTATCATGTGTGTACTCTCGGAATACAAAAATGAGTCCAAAATATCTGAATAAGTAAAGCTTTCAATAAAAAACACTAATAAGAGTAAACAGGAACAATATGCAACAAATATCTCGATAGCTATTTCACACGATCACTAAACGACTGTCGGGTACAAGAAAACAACAATTAAATGCTGCAATAATTTCACAAAAAAGCAGATACTGTTCTTAAAACACTGAATTATCTCATAACTTAATGTAGCTCGTATCACGTTAATAACAAACCGATGATTTCCTTATATACTTTCCATTAAAATTTTTAAAAACAGCATCTTCGAAACCAGTCAATATTGCGTTCTAGTTGTTCGGAAACTGGCCAACAGTCTCCAATCTAGCAATATTTCACATAAATCGGAAATCCCTGTCCCAAAAAGTCGCCAAAGTCTGGCAACCCTACCTTCACGTAATAGGAATGACTGCCTGTAAAAGTGACAGGCCAACATTCCTGTACAATAAAGGTTTGTTTTAGTCTTCTGTATCTCCCATTAAAGTTTGTACAGAGAATTTCGAATCACCCTATTCATAAGAAAAAGGCATTATCTCTGTCTGTCTGTCATATTTGGATACAAATATGGTTACCTTGGCGAAAAAATTTCAGACAAATTCACGTAATATCGCCAACTTGGTGATATTCTTATCATTATCTCTTTGATCATCATCTCTTTGATTAATCCATATCATTATCTCTTTGATTAATCCTTATCGCTTTGTGGGAATTATTATTTTAATATTCTTGTTTAAGAATACAAGTATAAATGAGTATCACTGTTCGTTGTACACTTCGTCAGTTTCCCCTCTCTTAATCTTTGTATTCTACAGAAAGCAGTCGAGTAAATTGTCTTTTAATACACAAGTAAATGTCACAGGTACAGAACAACAATTGTAAGTAATTCGTCCTCATCAAAATTCCGGGCACATGTTTGCCACCCATTACTGACACAAAAGAATCAATTAGACGACAGCTTGCATTGCTCGAGTCTTGAACATAAATAGGATTAGAAGATGGTATTTTTGACGGTCTTGTAATCAGATTACAAATGCAAATCTGTAAGATAATTGAAGCGAGGGAACAAAGTGAATAAACTTCTGTCTGTCTTCCTACATGCTTTGTCCAATAATAAATGGTGGAATATCCAAAATAAAATAATGGAAAATCCAAACAAGTACAACTGGGGGTGGGACAGCCCAGTGGTTAACGCAAAGGGATTGCACTCGGGTGACCCAAGTTCGATTCCCGACTTTTTCTAAACTGCCCCCGTGTTCGCGCGGAGTACAGGCACGTTAAATATGTGGGTCCGTAAGTCATGCTGAGAGGTTGGTGGTAGGGGGAGAAGGGAACGTTCTCCGTGGATGTCGCTCCCCCCCCTCCCCCCCCCCCCCACACACACACACACTAAATTCCGTAGTACTGTCCCGGCCGTCCAAACAGATGTCTTCGGGAAGGGAAGAAGAAGAAACAAGTACAACTACGAAAATAGGTAAAGACGAATTTTCACTACTACGATATTTGGTATAAAGGACTATCTTTTGAAGAATTAAGAGCATATGAACAATGATGGCAATATACTTAATATAGGAAACTAATAATTTAAAATTCGTTCTTAACGAATTTTAAACTCTTGTATATTAAAATTTTAATTATGAACGCAAAAAATATTTATGCTTAGTAATACTGATATACAAAATGCATTAAAATTGTAAATATTAACATAAATTAGCTGTATAATCTGATGCATCAGCTTGACCAACCTATTACTCATACATATATCTTTTTATGGAATATCAAAGTTTAAAAAAAAAAATAACTTGCCAAGGAACACACTTCCAAAAATAAATTTTTTCACTCGTACTGGTTTTGTTGCGAAAGACATAAAAATTTGAAATTTCAATTCGAGACTCAATATTGTAGGTTCAATTATTATAAGGATTTCAGGTTTAATTATCTCGCAAAGATGTAAGCTAATCATATTAAGTAATTATATACTTTCTTGTAAAGATTTAAAATAATCATATTAAATAATCATACTTGCAAAAATGTAAAATAATTATATTAAGTAATTATACTTACTCGTAAAGATGTAAAATAATCATATTAAGTAATCAGACTTGCTCGTAAAGATGTAAAATTACCATATTAAGGAATTATACTTACTTGTAAAGATGTAAGATAATTATATTAAGCAATTATACTTACTCGTAAAAATGTAAAATAATCATATTAAGTAATTGTACTTACTCACAAAGATGCAAGATTGCCATATTAAGGAATTATACTTAATCGTAAAGGTGTAAAATAATCATAAAGATATAAAACTACCATGTAAAATAATCATTGAATTATATTTATTCGTAAAGATGTAGAATAATCATATTAAGTAATTTTACTTACGCGTGAAGATGTAAATTTATCATATTAAGTAATCACATGTACTCGTAAATACATAAAATAATCTTATAAAGTAAGGAAAATCATCTGCTGTTTCTCATATCAGAGATTTTGCTTGCTTTTTACTGTAAAAAGAGAAAAAAAAAAGTATTGATACCATGGAAAGAAATTGACGCCATTGTTGAAAGCTTCAAAACTAACATTTTTTTTTCGACAGAGAAAACAAGATTAATAAAATCCCTCCGCAAGTAAAATAATAGAAGAATTACGTCACTCTTGATTTTGGAATGCCAGGACTGTTTCCGACTATCCGTCAGCCATTAAGGCGCTATTGTGGCTCAGAATATCCAATAGTTTGGACTTCTACTGAAAGCCTAGCAGTAAATGGAGAAGATGTGATCAGAGTAATCTTGTTATAAAAAGAAATTATGAGGATATTAATCATATTTGCCTTCCCTGATATGATCCGTAGCATTTATGGTCCGGTTTCGTGTTTATAATGCGATCGTCGGTAAAGAATAACCGATATCTGCAATCTCAACAAAAAAACTTACTATATGCTACAATTTTCAGAAACCTCTATGAGAACATAACACATGCAGTACTACTGCGTAGCAAGCTTCAAATATCTTTAGAAAAAATGAGAGAAAAAATCGTGTGAGAAAAATGCTAGTTGCAATTGGGGCCTAACTTTGGTAACAGCCCGTATAATCGGGTTCTACTGAGTATAAATGCAAGTTAATATGCAAGTTTGAACTTCCAGATTTCTTTCCGTTTCCGGTTTAAAAATTCCCTTAAGACACCTATTTCCCAAAATAGACAATAGATAAAGCTTAGATAATGCCTGATATGAATTTAGCATTGAATTTCAAAGGCGATAAGGAATTCACTAAGGATTTTCATTTATAGTTCCGGAGATAACACTTCCGTTTTTTCCGAAAATCTGTATGGTTGTACGAAATAAGTACACAACGAGAATAAAAATGCTAAATAGTTGCTTCAAAGATGAAAGCGTACACACCATTTGCCATAATAAAGTTCCTTCATAAATTTCTGGTATATTTTTGTTATAAATATTATTGCGAACGTGTAATATTCTCTCACTGGCGTCCTCCGTCTTGTCTTTCGTCTCTATCGCAGACCAAACGGCGCCATCGGAGTGTTTTCTCCAGAAGACAGCGGTACGAACATTCTTTCCCTAACGTCACTCTATGTTTGCTAGAATTTCAAGTAAGAAGAAGAGGTTTCCAGATTTGGCGGTTTATCGCCAATTTGGCGACATTTAGCTATTTCGGGAATGTTCCAGAAGCTTCACGAAATAACATTTAGTCTAGGAGATATTAGATAATTATGGAGATTTATTTCTACAGAGAGATTTCCAGAAGTTTCTATAGAGAGACTATAAAAAGAACTCATCACTCCGTGGGAGTTAAGTTGACGAGTTGACACTATACGAGCTACAGTGAACTGTGGCTTTTGTAATTGTTTTGAGAATAGTAGCTGTTGTTTTGTGAAATTATTTTCTCCAGTATTTTAAGAATATTATCGCTTATTTTGTGTAATGAGTGAAGCATTTAAGTGCTGTTTGATTGTATATTGTTCCTGTTTACTTTGCGCTTGTGAATAAACGTAAATTATTCAGAAACTTGGACTCGTTCTTGTATCCTGTATATACACCCACGACTCTTGAGGATACGTTTGTAATAATATAATTTAAATTTTCCTTTAGGCTTTCTGTTTTTGTAATAATATGAAATTTCAGCAGAATTATTTAGAATATCCATAAAAGAACAACTATGCCAAAAGGAATTATTGTGGAAATATATAACATATAGGGGACGGTAAAATGTTGGTCTCGTACAGCGCGTACAATTACCTAAGTCCTCATCTGGATATACAAACAGTTTGTAAGTACCATCCCTAAATTATAACATCCATCTCTTTTAATGCTATTAACATATTAAAAGTAAATTTTCTCAAATCAAACTATTTTTTAAATTAAAATTCAATTATATCATACTCAAGTATTTTCATATTTCAATTAAAAAATATATTCCTAATAAATATTCATAAGTAAATACGTTATTATGGAAACCAATGCGCAACTATATGTTTTAAAGAATACACAGAAGATCGTTTGCACTTTATGAAAACGATTTTGATAATTAATTTTTATGCATAAAGGGCGTATTTCTTGCGACGATTTACGTCTATCTGATAGCCTTGATTCTTGACTATAGCTCTAGCTCGAATTTTCCATGAAAGTAAACTTTTTCTTAGCATCGTCAAGTCAATTTTATCTCGCTCCTCACCTCTTGGGTCGTTTTCCAAAGTCCGTTCAGTGATCTTGGATCTCGTCTTCCTAAGGCTCGTTTTAACGAATCGAAAGCGCAAAAGTCCATAGGAGAAGCATCATGTGATTTTACAGGTATTTCATTAAATGGCATACATTTTATTCCTGTTTCTGATTCTTTCTTTGGTAAATATACGGTAGTTAACATAGAAGTGTGACTAGAAGTTTTGTCCATATGAAGCTCAATTTTATGGATGCCCTTTCCATATAAGGCTGGAATGTATTCTTCAAAAATTGGTTCTAAAATATTCTGCTGATAGTAGAGTGAATTAATTTAAGCTTTACTTGAGACTTTTTTCAGTTTTAATTTACCGTTGTAACAAAATCCTGCAACTATCATAAATCCCTTTGGGAATGTTTCTGTACATTGACGAAGCCATTTCCTACGGTCATTTTCGTCAGTTGAGCAATAGAAAATTGCTCTTTTTTTATTAAAGTCACTTAAATGCACCCATACCTCATCGAGTGTTACCACAAATTTCCCTTTATTAGCAGCTAAGTGTTTTTCATATAATTTTTACAATTTGTTTTTCTTTCCGCAATATGCTTAGGCAAAAGCAGATGAACTTTAGATTTAAACATATTTTTTTAACTTCAAATCTTTATGAATGGTTTTACTTACAATGGCAGAAAACATACCCAGTTTCGATGCAATGGATCTTTAAGTCGATGGATTTTCTTTTAGAATCAGAGACTTCACTTTTTTATATTTACCCGCGTTCGAACAGTCTTGGAGATGCGATTCGCAGCAATTTTTTCATTTTTACTTTCAGCAAGACGCTTTTTCTTTTCAAATTTAATATATTAAAGATATATTTCTTTGAAACGCAATAACCTCGATTTTTACACCACTTTACAATTTGTTGATACGAATATTTTTCCTCGGAAAGCACATTTACATAACCTTCCAGCCATCTATCAATTTCAGGAGCCATTTTCAAAATAAATCTTTCATTCTACATTCCAATCGAAACAAAACAGTAGCAGACGATTATACTGAAAATGCCAAATCTTTATCTCAAAATGCTAATGAGAAACATAAATACAAAATCGTTTCCATAAAGTGCGAACGACCTTCTGTATAGGGTGTTTCAGAATAGTTGACCTCGTTTTCGTGCTTCGGCAATTGGTTTTAGACACAGGCACTTCCATTTTAAAAGCTTTTTTTAAATAACATACGAAAATCTTTCATATATTTTTTTCGGTGGGGGATGTACTTTTAGAAAAATAAGGTGTAAATATTTATAGGGTCTCGTGAACAAAAAAAATCTGATGTGGGCAACACATGACTTTCCTTATATAATGTAATGAATTTACTACTTTTACAGTAAAAAAATAGGTTTTTCTTATAGTAGATACTAATATTCTTTCCAAGATATTGAATTTTCGACAATTAGTCGTCATTTTCATTGATTTAGCCTCATTTTTATCCATTTGGCGAGATTTTCGTTAATTTGGCAACATTTCAAAAAGTCGCCAAGTTGGCGACATTCCGCCAAATTTGTCGCCAAAATCTCGCCAAGCGTTATGGACGAAGAAATAAGTTATTCTTACAGCAGATAAATGACTATTGGCGTTCAAATACAAAAGTATTATTCAAAGTATATTTTTTCATGAATGGAACGAGCTAGGTCCACGAGAATGATGTCACTCAATTTATCGCATGGTATTACATATGAAAAGTGAACATGTTTCTCAATAGGAATTATTTTTTTTTATGTGACTTTTTCATAATTTTTTTGAAAAATACACAATATCTCGAGAACGGTTCATGTTAGCGTTCTAAAATTTATGCCAATCGTTTTCTAATGAAACATTACATAAGAAATGTCTATTTGCGTAACTTTATTAGCGGTTTTGATTTTTTGACGATTTTTTCAAAATTTCATTCGAAAATTTAGGGGGGTTCTGAACATTCGATTACGTATAAAAACAATAGGCTTCCAGTGTTTATGGATTGTGATTTTTGTACCAAATTTGGTTCGAATCGGTCCATTCGTTCGTCAGTTATCGTCTCCACAGACTCACTGACACACACACATACTTTCACACACACACACACACACACACACACACATACACACACACACACATCACTTCAAAAATGTTTGATTCGTGATCAGGGATGCTTAAAACGTGCTCTCCCGTCGAAAACTCGAATTCGAATTTTCGACCCCGTCACAATACTTTCCTTATACATTATGTATATAAGGAAAGTAAAAATGTTTAATCGGGAAAAATTTATCTGTACAGTAACTAATTTAAAGAAAAAAAACTGTGTAATCATATGGAATATTTGACAAGTTACTATTTATTACAAATCGGGAAATGTTCCCCTAATACAAGATCAACGTATCTGAAATAAATATGTATATATATATATATATATATATATATATATATATATATATATATATATATATATATATATATATATATATATATATATATATATATATATATATATATATATATATATATATCAAACGTATCTGCAAATAACATTGCGAATATAAGTTTTCATGCAATGTCTGGTTTCAATTTGGAGTCCGCCCCTTGCTGCTCGAGTCAACAATTCAGGGAAAATCATCAAATTAGGGGAAAATTAAGGACATCCAATTTCAATTTTTCCTATTTTGGTAGTTTTTTTATGTTACTTCTATCATAAATACTTTCATGAATATTGCAGATAATTGCACTTTTTTTTTTCTGTAGTTCCTGTGTGGAAAAACTTTTCCTAGTGATTTTTTGTTTCTTTTGGGACCGTATAAAATGTTAGACCTCCTAATTTTTAAAAAAATATCTCCCACAGGGGAAAAAACTTATACGCAAGAATTTCGCAATTAATTTAAACAAAACCTCGAATTGAAAGTATTGTGTCTAAAACCGATACCGAACCTCGAAAACCGAAGTCAACTAGTATACTGAAATATCCTGTATAAGATTTCTATATGTTATAGGGGCTCTGATGAGAGCCATCAGGTGAATATACGCGTAATAGGCGTATGAATACAAAATTGTGTAAATAGGCAATCATATCTTTCCCAATGTATATACAAGTTAGTTTCGCCACAAGTACCTTTATAAATGTGATTGGGGCGTATTCAGAATTACACTACAGATTCCATAACTCCCTTTGATGTCTCCATCACGAAACATGCAGAAAACTTTTCTACTGCTTGAGAACTTAATTGAACGTAGAAACAAAACTCACTTTTGCGCCATTTTCACCTATATTTAGAGTCCCTTTGGAATCGGATTTCGAATATAATATTCTTGGTATGAATTTTATTTCCACACGCTTTCGTAATTAGAAAGTGCAAGGAGAGCGAAAGTGGTTAATTTATCCCCGTTGTTCGTTTATAGAACATGTTAGTTTATAGAACATGTTCGTTTATACAACATGTTCATTGTACACCAGTACCGCCATTTTCACTCATATTTAGAATCCCTTTGGAATCGGGTTTCGGATATAATATTCTCGTATGAATTTTATTTCCACACGCTTTCGTAATTAGGAAGTGCAAAGGAGAACGAAAGTGCTTAATTTATCCGCGTTGTTCGGTTATAGAGCATGTCTTCTCTTTAATTTCAAACTGCGCGTTTCAAATTTATCAATTACTAGCCATTTCCTCGCACGCTTTGCGCGGTAGAAAAGGCTAGCAGTCACTCAATGTGACACCAGCATACTTAATAAAAATTATGAATATCAAAAGAGCAGTTTTAAATTTAAGTATAAAATGGCTCACATTTCATAGTGGAATTCAGTATGGAAATTGCGATATGTCAACAAATATTTCTTCTCCGATGACTGTATGTTGCCTTATTTTCAACGTTTTCAGAAATTTCAAACTAAAAACCAAATATTTATAGCATCATTTTTTCGTCAATAGTTTGATTTGAAGAATAGCCGCACAAACAAAGTCGTTATTTAAAACGAAACTGGGTTACTCTAGCTACCAGAATGGAAACAATAACTATAAAATAAATTCATTGATAATAAAAAAAATCGTCTGCTGAAACTAAAAATTATTATATACTAGCAGCATACCCGTTTTTCATACGGAGTATATAACATTAAATAAACTTAAAATTCACAATCATGTGCAAATTTCTATAATATTCTAAATGTCATTGTTATTCAGAATTCTATTAAAATATTTAAATTAATGCTCCTAAAAAGAAATTTAAGAATCTATGTTCTTACTATACAAAATTATCTTCCCAGGAAGATCTGACGAATAAAATATCCTGGTTCAGTGATGATGAGACAAACAAACAGACAGACAGTTAATTTTCAGTTTTATTTATATAGATTTCAAGAACGATTTATTGTACACCACACCAGTAAAGTTGTTGAAAATATTTTAAGATATTTTTCTGCGCATGGTGAGATAAAAACGAATTTTCTGTGTTTTACTGTTCTGGAGTTAAGAATGTTAAAACAAAACATTCCGAGCTTTTATAAATTTTCAGAACAAAATTCTAAAATTTTAGATTTTTTTTTAATTATTTATAGGTCACGGTTTCATTATTTATAGGTGCAAATTAAGTTTCTATCTTTCAGCAGTTTGGACTGTGGACAGTTTTCTGCAGTTTGGACATTCCTTACTCATTTCAGTTTCATCTGCATGATATAGACTTAAGCATTTCGTTCGCGCCTCACTAAATGTGACACTATATATACAGTGGTCACTAAATGTGACAACACAGTTAATAAAAGTTCTGAATATATCAAAAACCGTTTCAAATTGAAGCAAAATTAACTGCAGTGTGGCTCAACTCGGCTTTCTCATACCTGAATCCATTTCTCCTGCAGGTTCCTATTTTATTCTCTTATTGTATTGACTATTCTGTTTTGTCCAGAAGGTTTTCTGTTGCTGATCTGGGAGTTATTTATACCTCGGATTTTTCTTTTTCTGCTCACATCTCGGACGTCTGTACCAAAGCTTACAGGAAACTTGGTATACCAAGTGGATTACGAGGGATTTTACTAATATGGATATCATTCTTTTTAATGCCATCATCATTCTTTTTAATACCTTGGTCAGGTCTGGGCTTGAGTATGCATCGGTGGTTTGGATGCTTCATCAGACTGTGTATGCTAATAAGATTAAAAGTTTACAAAATAAATTTTTAAGATATCTCTATTACAAGAAACCTGGTGTGTTCTGCTGCTTTGCTTCGTGAGATGTTTGTTATGAATAGCTTATGTGTTAGAAAGAATTTTATTTTGTTTTTTTTATGTTTATGGGTCTTCTCGGTGGAAGGGTTCTTCTCTTCTGGGTGGGATTGTTTTTCGTGTTCCCAGTTTTAATTCTAGGGATGGAAGTTTGTTTGCTGAGAGGATTTTTAGAACTGGTGTTGGGAATGAATGTGCAGTAAACAATTTCTGTAGGCTCTACAATAGTTTGCCTGATGAATTAGATAATTTTTTTTCTTCTCTAACTATTTTTAAAAATCATTTATTGTATTTTTTTTATGTCTTTATGTTTTTATATTATTTTTGTTTCTCTGTATGGTTCGGGGTCTTACTCTGTTGAAGACCCAGACCGTCCGACTCGGGGGGTCTTACTCTGTATATTATTTTGCCTGCTGTCATTGAGATTCTTCCTGTAGCATGTTTTTCTATAAATAAATAAATAAATAAATAAATAAACGGTATAGTCAAACCTGTTTGAACCGGAACCTGTAGAAAACGGAATACTGTCATAAGCAGAAAATATTTTTTACCCCGTCCAAAACTATAAGAAATTTATGTACAGAGTCCGCTTCGACGATGAGAGCTTGCAATTTTGTCCCAGTTTTGCAATTTTGTCCCAACGGTACAGCGTCGGCTGACCAGTTCGAAGATCCAGGGTTCGATTCCCCGTTGGGGCAGCAAGACTCTTTACAATGGCGCCCGAACGAATCAACCCTGTAGGTTAGTGGAAAGATGTCAGAGGTCTGAAAGTGACCCTAATACGACTAGTATGGATTCAGTTGACTCTGACAGATTGAGCGCCGATTTCAAATTGAGAAGATAACGACCACGTAGGATACTAACCTGGGTAAAAATAGTAATAACAGGAGGCTAATCTGATATAAAAATAGCAGGAGGTGGTCAGTCAGATTGTCGGTTGCCTGCCAATCTAACATTAGAGGGTGGAGAATGCAGAGTCCACTTCGACGATAAGAGCTTGCAATTCTGTCCCAGTAGCTCAACGGTAAAGCGTCGGCTGGCCAGTTCGGCGATCCAGATTTCGATCCCCGGTTGGGGCAGGAAGGTTCTTTACACAAGTTATTTCTTCTATGTGACATGGAGCCTGCACAAATCGGACATGGAAGGCCATTTTAAAATAGTTTGGTAATAAAGCACCAGTTGTAACGAACAAAGAAGGAAAAGTTATCTAACTATTTAACCCATTTATTTCCAAGAGAACCATTTTTCAGAGAACTTTCTATTAAATCGATTATTTGAAAGCTGTTTCAGAAATTCAGGAACTTTCAGTTCGTCAGGGAGACTCTGAAATGCTAGAAACATGAATCAGTGCTAGATTTTTAACTGAAAATCGCATCATTAGTGAGACATACAAGGTAGGATCAAAAAGTTCGGAGACTGTGCTGATATCTCTAATCCTAATTGGAGGAGAGGGAAACTATTTTACCGTGGCGGAGAGGCACATGTGACGCGAGATGTGAAAAGGAAGAAGTTTTCCAGACAATGGATGTCAGTGAACTGTAGTCATTCGCGTTCGTTGAAAACAAAAATGGCGTTTGAACAACAACGTGCGAATATCAAATTCTGTCGGCGATTTCCCCAAACACTGGCAAAATTTGATATTCGCACTTTGTTCTTCAAACGTCATTTCCGTTTTCGACGAACGCGAACGACTACAGTTCACTGACACGCATTGTCTGGAAAAACTTCTTCCTTTTCACATCTCGCGTCACATGTGCCTCTCCGCCGCGGTAAAATAGTTCCCCTCTCCTCCAGTCAGAGTTGGAAACATCAGCACAGTCTCCGAACTTTTTGATCCTACTTTGTATATCCAAAAAAACCATGTTGGATTATTATAAAAGTTCATCTCTCTAAAAATACAGTGGGGTTTTTTTATTACTAATTTGTTTCATGGTAATCAGTAATATTTTGTCGGTAAGTCAATTCCTTAAATGTTTAAGGATGGTAATAGGCTAGCATTCAGGATATGGGGTATTTTTGTATCTTCATATACTATTGCGATCGCAGTACGCAAAACTGTACGTATATACATATTTAGAATAATTAAATTTGCTACTATAGTATAATATGGTATTGATCAAATGCATCTATATATACTTTTCAGGATTTTTAGCGTTTGATGTATAAGTAAGCAATTACATATGGACTTTCTGCATTTTCGTTTAAACATTAAACATCACTTTTCCTGAAATAACCTGCATGAAACGGAAACCTTTTCAAGACGCAAAATTCTTTCGGTCCCCTGATATTCCGTTTAAGGCAGGTTCGACTGTAGAAGACCCAGACCGTCCGACTCGTCCAGGGGACTAAGAGCACCTATTTGGACGGCCGGTGCAGGTTCGACTGTATAACTTTTAGTATCATTTTGGCGTATGTGTTCCAAACTTTTGTAAATAGACTGACTCATCCCATTTACCTGAACAGATAATTTTGTATAATGAGAACAGGGATTATTTTTCATCTTTTTTTAGGAGGGAATTAAATTAGATATTTTAATAAAGAATTTTTGAAGAACATTTAAAATACTACTAAAATGTATAAATTTTTAATCACGAGCAACGCCGGGCATGTTTGCTAGTACGTCATATAAATAACATAATGATTTCACAAAACCCCAAAATGAGTTCCTCTTTGGGTCCCTCGAGCATTTTAAAACCGCCACTGGACAAAAGATTAAAATGTATTTTCTTTCTAATGAAATTCGAATAACTTTGATTTTGAATCATCAAAGGAGCCGCCGCCTTTCACTGAGAATTTTAATGCGACGCTCATTAATTCCTTAATTGATGTGTGGATACAGAATTCTTATACAGTCCTCCAAGCGAAACAAAAAGAAAAACCAACATTCTTGCGTTTAAAGGATTTTTCAAATGACTCCCCGAACACTTTGACGTTCGAAATCAATTTCTTTGATAGAAATCAAAGGAATATTTAAATACTTTGAACAGTCAAAGGGAACGTGACATAGGAGAAAGGAAGTGATAGTGGGCGAGAGGTATACCTAATCATGCACAGGATTTAGATGCCAAACAGTGAAGTTATGAACGAGTAACGAGTTGTTAAGACTAGTCTATAAAACAATGACTCAAATCATCCCATCTTATGTTGCAGATTATGTTTAGGTTTAGAATACTTTTCGAAATTACAAAACTGCTAGACACTTAACAATGGGGTTACGATTGGCGTGAAGGAAAATATATTTTAAAGATTTTCGTATTAGTGCGGGATATGCGTTTACTTATTCACTGAGAAAGTGTTTTCAATCCTTTTGCTTTCCTTTTAAGTTGTTTTCTTTTCATCCCTAATATATTTTTGTAACCCCGGTTGAGGGTCAGTTGCCAAAAATCTTTGGGTAAGTCGTCCCGTGTATTTCTTAGGGAGGAGGGGGGTATATTATGTATTAGTGTTATTTGCTTCGTATATAAATTTAGAAACTTGTTGTAGAAGACATTAAGATAAATTTATTCCATTTTAAGTAATTTTTAATAGAATAAAAAAAAATTACGTACGACAGGAAAAGGAAAATGACATTTGAAGAACAAAAAAGTGCACTTCAATAATTGCCTTCAAAATTATGTCCAACTACTGTAGTTTTATTAATCAGCCATCCATTGTTTCATCACTAGATATGGAGTTTGTACTTGGAGTGCAATCTCCAACCCTTGCACTCTTGGCATACGATTCATAACTCTTTTAAGCGACTATTAAAGGTCGCCCTAAAGGAGGGGCGTACACCTCTAAAGGGAAGGGCCCGAGCTCCAGAAGGGGCCCACACCGCCCATATTTTCTTTTTACGACTGAAATAATACATGAAAAAATGACAAAAGGAGAAAATCAAATATGGAGGGGAGAGCGTGATAAATATTTGTAGGGGGTTCACAATTTCTATGGGCGGCCCTGGGCTATTGGAGTAAGGTTCTGCACAGACAAGTCAGTATACAGATGATATCTTCTTCATGGTTAGCACCTTATTTAGTTTTCGTTTTTCTTTCTTTCGGTACACTCTTGGATTGAGTGGGAAAAGTAGCAGTTACCTTTATCTTTGGTTCCTTTTACTCTTTTCTTTTCACGTGACATTTCCTTCCTCTATTCGTTTTACAGGAGAATTCGTATGATGAATTGTTCCACGCTTTCGGCTATTATTGAGATCCTTTCCAGCAGCCGCCTTTGGAAAGGGGCTCAAATGTTAAGGTGTCAACTCAACAGGAGACAATCAGCCCCACGCGAAATGAAACAACATGCCCCTTCCGCCATTTTAGACAAAACATTATTTATCGAAACTTGCCGTGATTCAACATTAAAAGAAAACACAGAAAGCAATTCATAACGACATACGCTTCGATGAGCTATAACATACAATATGTAGCACATTAAGGAGTAGAGAATAAATATAGTAAGACCCAGAATATTTGCTTATAACGCCGAAGATTGATTTTTTGATGTCAAAGGCCAAAAACGAAAAGATGGGTGCTCTTCAACTAGGTCCAACAAATAGCAATGGTGGCTTTCTTTAATTACAGGAAGTAAGACTGTATACACCATCTAGCGGCCGAGAAATAAGTGTTGTAACCCATCCGTAAGACGCTTTGCCAGCAGTAAGGTTCCTATCAGCGGCGCCGACTTCGTGGGTTCGAAACATATTTTGGTCAATACCACCCATAATTTTGTTGTGGGCCTAATATTTTTATACGCATTCAGTAGGGAACGAACAAACATTGCATTATATGCGAGTATTAGTAACAAAATATGCATTAATTTTGCATCGTTTCAATTCTTCAAGACTTTCATTATTCATTTCTTGTTTATATAAAATGTGTATAAAAATTTCCCCCTCAGACTGTTTATTGTATTCTGAATACAAGATTTTAATTAAAGAGGTATGTTGACTCTTTTAACATTGGTAAAAATACATAAGGAAATATTTTACGTTTTGTTTTCTTGCTTTTATTAAGATAATAGAGTTGGAAATTCACACCTTACAGTTACCTTACACCTTTCTGGTAGGTCGGACAGTCTGGGTCTCAACAACACAGTATCTGTATATTGTATATATTAATGCTGCTAATTACAAAAGCAAAAACAAATGAAATAAATAATGATCCGAATATAAAAAAAATAGTGTTCTGTACTTAACTATAATGCGCTTCATTTTAGCATTTCAGACATCTTGTTGTGCTGGTTCATTTGACTGAATGAAATTTAATTTAAACTTCAATATTTTGAAAAATGTATGGGTTATTCGAACCCCTCAATAATTTTTCAAGTCGGCGCCTATGGCTCCTATATATACTCTTATATACAGGGTGATTAAAAATATATGGGCCAAACTTTACGAGATGGTAGTACACACCAAAACAAGCATTTTTCGTCATAGTTTACCGGGTCAGAAATTAAACGTAAAGGCGTTACAGGGCGCTTTCTCGTTAAGAAGCGGCCACTCCGAAAAACTTAAAAGCGTCATTCTGGTTGCTATTTTCTGACTGAAGAAGAAAACCACGTATGCAAATTTCATCTGGGGAAGAAGAAGAACCTTTATGCAAATTTTCGTAATTGGGCGAGAGGTAAGGAACTATCTGGACGTCCCTTTTCAGGTCTGATGGATTGGGTGAGGTGATCCTATAGCTTAGCCCCCACGATCTGTCATATCTTGATTTCTTTTTATGGGAGTACCTCAAGGATCTCGGCTATGACACTCCCAATGAATCTGAAGAGGAAATCGTTGCGGAGATTTTCGGATGCTGCTGCCGAAGTGCGTGTCATGCCTGATCTGTTCGAAAGAGTCCGCCAATCCCACCACCGCAACTGTGAGACGTACATTCAGGTTGGCCGTCGCTCTTTTGAACCATTACTATAATTAGTTTTTATTAACACTTTACAACAAAGTTGAAAAGTGTTTATGACTTTGTTCATTCTGTCTGTCTGTCTGTCCGTTAGCACGATAACTGCCGTAAAAATGACTTAATCAAATTGAAATTTTAGTATGTTGTTCAGACGGTCTGTAGGACCTATGGGAATATAAATGAATAATATCACCCAATTAGTTTTGGATTGAACCCGGGTTGAAAAAATGAAATACATTGAGCCCTATGGGACCTAATTTTTCAAACATTTTTTAAGCGGATTTAAAATTCACAAATTGCTTCGAAAATTTTAGGTAATATTAAAATTGTTCCATAAAATATATAAAAAAAAATTCAGCGAAATATATTCAGTTGTTTTTTAAATAAAAATTAAAATAATAATAACACATCTTATATGAAGCGATCACGTGACCATGATATGAAACGATCACGTGACCCACTTCAAAATGATATATGGCATCCATCTTGTCTCAAAATCGTGATTTTTAAAGTTCTTTTTAATTCATATTGAGTGTTGTATCCGTCCTAACACCACTTTATTTTTGCCTAAATTCTTTGCATTTACATACTGAAACAACTCAATTACAATATATTTCAGTTTAAATGCTCATCCAAATTTGATTATTTCTACAACGAAGCCTATTTTTCACCTATGTAAAATGTAAACAGCGAAATATGCAGAATGAGTTGTATTAGAATTTGTGTATTTCTTTAACACAAAATCATTTAGTTCATGGAGTCTGCATAGCTGATATGAATGAAATATTCACTGATTTTACAAAGAGATGGACGATTTTTTTCGATAAAGTTTTAAGCATAGAGTTTAATTACTTGTAGCTCCATGGTCTTAGTTTTTAAATAAAATAAATTATTATAGTATTGTGATGAATGAAATGAATGGGAAAATGTTATGAATGAAATGCTGTTTTTATAGAGAGAGCCTGGCGTGTTATTTTTTCTATGACGTCATTTGAATGAATTTCAGTTGTTTTCGATGAAGTTTTCAAATATAATAAATTATCGTAGTATTATGATAATTCTAAAATTATTACCGGGGAATGTATCACATTTTAGAGATGTTTAAACCAGGCAATTTATATTGCAATGCCGTCATTTGAATGAAGTTAATTTTTTTCGATGAAGGTTTAAGTTTTCAAATATAATAAATTAATGTGGAATTGTGATAAGTTTTAAAACATTACCGAGGAATGTATTGCAGTTTAGAGATGTTTAAATGAAATTGCATTGAAGTTGGAAAGTGTTTCATAATCAATGCTTTAAGCATGATTGATCTTTTTTGTTAAATGTCATTTTATAATTCTTAGTCATTCTTGTGTTTTTGCCTCACCTCATCGGTTTCACATTAAGCGCCCACAGGCGCCTTTATGTTTCATTTCCGACCCGGTAAACTATGACGAAAAATACTTGATTTGATGTGTACTACCACCTCGTAAAGTTTGGCCCATCTTTTTTTAATCACCCTGTATATTTATGAGCCTTGGCTTACAGAGTAGCTGCACCATGTGCTTTTCTTCGAAACATGGAATTTGTAATCGCTTTAATCAAAACAGTCTGAAGACCATTAATGAGTGAAACTACTCCGGAACACAGGCCATTCCATTCGATACTTCTAACGAAACAAATGGCGCTCATTTATTGAAAGCAGGCAAGTACAAATCGCCTGCTATGCTGGTGTCCGACATGCATTTAGGAGGCTAATTACAATTCGTATGAAGTTCTGATCAATACCAAAAACAAATTGAGCTCTTCAATTTCATTTCAATAAACTAACTGTGTGCAAATCTCAACAGAAGTATCCCAGGGTATTTTAAATAATGACCTCACCTCCATTAATTATTTACCCAGCTTGTAATAATAATAGCAATCGTTTCTGGGCGGCATGTACTAAGTTGAGAAAGAATTTGTGTGATAACATTGGTGGACCCTAATGTTTAGGGCATATATCTCTATAATAATAAATTTTCTAATAAAGCAATTAGTATTTCTGCAACCAGATATTTCTCCTAGACAAGGTTAGGTAAAGTTAGAAAACGCAAGGAGCAAGTTTCTATTCCTTTGCAAATTTCCCAAATGCAAGTTTCTATTCCTTTCTTAGAAGGTAACAAGAAGTACCGTTGCAGTTTTATTACTTGTGATAAAATTAAGTAACTGCGGACGTTTCACATATTACTGCCAGGGCCTCATTACCAAAAAGGCACGGTCAGCAGCTGCTTCCCTTCAAAAGATTCAAAGGGCATCTCCGATTTACACTTTCTTATAAATGTGAGTTATTAATCAAATAGTTAGATTGACACATTTTTTTTTTAATGTAAGATATTTATCAAATAGTTTCTTGCCCGTACAGGCAAACATGGTTGGTTGAGCCCACATTTGTATTGTCCATGTTCTTTTTACTTTCCTTATATACATAGTATAATGTATAAGGAAAGTATTGTGACTGGGTCGAAAATTCGAATTCGAGTTTTCGACGGGAGAGCAGGTTTCAAACATCCCTGATCACGAATCGAACATTTCTGAAGTGATGTCTGTGTATGTGTGTGTCAGTGAGTTTGTGGAGACGATATCTCACGAACAAATGGAGCGATTCGAATGAAATTTGGTACAAAAATTACAATTTATGAATACTGGAAGCCTGTTGTTTTTAAACAAAATCAAATGTTCAACCCCCCCCCCCTCTTAAACTTCCGAGTGAAATTTTGAAAAAATCATCAAAAAAGCAAAACATTTAATAAAGTTACGCAAATAGACATTTCTTATGTAATTTTTCCTTAGAAAACGATTAACATAAATTTTAGAACGCTAGCACGAACCGTTCTCGAGATATTGCATAGTTTTCAAATAAATTTATCAAAAAATCCCATAAATTAAAAAAAAATTAATAACTGTTGAGAAACATGTTCACTTTTCATATGTAATATCATGCGATAAATTGGGTGACATCATTCTCGTGAATCTAGCTCGTTCCATTCATGAGAAAAGATACTCTGAGTAATACTTTTTTATTTGAACGCCAATTGTCAGTTATCTGCTTAACTTATTTCTCCGTCCATAACGTTTGGTGATATTTTGGCGACGAATTTGGCGGAATGTTACCAGCTTGACGACTTTTTTAAATGCTGCCAAATTAACGAAAATTTAGCCAAATGGATAAAAATGACGCTAAATCCAAGAAACTGTCGACTCATTGACGAAATTTCAATTTCTTGGAAAGAATATAAGTATCTACTATAAGAATAACCTTTTTTTTTTACTGTAAAGAGTTAAAAGTAGTAAATTCATTGCATTAAATAAGGAAAGTCATGTGCTACCCACATCATATTTTTTTATATTTAAATATTAAACTGTTAACGAAAAGAGGTAGCAAGGCAATTAATATTTAAGTTAAAACTAATTGCAAAAGTAAACATGGACCACACCTGATTAAATAATAAAATAGACTATGGCTTGGGAATTTTGGCACAGGCAACTAGTTTAAAAAAATCAGTTTGTTGATGAGAACTGTTAATTGACAATGCGGTATTAGAATTTTTTGATCACTGATGAGTATATGGGGAATTTCTTCGGCCAGGCTCACAATATCAAAATGGGGCCCCCAAATGGGGTTATGCCTCCCCTAAAATGATTGGTTAATCATAATTTAATGCTGTTCGGAACAGTTAATTGTTTTTATCAACATACAATAGAGTTTTATCATGAGGCTTTATTAAATTTGTATATTAAATTCGCAAAACATATGTAAGAAACATCCTTTATAAAATAATCGGCCTTTTAAAATTAACTTTTATTTAAAATTTCTACTCTCAGGCTGCCAAGCCCACCCTGTCTGCACCTGACAAACATACACACACGCAGACGAAAGTCTCTCAAAAAGTCTTAGAAAATGAGTTCAAGAGATCTTAAAACATAGGCGCTGACTAGAAAATTATTAAGAGTTCCGAAAATTTTAAATCGAATAACCCTTGCAATTTTCAAAGGATTTAAATCTAATTTAAATTTTATTCTGTTAGATTTCCTGGTACTTAATAACTCGTGTAAAATGCTAAAGTGAAGCAAATTATAGTGAAGTACAGAAAAAAAATTCTCTGGTATTTTTTTTTTTTAATGCTTTTATAGGCACAACATTATATACACTATACAGATACTGGGTGAATTTCCAACTCAATTAGCTGTATAAAAGTAACAAAACAATGAAAAATGTAATTTTAAGTATTTTTACCAATGTTAAAAGTGTCAACAAATTTCTCTTTAAATCATCCCCGAATTAAAATATTGTAATCAGAATGCAATAAACAGTCTGAGGAGTAAATTTCTTTTACACTTTATAGTAAACAGGGAATGAATAATGAAAAACTTGAAGAACTGATAACAAGAAAACAAAATTTATGTATGAGTACATTTTCCCCACTAAATAGGCTCAAAAATATTAGGGCATCAAGGAACCCACAACAAAATTATCGGGATTTCAAAAAGTGTCAAGAACCCACGAAGTCGGCTCAGACCCGTATCCAGAAGCGAAATACAAGAGGGGCTGGAGTGAATTACAAGGGGGGGTCTCAACAGTACTGAAGGAGGGGCTCACTGGAAAATTTTTGTATGGGGGGGAGGGGATAGGATGGTCTGAAATGCACTAAAAAATAAATTTTAGTCTTTAAATAAATCGTTGTATTAAAAAAGAATTTAAATTATGACTAAACACAGTATCTCACATAATATTAACTCCAACTATTTATCAGGTATAACATGATAACATAAAATTCTATATAACCGTCCTAGAATTATACATTCTAGAGTAATACATTATCAGTTGATAATACATAAAATGTCTAACTGTGAAACTTTATTGAATATTCTAAAATTAAATATGTAAATAAATTTATGATCATCAATATAACCAGAAATTCAGCAGCCACTAAAAATTCTTATTTCTGTACTATATAAAACGAAGTAATTTACAAAAAAATTCTAAAAAAGCAGTTTTTCGTGTAAACTTTGGATGACATGCTGTATGAAATTTTATACCACTGAAAGTATTTTTATCAGGGGAGCTGAGTATACCTCTTGGGGGAGGGGGGGATCAGCCCCCTCTGGCTGCCTGGCTACGGCCTTGAGTCGGAGCCATTGTCTTGAAATATGCTTACATGACAAAATCTCGAATTCGAAAATTATCTGGAAAACAATGCTTCCTTCATTCAATAGTATGATAAAGCAAAATACAAAGTGATTATGTTTTCTTTGTAATTTTTTAGTTCATTAAAAATTATACGTTTAACATATCAAAATTAATCACCTAAAATTTACTACCTAATCATATAATTTGAAATTCGGACGACAAATAAGCCAACAAATATTTTTCCCGAATTTTTAAGAAACGCTTTCTCACTTTCCTTAAAAGTGAAACACAATCCTGCCAATTACCGAATACGATTTAATAAGTGTGTGGCGTTCTGATCTAATGAGAGTCGCAGATAGAAGCCATTTCACACTCGTGCTTTTCAAAGGGAAACAGCGCCATCTGTGCGTGAAGAAATGCATTAAATCTCTGAGAAGGTTTCAAACGAATCCCTGCAGGGATCGAAGCGGAGCGGTAACTTGTGATGCTAAGCGCAGCCGGGATGGGTTTTCGAATGTTAGAAGAGTTAAAACCTCAGGAGAAATAATAGGAAATGTCTGCAGGAAGTTTCAGTTGTTTGAATTTTACTTTTAATGAGGAGTGAGAATAAAATAAATTTTAAATATGCAAAATAGAATGCACACAATTCAGGTCAAGATTAAGGCAATTTAGGTCAGGATTAAAAACCGGTATTTTAGGGATGTTAATTTTCAATGGCAGTCATTTTTAAATAGGAACACTTTACTGGCGAGAAAATTTAAGTAAAGGCACCAATGTTTATATTAGTGTAACTGTATTTTAAAGAAAGGGATTTCTACCTATATAATTAGACATGAATATACAAAGAGCCACGATGAAAGCAAAAATCTCTAAAATAATAATATAAGAAAAATAATCTTAATACCTATCTTAAAAAAAAAAATTACCAACCGTAATTTGAATTAAACTTCATATTAAGGAACATGAAAACTATGTCAAAAAACAGGAATTTAACAAATCTTCAATTGCACAACATTGAATTTTGAGCAAAAATTTGACTACGGTTTTAAGTTTTCTACATCAAGAATCATACAAAAATTCATGTCGATCTATAATACAGAGCCGTAGCCAGATAGGGGCCAAAGGGGGCTAAGCCCCCCTCCCCTTAAGAGGTGTACTCAGTTCCCCACCCCCTCCCTGATAGAAATATTAAATTTTTAGTAGCGATATAAAATTTCATATAAAATGTCATTCAAATGTTGCATAAAACATTTCTTTGATATTTTTTTATAAATTACTTCGTTTTAAAGATTTTTTAATTTAGCTGAATGTGTTGATTATACTAATGATTCATTTGTCTCCATATTTAATTTAAAAATATTTAAAAATTATGACAGTAGCATTTAGGATACTTTTGTATTATATTTTTTGTATTATATTTGTATTTTGTGGGGTTCGCTGTTATACATTATAGAGTCAAATTCAACTGATAAGTAGGTAAAAGTTAATATTAAGCATTAACTTGTATTAACTTTCAGAATATTTCTACAAATTACAATATTGATGTATAGTGGTTACACGAGTACAGTCTATGGCGGGCCCAGGACAGGCTTGCCCGATAAGGCTGGAGGTTTAAAAAATTAAAAATATGCCACAAAAGACAATGGCATACCAAAATTTCATGTCACTACAATTAGTGGAACCTGGTTAGTTAGGGGAAGGCCACCTAGAATAATTTCTGGTAGCCTTTGTTAGGGCCTCTATTTGAAACGCGACAAATATACATACTGCGTTTAAATTTGTTACATAAAATGTTATAATTAAAGCTTTCCTCGACGAAATAAATGAGGCAGAGCAGTCACTAAAGCAAACATAAGAAAATTTCTATCAATAAATAAAGGCTTACATGAATAAATGTGTTGGCAATCCGAAAGATGCAAACAAGGAAACCAAGAAGAATTAAAACAGTGGGAAACGAACGTTGAAATTGGATTAATATGCTAAGTGTATGAAATTTGGTAACTTCTAACAAAAATAAAGAAAAAAGACCTCAATTTTGGAAAATAAAATAGCTATCTTTATCTGTAAAAGTAAATAATAAAGAATACTCAATTAGAGAAAAGAACTAGTCTGGGAAACTGAATAGGTTACCATCAACCACAAAGAGAAAACACACGAGTAGTAAATTAAGGAAGACTGAATGAACTGTCTTTCATACCTTTTTGGTTTTTCTGTTCAATTATTATTTTTTTTTTTTGCGGATATGCAACGCCTACTTTCTTGGATCACGTGATCAATTCTCATAGAAATTCGTTTAATTGTAGAGAAAGTCATGTTTGGGACACATCAGATTTTTTTTTTTTTTTAACCGTAATCAAATATGAGAAATATATTTTTATACAGTCAATAAATTTATTTCTATTTTTAATTTCCAAATTTCATCACGTAATACAGTTTGAGAAATGGAGCAACGCCTATTCTAATAAGCAAAATCAAATGTATTACATTTATACAAGTAGCGCCACTGTGCAGTTTACGACAGACCACAGAATATGAGATAGCTTTAATCCAATATCGAAGCGCTCCGTGCTCAATTAATCATTCCATTCGATAATTCTAATTCTCCACATAAATGAAGCACATTTATTAAAAGCGGGAAGAATAAATCGTCTGCTTTGCTACCACGACATTCGTTTTCTGGACTTAATTACAAAGCGCGTGAGGTTCTATTCATTACTAAAAATAATTTCGGGTCTCTTAATTTCATTAGGATGAAGTTTGTGTGTATAATTCAAACATCGAATTTTCCGACGTAGAATTTCATCAATTAATAAGACTTATGTGTAATATTCCTTAGAATATAATGCGGTTGTTCTGTTGAAATCGTGAAACCGAATCTGCACATTTAAACCATATTCTAAAAACTGTTGGCACTCCTGGCCGAATTTACATATTGTGGATTGAGAAATGTTGTTTAAGGTGCATGGAGAAAAGGCCGTTGAGTTATGTGCTTGCGGCAAGGAATTTGACGCATTTTTAATATTCTGAACAATTCAACGTTTTCAATATTGTGCCTTTTTTAACACTTTACAGCATAGTTGAAAAGTGTTTATGACTTTGGTCATTCTGTCTGTCTGTTTATCTGTCTGTCCGTTCGCACGATAACTGCCGTAAAAATGACTTTATAAAAATGAAATTTTAGTATGTTGTTGAGACAGTCTGTGGGACATATGGGAATGTAAATGAATAATATCACCCAAATAGTTTTGGATTGAATCCGGGTTGAAAACAAGAAATACAATGAACCGTATGGGACCTAATTTTTCAAACATTTTTTAGCAAATTTAAAATTCACAAATTGCTTCGAAAATTTTAGGAAATGTTCAAATTATCCTATAAAATATATAAAAAACATTTCAGCAAAATATGTTCGGTAGTTTTTTAAATAAAAATTAAAATAATAATTACATCCTTATAATATGAAGAGATCACGTACCCACGACAAAATAAAATATGGCATCCATCTTTTTTTCCCAGAGTAAAAATCGTGATTTTTAAAGTTCTTTTAAATTTATATTGAGTGTTGTATCCGTCCTAAAACCTCTTTATTTTTGCGTATTTTCTGTGCCATCTATATTCTGCACCAACACAATTACAATATTTTTTAAGTTTAAATGATCATCAAACTTTGAATATTTCTGCAACGAAGCCTAATTTTAATGGATGCAGAATGTCGAAAGCCCAGACCTTTCGGCTCGTCCAAGGACTTAGAGCAGCAAGTTGGGATGCAGAATGTAAACAAGTGATTGTAAGATGAGTGGTATAAGAATTGCTGAATTGTTTTCACGCAAAGTTATTTAAATCTGGTGTCTGGAATAAAATTCCGATGACGTTATTTGAATAAAATTCATTTTTTTCGATGAAGTTTTAAGTTTTCAAGTAAAATAAAATATTTTAAAAGTAACTGTGAATCCTATAAAACGATAGAAATAAGAATTGTGGCATTTTATGGTTATCACGCACTAAAGAGCGCTGAAAAGGTTTACCGATGCTGGTCGTTGCATTAGGAACATGATTTCAAAATTTAGACTGTTGTCAGATCATGTCTCTATGACATGAAGCTAGAAGTCCTAGGAGCTTCATGGTCTATGAACATCAATATAGTTATTTTCCTCACCCGCTGTTATACTGTTTAGCTATTTTATAGATGTGATCCTTGCTTTGCATCCAGGGAGCCAAATGAGGCTCCTACTTTGTATTCTGGGAGCCGAATGCGGCACTTGCTTTGCATCCTGGGAGCTGAACGCGGCTCTTGCTTTACATCCTGAGAGCCAAACGCGGCTCTTACTTTGCCTCCTGGGAGCCGAATGCGGCTCTTGCTTAGTATCCTATGAGCCGAACACGGTTCTTGCTTTGCATCCTGGGAGCTGAACGCGGCTCTTGCTTTACATCCTGAGAGCCAAACGCGGCTCTTACTTTGCCTCCTGGGAGCCGAATGCGGCTCTTGCTTAGTATCCTGTGAGCCGAACACGGTTCTTGCTTTGCATCCTGGGAGCTGAACGCGGCTCTTGCTTTGCATCCTGAGAGCCGAATGTGGCCCACAGATTGTCAAAGGTTGCCGACCCCTGTTATATCCAATTTACAATTTTAATGCATTTTCGTTTCATTTGGCAAATGGATGCCCTTTAAAGTCTCCAGCTCCTCAAAATTCCAAAAATCTAAAATATCTCTAGGACGGTTCATCCTAGAGTCGTGGAGTCAGTCGCTTCGCTGTCAAAAATTGCACGAAGGACATAATTAATGAATTAATTTCAGCAATTTTGATTATTCAATTCAGATTTTCACGATCTTTGCGGGTCATTTCGCAAAAAAAGGTCGGTTATATTTTTCTGAATCATGCCAAATTTCAATTGCTTCGGGATAAACCTCAAAGGACTCAACTACTAATTTTTAGGCAATTTTATTAAATAGTTTTTTAAATGCAGCGAAAACGTCTTCAGTTCCTCAAAATTAAAAAGAAATTAAATATCTCGAGAATAATTCCGTCTTAAAATAATGAGGTTGGTCTTATTCTTTTCGTCGTTAAAAATTATGTATAAAACAAGCATGTATTTCATACAGAGCATAGGTAGTCTGTTATTTAGGATTTTGGCAATTTTTCTAGAAATTTTGCAACAAAAACAAAGCAATCAGCTTTTCCAAATTGTACCAAAATCTAATCAGCACCAGAGTATTCCACGAGGGATTTATCGGCAAAATTTCATGAATTTGGGGCAAACACACTTTTATTATGGCCCGCTTCACAAGAAAGGCAGCTGAATCGTACCAAAATCTGTTGAAATTGAATTTTCTTTCGCAAAATGCGATAATAGCGATCGGCAGAGCGTTCCCTGTTCACACACACACACACACATATATATATATATATATATATATATATATATACACAGGGTGATTATATAAAATCTTTGCCCCTGGCGATCCTACCGTACAAGGAAATGGAAAGAAATTTTGAATACAGATATTTTAAGGTATGCGCTCAAGAACGATGTGCAAAAACAGTCCTGCTCTCACAGTCAGGGTTACAGTGACATAACGTGGCACAAATGGCAACACAAATGATACAAATGGCAGCACCTACCTTTTTATTATTGGAATGTGATCTTCGCAGTGAAAAACCACAAGTAGCGTTGAATTGGTACCTGCAACACTGAAAACGCCGACGCTAGGCAAAGATTAAGAAAAAAGTGAAAACAACTGTAGCGTTCACCGTAACACGAATTTCTGTTCCATTGACATCACATTCCACACCATGTGTTCGACTCAGAACCCAGCCTGCTGAAGCTCCTTCGAAAAGAGAAGAAGAGACCAAGGTATGCAGATTTCCAGGTTCGGCGTAAGATACCGTCATCGCCGTAGGAGAAAGAAAAGGCATTGTGATTTGAGTGTCGCTTGCTTTCTTACACTTTGACTTGACCAACAAGACACTCACAGTGAAACAACGAGGTGAAATGGCAAAGCTCTATTACCTGAATATGGTCAAGATGCCGCAGAGACATTGCGTGTCTACCGCACAAACCATCGCCTACGACGAGGCCCGTGTTCTGTACAAGCTGCACGGGACTTGATGCCCAAATTTGAAGAAACTGGTTGCGCATGCGATCGATCTCGGGACGACCTTCCGTTTCTGTCGAGGTTGTTGCAGAGTTAAGGACAGAGTTAAGGACACTGGCCAGACGACCTGAGGGTTTACGCCTATGATTGACCAGCGCCGGGGTTTCCAAATCTCCATTTCAGCGGAGCCGCAGCCAGGTCGCTGACTTGGCGAAGTCATTCACCGGGCAGGGGCCGAGAGAACACCCGCCAAGCTCGACACCAGCCACCGGTCGGCCCTTGGCTCAGGCCATGAATAGACACAGTCCAGTGGGCACGACCACCTGGAAGAGTCGGGGCCCTAACAGTTCTGTGGTTCGTCGGCCACTTCATTACTGATAGGGTAACCCGATTGATTTTCCCCCAGCAGACGGAGGACCAGAGGTACAGACCTAAGATCCGTGCTCCGCAATCAATGGCGGCGCCGCCCCCTGGGGGGAGTCGAGGTTGTTGCAGAAGTGCATGAGACGATAAGCGAAAGTCGTATTGCAAGTGAACGCGGCATTTCACGTGTGTTGGATTTACCGAATTCTACGGTGAGCAAGTCATTCTGCGCTCTGTTCTCCATATGTTTCCGTATCAGTTCCAGCGTGTCCAGACGTTACAAGCGGGTGATAACCAACTACGCTTAGATTTTGCTAATGAATTTCTCATCCGGTATGACGATGATAACAGATGGCCTTCACGCATTCTGTGGACAGATGAGGCACAATTCTCCTTGACTTGTAACTTGAATTCGAAGAACTGCATGCACTGATCAGACCAAAATCCCCATGATGTGGTATCACTTCCGTCACACCAAGCAAAAGTGACTGTGTGGTACGGGATAAAAATCACCTTCATCCCAGGCCCTTACTTTTTTGAAAAGGTTACTGTCGCAGGTTGAAAAGGTTACTACGCATGTGTACGGTAACGAGTAGTCGCTATGTAGCAATGTTGACCAATTACGTCATTCCCGAATTGCAACAGCAAAATGCCCTATCTGACATCGTGTGAATGCAAGATGGCGCTCCCCCACATGTGGGGTCTTCTGTGAAACGTTTATTGGCACAACAGTTTGGTGCACTTCCCGGCCGTCCTAACAGTTACCTTACACCTCTCTGGTAGGTCGGACGGTCTGGGTCTCAACAACAACAACAGTTTGGTGATAGAATTACCTCCAGCCATTTCATATTTCCATGGCCACCCAGGTCCCCCAATCTCACTCCGATGGACTTCTGTCTGTGGGGATACATGAAATCCAAAGTATCCAAAGTGTAGGCAAGGAATTTCCAAACTCAATTTGATTTGAAAGATGCCATCACACGTGAGGTTCAACAGATTCCTCTTGCCATAGTACGTGCTTCAGTTCTATCCACCATCTGTCGCATGGAAAGTGCCATCGTGTGTGATGACGGGCATATGGAAAATTTGTGAAACACGATAAAATGTTTTGCTTTTCTATCACTGGTCTATCCTTATTGGTTGTTTTCCCTTTTTTCTTAGTCTCTGCATAGTGCCGGCGTTTTTCGTGCTGCAGGTACCGTTTCAACGTGCAAGGTACCGTTTCCTTGAACGGCATGACACTAGGGGGCTCATATATCGGCAAAGTTTTTTTATAATCACCCTGTATATATATAAATATATATATATATATATATATATATTACAAAAGTGGATTATTAACTAATACTAGTTAAATAATGACAAAACATTAAAGCAATAAATTAACAAAAACAGTTAGAATACGGCACCCATGCCGAAAAAGAAAATATATATATATATACATATATATGTGTGTGTGTGGGTTTGTGTGTGTGTATGGGTTTGTGTGTGTGTGTGTGTGCAGTGAGAAAATAAAAATTCATATTCACACCATGAACAAATATACATATATAAACATGCTTTCTTTTGGTATTTTAAGATATAAAAATAGGAAAGGGACAAAGGATAAAACAAAATATATATCGTTAACTTCAGACGAGTTAATTTAAGAGCTCTTAATAAAATACAACTTAATAGCAGGGAAAGTCACAACTGCGCCCTGAGGCATCCTCGGCATTGAAAGTAGTACTCGAAAGACAAATATTTATCTGGCTCAAAAGAAACTCAATCTTATTTTGAAATAAAATGGCTCTTATAACAAACACAAGGTCTATTTTAAAACACTAGTCATTTAGTATCACGTATTATTACTTTTTGTACAATTTAAGTATATGTGTAGGGAAAATTGTGTGATGAAGAGACAAAAATTCAATTTCGAATTTTCGACGGATTGTCGTATTTGAGAACCTGTGAACAATGAACTTTAGAATTTGAAAAATTATAAATCAAATCTTTCAAAAAGAAAGTCAAAATAAAATTTTGGCGAATAAAAACTCCATTTGGTGAAAGAATACTTCATTTGGCGAATAGATTGGCGAAAGTAATCAAAAATCTAAAGTAACCCCTGTATATCAAACGTTTTTGGAGTCAACTTTATGTGTGTTTCGGGATTCTGGGATAAGTAAAAGAAGCATTACGTATCTTCTCCGAGATGAGGACGGCTGTGTGTACTTTGAGGCCAGCATTCCTTTGCAGTTTTTTTATTTAAATCCTACTCGCGTGCATACAAAATTCTATATTTTAATCATTAAAGGCATTGAATGTACGTGGACACTATCGATTAGCGGAGATTAACAGATTTTTGTGTACATCCCTGTCGTCAAGTTAGTTTTGCTCAAAATACGATAGTTTTCATCGTTACAATCGGGACACTTTTGGAATATCCGACAATGACAGAAAGCACTAAATTGGCCTTTGTAGGTAAACGTTTATTTATTAGGAGATCGGCGATGCATCAAATGAAGTCTACAACGAACTAATACCCAAGTACATAGATATATTCTCAAAAATTTGAAAGATAGGGTGGAACAAGAAATTTATGAAGGAGACTTCACAGCGTGGAAAATCGAGTGTACACTTCAATCTCAACGGAACTGTTAAGCATTTCTGTACACTTTCGCACATTTGTTTCGTACGGTCGCACGAATTTTCGGAAAACCGGAAGTGGCATCTCCAGAACTGGAAGTAGAAATCCATAGTGAACCCCCCGACATTGTAAACTCCGACAATCTTTTCGAAATTGAATGCTGAATGCATATCAGTCGTCATCTAAATTCTATCTGCAGCGAATCCCGCGAAATAGATGCTGCGAGGAAAATATAAATTGTTGAACCGGAGAAATGGAAAAAGAACCAGTAATGAAAATTCTTAGTGAACTTCGTTACCTACTCTGAAAATTTTTGATAAATCCGTATTAATCATCTTCTAAGCTATATCTATAATATAACCTGAAAAATAAATGCTTAAAATATTTTTGGTAAAATTACAGTTGCGTTGCAAATCATTTGTCACTCATAATAAAAAATTTTACATAAGATTAAAAATAATTCCATGGTTCAAAACTTAAAAACGGAGTTTTCCAATAATGCCAAAATATTGTTGAAATGCATATAAATAGGAGCTTGAAAGCGAAACCCGAGAACTTTCGAATTATATTTAATTATCTCTAAATTATCTTGAAAGAAATCATAGCAGCTCAAACTAAACTGAAGCTTCTCAATAATCGGATAAAGTATCGTTTCCAAGGGATCGAGAATCGTAACGAAGTGGCACTGTGAGGAAGATTTTGTTTCTTACCCATCGAGAAGACGGACAAATTGACGAATGTTATTAATCCCGTTTTACATAAATAGCGAGCTGTGAGATACTTTTCTGTCCAGTACCTGGATGGATAGGGTTTCCCTTCAAGAGTTTTCTCAACATGACTTCAAGTATCGTGATAGATTAACAAAGTGGGGTGGCGATTAACTAAGTGGTTCAGCATTTAGAGACAAAATACTCAACCAAATTTTGTAATGTGGGAGCTGCAAGATATCGAATTGAGTACGACTGCAATCTAGTGTCTCACATCATAATCGTAACTTTTGAGAAGGCTACCTACAAGCAGGCTCTGTGACTATACACTTAGTCGATGAAACCGCGTATGCCTTTGTAAAATTTAATAGAAATTCGATGCCAGTCACGTGTAATGACTGAATGGGTAGGTCTCTTTTCATTGAAGGTCGCAAACTTGTGGCCTATAGCCAGTTTTTTAGTCGATATTGCAGGTATTGCCTATTTCAAGCTGACGAGTGCATAATAAGTTCGAAACCGGTCCATGAATGCTGTTATCAGCGATGGAAGCATAGTCCTATAGTGTCATACGATGAGACATGCATTGATTCGTATTACTAGTTGTCTCTGACCCTGTTCATTACGCTCATTAACCCTCGTTTGGATGTGTGCCCATCAAGATTTCAAAATTAATAAATGCATCGGATTAACGCTGACGGCATGAGTCGAATTCCGGCAGCGAATTTTGAATATTACACAGCTTTAGGCTGGTATTGTTTATATTTCAAAGCAAAACACAAAACGCCCGTGAAGCAAAAAATAAGTCCGCCATTTTTTTCTGAACATATTCTACTCTCTATTTTAAATTTTAATTCGGTTAGAAAGTTTTCTAAACTTGTTTTCCTTCCACTGTTATCCTCAAAACGTGTAACAATCACTGCATGTTTTATGTCATTTGAATATTTAAACTCTTGTAGATTTCTTATTTACTCCAGAATACAACTCAAATAACTTCATTAAGAGCAGCATACAACAGAAAATGAATACTGTCGACCGGTTTTGAATGCAAAAGCAGCTATCATCGTCAAGAAGCGCAACTTTAAATCATGACAGAAAAGTCGGCAATGGATGCACGAACAGCAAACGTGACTAAAGCAAGGAAAGTGTGTTGTCCCTTTTAACCATTGTCATTAGGTGATGGGACTTTTAAATAGTCATTAGAGTTCATATTAATATTTATTGTTTGCCCCTCTTTTACACGACAATCCAAACTTCCAAGAGGTTGGTGGTAGGGGAAGGAGGGTACGGTTCCTGTGGATGCCTCCCCCACTGGGCTCCGGTCTAAATTGGGTGGCACTTCCCTGCCGTCCAAACAGTTACCTTACACCTTTCTGGTACATCGGACGGTCTGGGTCTCAATAACAACAACGACCATCCAAACGACCTACTCAAAAATCGCTATAGCAATAGAATATTATATTCCATAAGTTGTCTTTGTAAACGATCCGTGATAAACTAAAAAAACTTCCTCTCCTTCCGTTCATTTCATGTATCATCGAATAGTACAGTGTGACGACATTATCAAAAATCGTAATAGCAATCGAACGATACCCTAAAACATTTTATATTCATTTTGTAAACTATTAGCAACCCACGATGCACTAAAAAATTTCCCCTCACTCTCGCTAGATGGATCAGTGTAGAATAGAGCAGTGTGATTGAGCGCTAAGTTCAATTAAAACAATTCGTACGAGGAATGTTAGCCCAAGGAAAATAGTTGCAATGTGTCAGTTATACTCTATTTTCTTACACAATTCTATTTCACAGTGCATGTTAAGAAGCATGTTAGTTAGCGAGGTGTTTTGAACTACAATCATTCTCACGATACAAAGAAAATCTCGAAATCACAAAATGAGAATTACAATGGCCCGTACCTTCCGTAAACAACGCCTTCTTTATATTTTCTATACTTCATTTTGTCCGCCTTTGAAAATGCGAAGCGAAGTAAAAGGCTTCCAAAGAGCTAGAATCCCAAAGAGCTAGAATCACTAGAGGTAGCCTTTCCATTGTTTGGTGATCTGAAAAGCATGGCCATTATGTGCCCCTCCGCTGCTACAAAGGAGAGCCAGATTTGGCACATTCGCGCTAGAACGGCGCTTTGTAGCAGTTCCAGAAAATTGTAAAAGTCTGCCATTGCGGTAGTTTGTTCATTGGCGCAACTTTCTTTTTTAAGAATCTTAAACTACGTATTTTTAATTCTCTAAAATATACAGTTTCAAAATGCGTGGATTAAGATTCTGGAACACTTTCTTTTCTTACACATTAATTTTCAAATTTTGTTACAACTGTTTTAGCTTTTTTTTTCAAATTGTCATTGCAAATAATTTTTAATTAATATTTCAGTATTTTTTTTATCCTTAAACATAAATAATATCTATAGATAACATTTTATTAACGAGATATAGATAATATTTGAGCAAATCGTTAGAGTAAACTTCTATTAATTGCTAAACATTTTCTATTTTAAAAGTACAGAACTTCGTTTCCAAATGGGTTACCTTATCCTAAGAGACAAATACGCAAACCTATATGCACACACACAGATAAACATCTTGAATAAAGTGTTTAAATCGTGTTCAGGAAATCCTGAAATATATTTTATCGACAAAATCTCGATTTTTCAAATTTTTGGGATACTATTTGTATTCAATAGTATGAGAAATAAATAAAATTTATTTTCGATTTCAATATCGTTTATCGCATTTTTACTACTATACAAAACTTATTAAAATAAGACTAAAATGCATTGACTCTACATTTCCTACATTTTATACACATACAAAGATTTTTCAAACTCTTAAGATCATATTAAATAATTCGACTGGTAATAGAGTACACTAGAAAATAACAATATAATGCACCTTATGACAAAACACCTTTAACAATAAAATTCTTGACAATGTTTGAAATACCACTTAAGTTTTAATTTTGAAATGATGTTTGGCACTTTACTACAAATTAAATAAAAAAAATTTAGGCGTTAGGTTAATAATTAGTAAAAACTATAAAATTTTTCGAAATGTTTTTCCAATCTAAATTTCTAGTCGAAAATTCTTCGAATTAAAATGTCGACCTCTTACGGAATTGCAAAAATTCATATTAAATTTTGAAATAAAATTAAAAATTTTAATGGCCCTGAAATAGAGTAGTTTTATTATTAATGCTTCTGCATTTATTTTTCTGGAGTTCTTCGGTATAAACTTTAGCAACATGACATAATCGAATTCTGAAATATTCAAATAATATAGATTTCATTAATAATATTTTGTGATTTTCTACAGGGTCCTGACATAAAAAAATCTGATGTGGGCAACACATGACTTTCCTTATATAATGTAATGAATTTACTACTTTTACAGTAAAATAATAGGTTTTTCTTATAGTAGATACTAATATTCCTTCCAAGATATCGAATTTTCGACAATTAGTCATCATTTTTATTGATTTAGCGTCATTTTTATCCATTTGGCGAGATTTCCGCTAATTTGGCAACATTTCAAAAAGTCGCCAAATTGGCGACTTTCTACCAAATTCGTCGCCAAAATCTCGCCAAGCGTTATGGACGAAGAATTAGGTTATTCTTACAGCAGACAAATGATTATTGGCGTTCAACTACAAACGTATTACTCAAAGTATCTTTTTCCTTGAATGGAATAAGCTAGATCCACGAGAATGATGTCACCCAATTTATCGTATGGTATTACATATGAAAAGTGAACATGTTTCTCAACAGGACATTTTTATTTCATTTTATATGACTCTTTGATAATTTTTTTGAAAAATATACAATATCTCGAGAACGGTTCATGTTAGCGTTCTAAAATTTATGCCAATCGTTTTCTAATGAAAAATTACATAAGAAATGTCTATTTGCTTAACTTTATTAGCGCTTTTGATTTTTTGACGATTTTTTCAAAATTTCATTCGAAAATTTAGGGGGGTTCTGAACATTCGATTGCGTATAAAAACAAAAGGCTTCCAGTGTTTACGAATTGTGATTTTTGTACCAAATTTGGTTCGAATCGGTCCATTCGTTCGTCAGTTATCGTCTCCACAGACTCACTGACACACACACACACATACTTTCACACACACACACACATACTTTCACACACACACATACTTTCACACACACACACACACAGACATCACTTCAAAAATGTTTGATTCGTGATCAGGGATGCTTGAAACGTGCTCTCCCGTCGAAAACTCGAATTCGAATTTTCGACTCCGTCACAATACTTTCCTTATACATTATGTATATAAGGAAAGTAATATTATAATTTAAAGTGGAAAAAATACCAGATTCCATTTGCATCAGCGAATGCGTAGTCAGCATTTTCATACAGTTATGCATTTTTAATTTTTCAGCATGCTGAAAAATTCTAAAAGTTTTTTCTGCTACTTCGTATAGTTTTTCCGTATCTTTTCCCGGGTATATCAATCCCCCTCTATTTTTTGTTTTATTAAATCTGTTATTCTAACCTGAAAAGTTAAAGCAGATACGCATATTGCACAATTTAAAGTTTTAGTCAATTTTTTAACTACAAATCCAGCAATATAACTGACTATATCAGCCAGAAAGAAGTTTAAGCTATCATGGATGCTAATATCAGGTATATTGTCTATTTCTTGTAGATTTTGTGGCATACTTTCTGCCGAGAAAAATTTGTCTCTGTTTAGTGTTTTTACGTAATTATTATCTGACGATGTTACATTTAAAATATTTGTTTCATCCAAAGGCAAACAATTTGAATTGAGGCCAGGGCCCTCGCTAAGGGGGGGGCAGGGGGGGAGTCTCCCCCCCCCCCCCCGAATGTTGAGAAATCCCTGTACAGTTGGCAAAATCAAGATCCAAGTTGGCAGACTTGGTACATTTTAGATAAAATGATGGATGATATTTTATCATGATATACACTCCAAAGATCCATATAAATGGAATATGGATAAAAAAAGGCTTTATTGTGTTTAACTTATTTTACATAGACACGTATTCGTCTTTGCTTCAGGCAAGACCACCTTTCTACAGCATCTTCCAAGTTGATTTCGTTTCCAAAGTCTGCTTCGCACTTCAAAAGCATGAAGCTGTTAAGCTTCATGTTTGTCATTGTTGTTCTCAAGGAACATTTCGCAATATTTAGCTAAATGAAGGCTCTTTCATTTGTGCTGACTCCATAACCGGCTGTTAAAGTCAATTGGCACATTTTGAAAGCCAGCTTTAAAGCATTTTTGCATTGAACCATTACGTTCTTCAATGTTTCCATTGATAGTATATGTATGTTCCTCCTTGCATATGTTAACGAAGACTTCTAACTCACTTTGTAGAGCCTGCATATGAGACCTAGTAGCTGGAGGGAACATCGTAACAGCCTCTTCAATTGCTTCGATTGTCAGTTTATCCTTGTTCAAGGGAAAGTTGAAAATTGAATATAGTGGAGAAATAGTTGTCTTCATAGCAACCACGTTGTCTTTAAGGTCTCTTCATAGTGTATCAAGACAGCCTTGAACTCTTTTCTATAGCATTGTTTTAGGTCTATGTTTACTTCATTTTCAGCATACTCTTCAATCTTTCTCGGCCTCATTCGTCTTCTATGGTGCAGTTGAAAGTCATGTACAGGATCAACTTTAATGCTTCCAACACATGTTTCCACACTTGTGATCAAGTTGTCCATTTCTGTGGTGTTAATATTAATCTTCTCCAAAATTATTACGGTGTTTTCGACTGTTCAACTGTAATACAATCAATCAAATTCAGATCAGGGCTTTTCAAAGTTTCTGTCAAATTCTTCATTTTATACATAATGTTTTTCATAAAAAACAAGATAACAATGAAATCAAATGATTTCATCTTTTTGCATAACCCATGCGCTTTTGCTTTTGTAGCACAATTTAATTCCTGTTGTGTGGAAATTTCTTCTAATACAGATAGGATAGGTGCAAATGATGTGTTTACAGCTTTTCTAGTCTCTGCTCTGGCTGTCCACCTAGTACTAGACATATTTCTCAAAAGAAGGGCATACTTCACTTCTTTGATCTTATTCCTCAACTGTCGGAAACGGTTAGTACTTGAATTGAAGAAAACATACAATGCTTCAAGTGCGTCGAATAATAATAATGCTGATACTGCAGCTGTGTTCTACGTCTGTGATCTTGGCATGGAATGTATGGTATATTATGCCCTATGATTTCTGAGAGTTTCTTTTGTGCTCCATTAAACTGTCCTGACATTGAACTTGCAAAATCATCCGACTGAAAAGCCAATGAGGGTGTGTCAATTTCTTTCTTTCTTAAAGTCTCATAAATTTACTTTGTCATTCCAATACCTGTTTTTCAGCACATTCAGAAACGTCTAGCAAGCGTTCTCTTGGTTTGCAGTTTTCATCGACAGTACGGACAACAATCGAAAGCATATCTTTTTGTGAACTGTCAGGTGTGGTATCAGCCATCACTGAGAAAAAATCACAGCTCTTAATCTCCTTAACAATTTTTTTTTCTATTTCTTCAGCAACGAGCTCATTTTGTAACTCAGGACTCGTGTAACTCACGTGGTACCGCCATAATTATCTTTCATCAAACCACGTTTTCAAGATGTGGTTATATCTTGAGATCAGCGATATTATTTGTACAAAATTACCATCATTTGATCCTGATCCTTGAAATGCTATCCCTTGACGTCCTAGGGTCCTGCATGTGTCGAGCAAGATTCTCACTACTTCTCTGTTTTGAAACTGTACTCTTTCATTTTCTATCAGAGCTAATCTCTTGGTTTGATCAAGAAGTACATCAATGTGCCGCTCCTTTATTAAAAAGTTACAATAGTTGTGAAGTGCTGATCTTTGTGCAATAGATGAAAAGTGAGTTTGTAACTTTCCCAGCTTTTGCTTCTCATTTGCCCCCAATTTCTCACTCCAATCTTCGACCATGCATCTTCACTCTTCTCTTGACCTACTCCATGAGGAAACAGAAAGCACACAAAGCAGTATGCACAATCTTTAATTGTACTGTATTCTAAGTACTGAAATTCTTTATACCAATGGGGATTGAATCTGTCTTTACCATCACTTGGAAAGGATGCCAAAATTGGTTGATAAGGCCCTAATTTGATCAAATAGTTTTTCTGATTATCTGTCAAATCTAAGGATCAAATTAGGGTTACAGTAATTTTTTTTCTCTTTTGGCAATTTCATGATACAGAATTATGCAAAAAAAAAACCTTTAAGATATTTGAGTATTGAGAGACATTATGGATACATTAATCATACTGATATATCGATGAATGAAATATCGATATAAAATGTGTTATCGGTGCAAAAAAAAAAAAAAACCTCCCTAGACTTTACTTAAGTTGGTAAAAATCATTACTTGACTTGGCAATTTTATCGGCTCTCCCCCCCCCCAATGATAAGTCTTAGCGAGGGCCCTGATTGAGGCACACAATACATACATCTTGCGGAGAATATTTAAACTTTGTTCATGAGGTCTTAAAACATACTTTTCCTATCCCTTATTTTTCTTTTTTTTGCCGATTCACACCAAATAAAACATTAAAATAACTGTATGAGTTACTCAATAATGACCTTAACAGCAGTGCTCTATGTCTAAGCTGCGAATTTAAAACAATTGTATACATACAGTGACGTCAAAATGCGAGGAAAGTCGTTAGAACACCAACGCTCCGCATACTTCTTGTTTCATAATAAGCTGTACAGTATGCGAAATGCCTCTATTAATTTATGCCTTTAGTTACCAATTACGAGTAATACCATTTTTTCAAACATAGTTCAAACAATAATTTTCGCGCTTAAATTCAACTGTCACCCCATTGCTTACCAAAATAAATAATGCTACAAAAATTTAAAACTTCTAATATTTTGTGTTTTAATCTTGGAATTTTTGCGAAACAAATACCAACTCGTTCAATTATTTTACATAATGTATCCACATATGAAATATCATGCCGGTACCTACATGCGTTCATAAGTTATCTAACCCAAATTTCACATGCAAATACATATACAAATATGCACTTACAGAAATAAACACATATGCATACACGCATACACACAAGAACACATACACATATACGCACACACATACAAGAACACATACATATAAGCACACACAGACCCGGATTAAGCATATCTGTAGCCCTGGGCCAAAACTTAGAGGGGGGGCCCCTATTCACTGTAAATTTTGCAAATTTCTTTCTTCGCAATAATATACGTACAGTAATATTACTAACATGTAAAACGTAAACTTAAATATGTACAAATGGCTAAAATTGTTTTAATAATCACCAGTTGGATGATTCCAACGAATATTACATTTGTTTTTGACATCAAATGTTTACATTCTTTACAACATATAAGGGGGGATATTAAAATATAAAAATGGGACTGTGACATAACGATTTGTTGAAAAACAAGCTACAAGAAGACTCAAGACACATTCTGGCTTACACAATCTTTTTTCTTGACTTTTTAGTAGCAAAATCATCCATTATATCGTTAAAGTCCATTACTTTAAGTAACTCGTTTTCAATGCTTAGAATGCTTAGGTCGTTTAATTTATCCTGCTTCATCACACTGCGTTTTTCGGATTTTATAATTTTTAACTTCGAAAATGAACGTTCACCACTTGCATTGGAAACCATGATGCAACTATATATTCGCAACCCTATTTCTATATTAAGGAAAGCAGATGAAATTCCACTTTCATGCATATAGTTGTAAAGGTTTTGTAGGTTCAGTCTCCTTTTTCTCCTGTATGTATCTCGTCTGGAACTCGATGGATCTGGCACCTGTTTCTCCATCATCGTCTTCATCACTCTCCTCTTCTTCGTCATCAGCAGAGATGTCCATAAAGAGCACTGCTGTCTCAGGATAATTTGCATTAATGTATACTTTGATATGGATGTATTCTTCTGCAAGTTCTCTTCCATCAACAACATCTTTGTATATTTTTGCAAAACATTCACTATGCTTTCTTACAGATTCTTTCTCTAAGAAAAGCAGATCCTCAAAGAATCCAAAAATCTCAAAGATGTTTCGGTAAGCTTTAGATCTAGCATCCAAGTTATTGATTAAGCTGTCTTCCACAGGAAGGAAAGTTTCAATCTTCATCTTTTCTTTAACAGATAAAACAACATCTGGGGTACCTTCGTTATCATAAAATGTCAATCTAGAACTTCGGTTTTTTGTTCGGATTATGGAATCCTGGTAATTAGGCTCTTTTTTTTGATATGGCCAAGGCTTCATACCAATCATAGCTTTCTCTCTTCTCCTGAATATACAATGTGAGATATTCCAGGAGTAGCACGGCGACATGCAATGTTACAGTTGATTTTTGCAGAGAAGTATTGACTTTATTAATTCTTCTCAATAACACCAAAAGTATGTGAGGAAGAGTATCTCAAATCTCTCCATATACTGTTTTAGGCCTTCAGCTTTCAATCTTGTTTCAGATGATTCAAACAAGTCTGATGACATGAGTAGTAAGGTATTACGGGTTTCGCGACAACACGGAGCAACGGAGCAGGGTGACGTCACCCGGCTCCATAGGGGATGACGTCATCGGCTTATCTTATCGGATCTTATCTTATCGAATGACGTCACTCGATAATATTATCGGATGACGTGATTGGATGAGTGGGGTTGAAGAAGAGCTTGGAGGCCATCTTGGAAATTTTGGTGACATCATTGTCGTGAATCTAGCTCGTTCCATTCATGAGAAAAGATACATTATGTAATACTTTTGTATTTGAACACCAATAGTCATTTATCTGCTATAAAAATAATTTATTTCTCCGTTTATAACGCTTGGCGAGATTTTGGCGATAAATTTAGCGGATTGTCGCCAACTTGACGAATTTTTCAAATGCTACCAAATTGACGAAAATCTAGCCAAATGGATAAAAATGATTCTCAATCAATGAAAATGACGGCTAATAGACGAACATTCAATATTTTGGAAAGAATATAAGTATCTACTATAAGAAAACCCTATTTTTTACTGTAAAAGTAGTACATTCATTGCATTATATAAGGAAAGTCATGTGTTGCCCACATCAGATTTTTTATATAGATTTTGCCTAGAGGCAAAAACACGAGCGCGTGACGCCATAGGATTATTTAGTATGAAGACTTCTTCATCACCCCTTGTCCACAACCCTCCCAAGGCACCCAGAATGGGCCTGCAGAGAGCTCTATTTCTTTCATTGATTTCGAACTAGTCAGCACATTACAACTATATTTCAGTAGACGAAAATGCTATCTACACTGATAAATCGATGTTACGGTTCACTCTAACAACACCAATAACCTGTGTAATTAAGAACTGCTGCAAAAGGCAAAATCGGCCGTCTTAAACGGACGGATAGGGTTTGTAGTTGTTGAAACCAAACAATTTTGATTCTGGCAATGTAGTGATCAATAATTCTTCAAATGTGCGAACTTAAGACAGAGCAATATATATAAGAATGATGTATACGAGCTAACTTCAGATTTTTTTATCAGAATCGTTAGATGCGTTCCCGAGAAAAAATTGTTTTCATGGTTTTTCATACTTTTAATCCTATTTTCGATGTTTTTCATATTTATTTATTTTTATAGCTAAAAACTAGTCCCGTGTTAGATGCGATCACTAGTAAAACAGTATAATTGCAAGATCTCATTGCTTTAATTATAAGGAAAAATAATAATTCTACCTCAAACGATTAAATACCAAAAATTTTTATAAACAGAACAGCCCTGGTATATTTGTTTTGAGCGTAAAATTATATATGAGATCCAGATGAATCTACGGACTTGTTACAAAACTGGTGAATACGGCTTAACCCTTTCCAGACGGTAGGGATATTGTTAGTATTACGTTACATAACAAATCTATAGACGATGGATCCGGGAGGGTTATCTGTTTGGTTTGGCTGGATTGTGAAAGTATTATTCTGATTTCGTACATAGTGTATTGGTATCTGACTTACAAGTAATATGATGCAAATCAAAAGGTAATGGGTGGGCATTTTTTTAAAGGTGCAGGAAGTAAAATACCTTCAAATTTTCAATTTTGCATGGTTATCTGTTTGATTTGGCTAGGTTGTGAACGTAATATTCTGAAATCGTGCATGGTGTATTTATATTTGGCTTACAAGTATATGATTTCAACAAAGAGGATAACGGGTGGACTTCTTTAAGAGTTCAGAGAAGTAAAATAACTTCAAATTTTTAATGTTGCATTCCAAAAATAAAATGAAATGTTGTGAATCGAAATATGTAACTTTTATGCATTTCGGCATTTTAGAAGTGAATATATAACAATTTTAGTAAAGTAAACACATTTGACACGCCCCTTGTCTATGTGTTCTAAATAAAATTCAAAATCTGTCTGTTTGTCCCGTCATCACGAGAGAACGGCTGAATCGAATTTGATGAAATTTTGTGGGTAGTCTGCAAATAGTCCGACTTAAAATTTAGTCCATGTTTGGAGTTCCTACGATCAGTGGTTCTCGAGATATTAGTAAAAAACAAAATTTTCGTTTGTCTCATCATCACGAGAGAACGGCTGAACCGAATTTAATGAAATTTTGTGGATAGCCTTAAAATAGACCACCATAAATTTAGCCTAAGTTTCGAGTATCTGAGATCAGGGATTGTCGAGACATTAATGAAAAACGAAACTTTTCCCTAGAAGTTCTACTCTCTAACTCCGTGGTTTATCCAAACGAAAAGCTTAAAAATCGTTTGAAAGTGAACCAAAACGTTATCTCTGAGTTTGATGGGAGATTTTTTGCGCCAATTAGTCACTTTCTGAAAACATGAGTTGTTTGAAACATGATTTAAATGGGAAATCTATCTCCATTGTTTATATTTTACAAGCTTTTACTGAACAATGAAAAGTATAAAGAAATCAAAATAGTTATTTAATTTCACAGTTTATGAGGAAGATTCTATCTTATATCATGTTGCTCAGAAACGCAATTAAATTAAATCTGTCTGTAAATTTTAATAATTATTTTTTCAATTTGAATAATAAATAAATTGATATAAAAATATATTTAAAAAAAAAAACGATTTGATTTTTCTTATAGCATTTTTAACTGGATAATATCAATTACGGTCTTCAGGTTCAAACGTTATTATTATTGATATTTTAGGGGATTATTGATTCAGGGATTATTGATATTTTCAAGTTATTATGCAATTGTTTTATTACGACAAAAATTGTTTAAACTCATATATTGTACCTTGTACGAGTAATCTTCTACAAATACACGAGTATATCTTCTGATCTACAAGAACATAAGTAGTACAGGTATATTGGCATATTTTTTTATATATATTGGCATATATTGGAATCAATTACGACCTTCTGGTATAAAGAATACGGAGATTATTGATATTTTCAATTTATTTCATCATCTCTTTTATTTTGGCAAATATTTTTGAGACTCATATTGTAATACGGGTAATCTTCTACTAACACACTGGCATATTTTCAAATCTGCAACAATATAAATAGTGCGGGTTTGCATATATTGATTCAATTCCTTTTTTTTTTTTGTAAATTTGCTTACAAAAGGGGCCAGGATGTTTAATTCTTCAGATATGCCCGTAAAGATAATTTTGCATAGTGAGAACAAATATTCTTAAACTTCTCTTTAAGAGCAATAAATTTAATATTTTAACAGAAATTGCACATAATTGCGAATTATAAGTTTCTTTATATTATATACTCCGTACGAAAAACGGGTATGCTGCTGGTATATAATATACATTTCATGCCACTTGGGGGCCCCCAGAGTCAGGGGCCCCGGGCCATGGCCCGGTTGGCCCCGTGGTTAATCCGGCCCTGAGCACACACACCAACGATCACATATACAGATATGCACTGCACACACGCTCACGCTCACACACACACACACAGACAGACGCACACACACACACAACACAAACATCTTGCAGAGAATGTTTGAATTGTGTTAATGACGTAGGTCTTAAAACATACTTTTCCTACCACTTATCTTTCTTTCTGTTTTCCATTCAGACCAAATAAAAACATATTAAAATAACTTATTGAGTTATTTCATGATTTTGATGGCAATGCGATATGCCTGAACTACGATTTGAAAACTAGAATTTTTTTCCATGGAGACGTCAAAATGCGAGGGAAGTTAGCAACGTACTGCATACCAATTTCTTTTATAATAAAATTTATACAGTATGCCAAATGTAATGCAGTTATTAACTTAGGATGCTTTTATTTATGAATTTTATATGCAATTGTTCGATATCAATCAGTTACATTTTCCAGTACATATGTCAAAGTACACATGTACATTTATTGTACTAGATTTTTTTTTAATATATTGTATTGCCGAATTAAAGGTGAATTATCTCAGACGGTTAACTATTGTCTAATGCTCTTTATAAGTAGTATATCAGTGCTTATTATAAATGCGAAGAAGTACTTAAAGGTATTGTTTTTTTTTATAAAAATGTGTTCTCATTATATTCAAAATTCCGTTATACCAAAAGTTTGTCATAAGAAAATCTCAATATGCTATTATCGTTCATACACACATAATATTAATAGACAAATAAATCAGAACGTAAGATAATTAAAATATATTTTCTTTATCTATGAAATGAAATAAAAGGATATGTTTAATTCCGCGGGATACCGAAATTAAAAAAATTTAATTTCTGATATCCCGGGATGTAAAAAATACTCCGAAATGCAATCTTAAAGTTATGTATTAGGAAGTACAATTTGTTGCACGCATCCAAAGCGCGCGGTTTCGCGCGCTGTCTCGTAGTTTCGTTTTTCCAAAACCGCTAAATATCGCCAAAATGTAATAAAACGCAGTTTAAGATGTTTTAATGAATATTTTTTTATAAATACATTGATGGAATAATTTCTTTGCTCTCCTACAATTTTTTTTATCCTCCAAGGCTTAGGGTAGCAGAAATAATTAAAAACATATATTTTTACTTTCCTTATATACAATATCTGATGTGGCAACACATGACTTTCCTTATATAATGTAATGAATTTACTACTTTTACAGTAAAATAAATAGGTTTTTCTTATAGTAGATACTAACATTCTTTTCAAGATATTGAATTTTCCACAATTAGTCGTTATTTTCATTGATTTAGCGTCATTTTTATCCATTTAGCGAGATTTTCGTTAATTTGGCAACATTTCAAACAGTCGCCAAGTTGCCGATATTCCGCCAAATTCGTCGCCAAAATTTCGCCAAGAATTATGGACACAGAAATAAGTTATTCTTACAGCAGATAAATGACTATTGGCGTTCAAATACAAAAGTATTACTCAAAGTATCTTTTTTCATGAATGGAACGAGCTAGATCCACGAGAATGATGTCATCCAATTTATCGCATGGTATTACATATGAAAAGTGAACATGTTTCTCAATAGGAAATATTTTTTTTTTATTTTATATAAGTTTTTGATAATTTTTTTGAAAAATGAGCAATATCTCGAGAACGGTTCATGCTAGCGTTCCAAAATTTATGTCAATCGTTTTCTAATGAAAAATTGCATAAGAAATGTCTATTTGCGTAACTTTATTAGTAGTTTTGATTTTTTGACGATTTTTTCAAAATTTCATTCGAAAATTTAGGGGGATTCTGAACATTCGATTTCGTATAAAAACAATAGGCTTCCAGTGTTTATGGATTGTGATTTTTGTACCAAATTTAGTTCGAATCGGTCCATACGTTCGTCAGTTATCGTCTCCACAGACTGATACACACACACACAGACATCACTTCAAAAATGTTTGATTCGTGATCAGGGATGCTTGAAACGTGCTCTCCCGTCGATCCCCATCACAATACTTTCCTTATACATCATGTATATAAGGAAAGTAATAATGTATAAGGAAAGTATTGTGACAGGTCGAAAATTCGAATTCGAGTTTTCGACGGGAGAGCACGTTTCAAGCATCCCTGATCACGAATCGAACATTTTTGAAGTGATATCTGTGTGTGTGTGTGTGTGTGTGGAGACGATATCACGAACGAATGGAGCGATTCGAATAAAATTTAGTACAAAAATTACAATTCATGAATACTGAAAGTCTATTGTTTTTAATCGCAATCGAATTTTCAGAACCCTCCTAAATTTTCGAGTGATGTTTTGAAAAAATCATCAAAAATTCAAAACCTTTAATAAAGTTACGCAAATAGACATATCTTATGCAATTTTTCATTAGAAAACGATTCACAAAAATTTTAGAACGCAAGCAGGAACCGTTCTCGAGATATTGCACATGTTTGGAATACATTTATCAAAAAATCACATGAAATTAAACAAGAAAAATCAATCATGTATAACGCATTGATTATGAAACACTTTCCAACTTCAATGCAATTTTATTTAAACATCTCTAAAATGCGATACATTCCTCGGTAATATTTTAACAAGAAAGATCAATCATGCTTAAAGCATTGATTATGAAACACTTTCCAACTTCAATGCAATTTTATTTAAACATGTCTAAAATGCAATACATTCCTCGGTAATATTTTAAAACTTATCACAATTCTACATTAATTTATTATATTTGAAAACTTAAACCTTCATCGAAAAAAATGAACTTCATTCAAATGACGGCATTGAAATATAAATTGCCTGGTTTAAACATCTCTAAAATGTGATACATTCCTCGGTAATAATTTTAGAATTATCATAATACTATGATAATTTATTATATTTGAAAACTTCATCGAAAACAGCTGAAATTCATTCAAATGACGTCATAGAAAAAATCACACACCTGGCTCTCTCTATAAAAGCAGCATTTCATTCATAAATAATTTCCCATTCATGTCATTCATCACAATACTATAATAATTTATTTTATTTAAAAATTAAGACCATGGAGCTACAAGTAATTAAACTCTATGCGTAAAACTTCATAGAAAAAAATCGTCCTTCTCTTTGTAAAATCAATGAATATTTCATTCTTATCAGCTATGCAGACTCCGTGAACTAAATGATTTTGTGTTAAAGAAATACAGCAATTCTAATACAACTCATTCTACATATTTTGCTGTTTACATTTTACATAGGGGGAAAATAGGCTTCGTTGTACAAACAATCAAATTTGAATGAGCATTTAAACTCAAATTTATTGTAATTGCGTTGTTTCAGTATGTAGATGCGCAGAATTTAACCAAAAATAAAGTGGTTTTAGGACGGATACAACACTCAATATGAATTAAAAAGAACTTTAAAAATCACGATTTTGAGACAAGATGGATGCCATACATCATTTTGAAGTGGGTCACGTGATCTTTTCATATCATGATCACGTGATCGCTTCATATAAGAGGTGTTATTATTATTTTAATTTATATTTAAAAGCTACTGAATATATTTCGCTGAATTTTTTTTTTATATATTTTATGGAACAATTTGAATATTACCTAAAATTTTCGAAGCAATTTGTGAATTTTAAATCCACTTAAAAAATGTTTGAAAAATTAGGTCCCATAGGGCTCAATGTATTTCATTTTTTCAACCCGGGTTCAATCCAAAACTAATCGGGTGATATTATTCATTTATATTCCCATAGGTCCTACAGACCGTCTGAACAACATACTAAAATTTCATTTTTATTAAGTCATTTTTACGGCAGTTATCGTGCTAACGGACAGACAGACAGACAGACAGACGGACAGAATAAAATAAACACTTTTCAACTTTTTTGTATAGTGTTAAAAATATATTAACTATTATGAAATATGTTCACTTTTCATAAGTAATATCATGCGATAAGTTTGGTGACATCATTCTCGTGGATCTAGCTCGTTCCATGTATGAGAAAAGATACTTTGAGTAATACTTTTGTATTTGGACGTAAATAGTCATTTATCTGCTATAAAAATAACTTATTTCTCAGTCCATAACGCTTGGCGAGATTTTTGCGACGATTTTGGCAGAATGTCACCAACCTGGTGACTTTTTCAAATGTGTTGCCAAATTAACAAAAAACTCGCCGAATGGATAAAAATGACGCTAAATCAATGACGACTCATTGATGATGACGACATGAAAAATGACAACTCATTGACAAAAATCCAATATCTTGGAAAGAATATAAATAACTACTATAAAAATAATCTTTTTTTTTACTGTAAAAGTAGTAAATTCATTGCATTATATAAGCAAAGTCATGTGCTGCCCACATCAGAGTTTTTTACGCTGTGATCTAGTTTATTTAGGCTACTTATTTTTAGGCTACTTATTTTACTTCAGCAACACCTGAATGATTGTCTCAAACGATACGGGCGTTTTCTTAATATGAAGTTTTATCTCCTTACTTTTACCTCCATGATATCGCATTTTAGACATGTTAAAATAAAATTTCATTTCAGTTGGAACGTGTTCCATAATACAAGCCAACAACAAAAAAAATTCTCTGCTGACTTGGGTGTGACACTGGTTTTTAACTAATTTTGGTATGCTGATTTTAAACATGACGCTATATTTTTTAACACTTTACAACAAAGTTGAAAAGTGTTTATGACTTTGTTCATTCTGTCTGTCTGTCCGTTAGCACGATAACTGTTGTAAAAATGACTTAATCAAAATGAAATTTTAGTATGTTGTTCAGACGGTCTGCAGGACCTATGGGAATATAAATGAATAATATCACCCAATTAGTTTTGGATTGAACCCGGGTTAAAAAAATGAAATACATTGAGCCCTATGGGACCTAATTTTTCAAGCATTTTTTAAGCGGATTTAAAATTCACAAATTGCTTCGAAAATTTTAGGTAATATTCAAATTATTCCATAAAATATATAAAAAAAAATTCAGCGAAATATATTTAGTAGTTTTTTAAATAGAAATCCAAATAATAATAACACCTCTTATATGAAACAATCACGTGACCATGATATGAAAAGATCACGTGACCTACTTCAAAATGATATATGGCATTCATCTTGTCTCAAAATCGTGATTCTTAAAGTTCTTTTTAATTCATATTGAGTGTTGTATCCGTCCTAAAACCACTTTATTTCTGCTTAAATTCTGTGCATCTACATACTGAAACAACGCAATTACAATATATTTGAGTTTAAATGTTCATCCAAATTTGATTATTTCTACAACGAAGCCTATTTTTCACCTATGTAAAATGTAAACAGCAAAATATGTAGAATGAGTTGTATTAGAATTGCTGTATTTCTTTAACACAAAATCATTTAGTCCATGGAGTCTGCGTAGCTGAATGAAATATTCATTGATTTTACAAAGAGAAGGAAGATTTTTTTCGATGAAGTTTTACGCATAGAGTTTAATTACTTGTAGCTCCATGGGCTTAATTTTTAAATAAAATAAATTATTGTAGTATTGTGATGAATGACATGAATGGGAAATTATTTATGAATGAAATGCTGCTTTTATAGAGAGAGCCAGACGTGTTATTTTTTCTATGACGTCATTTGAATGAATTTCGATGAAGTTTTCAAATATAATAAATTATAGTAGTATTATGATAATTCTAAAATTATTACCGAGGAATGTATCACATTTTAGAGATGTTTAAACCAGGTAATTTATATTTCAATGCCGTCATTTGAATGAAGTTCATTTTTTTCGATGAAGGTTTTTTTTTTTTTTTGAACATTCAAAGACTTTGGAGAAGAAACGTGACGTGCGACACGAAAATTAATATGATTTTTGATTTCAGCACATCAAAATACCTTAAAATCAACTCTCAACTGTAAGTCAGCAAAAATGGTGTCATGATTGATGTTTCTTGTTTTTATTGAGATGGACTTTTAATGTAATCCAATATGGTTTCTTGTAGATATGTGATGCGAGTTTCAATTAAAAATCGTGCATTGATTAATTTACTAGCATTTCAGAGTCTCCCTGGCTGACCGATAGTTAGCCACGGGGACTTCCCAAACAGCTTTCAGTAAATCGTCACATCATTGAATAGAAAATTCTGTGGAAAATGGTACATACTGTGAAAAATAACATAAATTTCCTATATTTTAAGACGGGGGTTAAAAATATTTTTCGCTTATTACAGTATTCCATTTCAATCAGGTTTGACTGTATATTGAAGCAATAAACATAGTCCCAAATACTTTGGTGTGGACGAAGTATCACCGTCATTAAAAGCACGTTTCGATGAATATGAAAGAACACAACAAATATATTGCCATACTTATTTTTTTCCTTGAAACATCCATCCCCAGGATCTGCTATAGATAGAGCTCGTATTATTACTGATCAGCATCCAATTCTAGAGAAGAGTGAAGGGTTCACTAAGGAATACCACTTACGTTTCATTTTCTATTTCTGGTTAGAAAATTTTCATTTATTTCAAACATTTATTTCTCAGTATTAGCTAGACTAGAGCTTAGATGATGACCGATATAGATTCGGGATCAAATTCTGGAATAGGTAGGGTGGTTCACTAGGAATTTTTACTTACGTTTACTTTTGCACTTCCCGTTAAAAAATGATCATTAAAATTTCTATTTCACAGGATTGGTTATAGATACAGATATAGATGTATTCAAAATCAAATTTCCGAAGGGGTTTAGTGAATTATTAAAAATGTCCACTTCCGGTTTCGGAGATGCCATTTCCACTTAAAAAATTTGTATTTTCCCTGAGGCATCCATTTATCAGGATCTGCTATAGATATAGCTTAAATGATGAATGGTATGCATCAACATCAAATTCCAAAGGAGAATGGAGATACACTACAGATTTCCACTTTTGGTTCTTTTTCCACTTTTTTAGAACACTTATTTCACAAGATTAACTATATAAGGAGCTTAAAGGGCGATTGATATGAATTCAGCGCTAAATTCCGCAGGATGTAGGTGGGTTCAAGATTTCCACTTCTGGAATATTTTCACTTCTGATTAATTTTTTTTTTAATCATCATTTTTTCATTTCTCAGGATTGACTATAGATAAAACTTAGATAATGACCAATATGGATTCAACATCAATTTGCAGAGGGTGGTTACTAAGGATTTCTATTTCCGGTTTTGGGTTTGTCATTTTCTGTTTTTACGGAAATCAGTACGACTGTACAAAATGAGTACGCAAAAGAAAATGAGAATCCATTAATAATTCCGTCAAAACGAGCCCTATTTCACTATATAAATTTCATCCCTCATTCCTAAATTTCATATTTTCGCTCCCTCATAAATTTCATGTTCTTATTACAATGCCGATATTGACAATTAAAATGATGCCCAAGTATGTCTTTGAACTTCAACTTTTCTAAGTGTTTTCAAGTTCATCAAATTTCGTAAGAACTCGTGATTTTAGTCAAAAACACTGTTCAATGTAACTCGTATATAGGATTCTTATATATTCCCGCATTGTTTCGTTGTAAAGAAAGTAAAGCCATTGTATTATGTGGAGAAAGTCATATGCTGCCTGTATCATATTTTTAACACTTTACAACGTAGTTGAAAGTGTTTATGACTTTGTTCATTCTGTCTGTCTGTCTATCCGTTAGCACGATAACTGCCGTAAAAGTGCTTTATCAAAATGAAATTATGTTTTTCAGATGGTCTGTGGGACATATGGGAATATAAATGAATAAGATCACCCAATTAATTTTTTATTGAACCCGGGATGAAAAAATGAAATACATTGAACCCTATGGGACCTAATGTATCAAACATTTTTGAAGCACATTTAAAATTCGAAAATTTTAGGATATATTCAAATTATCCCATAAAATATATAAAAAAAAATTCAGTAAAATATGTTAGGTAGTTTTTTAAATAAAAATTATTTAATATAGGGAGAAAAACAAATTCAATTAAATGCTGACTTTCGTTATATCCTCCAGAAAGAAAAAAGAGATATATTATATAATAAATATCTTTCCAAGAGTTTAATTAGTTTATATATGAGTAAGGTTTTGCATTTTAAAATAAATATGGTAGATAACAATTTTTCAAATTTTTAAATAAAATAAATTATTATGGTATTGGGATAAATGAAACGATTGGAAAAATGTTTATGGATGAAATACTGCTTTTATATAGAGGCGATTTATATTTCGATGACGTCATTTGAATAAAGTTCTTTTGTTTTCGATGAAATTTTCAGATATAATAAATTATTGTAGTGTTATGATAATTTTAAAAATATTATCGAGAAATGTATCGCACTTTAGAAATGTTTAAACCAGGCAATTTATATTTCAATGCCGAATGAAGTTCATTTTCTTCGATGAAGTTTTCAAATATAATATATTATTGTAGTGTTATGATAATTTTAAAAATATTACCGAAGAATGTATCGCATTTTAGAGATGTTGTATAAAATTGCAAGTTGGAAAGTGTTTCATAATCAATCATACTTTATGCATGATTGATCTTTCTTGTTAAAATATAGCATCACCTTCATTTCATTTACAACGTAAAACGCAGCAGATTTTCTAGTAACAGCGCTGAAAATTTTCACTTTCGTAGTCTAAGTAAAATTCACGAATTCGTTTCATATTCTCTTTCCAGAAAGACAGGTGTATTCACGGGGAAAATATCGTCATTTTCAGTTTCCAACATTTCGAATATTAAATAAACAGACGCAGAGAGGAATTTTACCTTGAAAGCTGCTACCACTGCTCGGTGTATGCACAGGATATAAAACGTGACTGTATGCATTCAATCAAGATAAGAATCCCTATGATGTACCTATATATAAAGAAATGCTTCTGAAAAGATTTATAGGAAGCAAATAATTGCTAAGAAATAAGTCTTAAATGCTTGACTAAGTTGCTTCTACTGGCTGCAGTTTTGAGTTTGGCGGTAAACAGGGAAACTGCCACGAAAGGCAACCAGCCAATGTCGATCTTTGTAAAGATCAAATCAACGCTGTTGTCGTTGATGACATGATGAGTATACTGATCATGGTGTAGGCTCATCAAAAGTGAAGGTAAAGTGGCTACTTATAATGATTTATTAGTATTATGTGTGTTGGAAAATGCTTATGACTTTGTTCATTCTGTCTGTCTGTCTGTCCGTTCACACGATAACTGCCGTACAAGGGACTTTATCAAAATGAAATTTTAGTATTTTGTTCAGACGGTCCGTGGAACATATGGGAATGTAAATGAAGAATATCACCCCATTAATTTTGGGTTGAACCCGGGCTGAAAAAGTGAGATATATTGAACCCTATGGGACCTCATTTTTCAAACACTTTTTAAGCCAAGTTAAAAGTCACAAATTACTTCGAAAGTTTTAGGAAACATTCAAATTATCCCATAAAATTTTCTACAACGAAGCCTAATTTTAATGAATGCAGAATGTAAACAAGTGATTGTAAGATGAGTGGTATAAGAATTGCTGAATTTTTTTCATGTAAAATTATTTAACTTTGGAGTCTGGAATAAAAATGTATGAATGAAATATTCACTGCTTTTACGTAGAGAGCCAGATGATTTATATTTCGATGACGTCATTTGAATAAAGTTCATTTTTTTCGATGAAGTTTTAAGTTTTCAAGTAAAATAAGTTATCGTAGCTCTGTGATAATTTTAAAAATATCACCGCTGAATATGTCGCATTTCAGTTGGAAAGTGTTTCATAATCAATGCTTTATGCATGACTGATCTTTCTTGTTCTTCTTGCTGTTAATATTTGCACTGTGCCAAGTACCTTGCGATTAGCCAAAGCCAGCTTTTCTTACTTCATCTCACGCATGCCACTGAAATTTTGTATACGCGTCGATATAAAATGAGTCGCCGTCGTTCAAACTACATCTCCAGTTCTACCTTATGTTGATCTCCTGTTGATTTCATTCACCTGTTGTATACGAAACGTTTTACACCCGAGAATGAGACGCTTCCGGAATGTACAGAATACCGGTGTCATTCCTGAGTATGCAAATTTTATATACGCATCGAGTGCTCGACAGTGTTTCTTTCAGGACTTTTTAGCCGGTGGGGAGAGCAAAAACTTTTCTATTTGCCCTATATAAATATATTTAAATGCTGTCACATAAATAGAGACTAGGTTACCATAAAATGTCTCAAGATATATGCCTGAAAAAAAAAACACTGGTGCTCGATTTTCATGGAAGTACGCGCCGGAAGAACGCAGTGAAAGCTCCCGAAAGTGAACGTGACTTCCGTCAAAAACTCGAATTCAAATTTTCGACCCAGTCACAATACTTTTCTTATAGAGTACACTATGTATATAAGGAAAGTACAAATCAGTCCATTGCCTAACAGTTATAACTTCGAATTATGAAACATAAATGCGAAGTCTTTAATCAAATGCGAAGTATTTAACGCTCTCCAGCATCCATTCAGACTTTATAACCCGGCTTTTCTATACTTCCACTACAGTGCCTAGAAGGAATAGTGTGCCGACCGCCTATATCTTCCAATGCTAGATGTTCCTAAAAAGCCGCCTCCGCCAGACGGCGTTGGTCTCGAATAAGCGGTCTATAGCGGAGGAGTTAACATTGAAACTAATGCGAATTTATTGCAAATGAAATGACCGATATCTTTCGAAATAACTGAAGAATTTGTGTAAAATTTGGAGTGATTATTGTAAGTGGTATACACAAAAAGTCATTTGATTTTCAGAGAGATTGAGCTAAGGATATATTCGTTTTTTTTTTTAATTTTATTTAATTTGATCTGGTGTTCGTTCAAACCTTTGAGGTCCAAAATAATCAGGTTCATTTATCACAGTAACGTGAAATTCGTTATGACGTTTCCGCTTGTGGTATATTTTATTTTTTTCGATTTTGAAGCTCATCGGGGTAGCCCGCCATAAGACTTTACCTGGTTTTTGAGAATAACTCGAAAAGCAGAGATAGTAGGAAATCTAAATTTAATATATCGTTTCCTTTTGGAGTACATTTTAATTCTTTCAATTTTGAACCGTACCGGGTTAGCCCGTCTTAGAAACTCGCCCATTTTTGCGGTATAACTCAAGAGCAGGTGTATCTAAAAATTCGAAAGTTAGCATATCCTTGTCATTTGCTGTATATTTTACCTCTTTGGATTAAAATTCTTTTCAGGCTAGCCCGTCCTGAGCCCAACAAATAGAATATATCGTTTTTTGAGAATAACTAAAGATTCGGAGCATCTAGAATGTCTAAATTTAATATATCATTGTCCTTTGGGGTATATTACATTTCATCGCATTTCGAACCTTATCAGACTAGCCCGTCTTGGGCCGCCATAGAAATTTACTCTTTTTTCAAGAATAACTCGATCAATCGGAGTAGCTAAAAAATGTAAATTTAGTATATCATTTCCTTTTGGATATATTTTAATCTAAATTTTGAACCTCATCGGGCTAGTCCGTCTTGGATCAGCTAAAGAATGCATTCGAAGAAGCTGAGGAATGCATTCGAGCTGAAGAATGCATTCAGCTGAAGAATGCATTCGAGAACCAAAGTAGCTAAAAATTCCAAGCTTAACATGTCGTTAGCTTTTGGGGCATATTTAAGTTTCTTCGGATTTGAACTTTATCAGGGTAGCCCGTCCTGGGCCGTCACCTCCGAAAGCAGAGGCCGGAGCACTAATTTTTGACGTCTTGGCTTGTAGGCCCACTGCGAGTAGGTCTTCCAGATCGCGATCGAAGCTTTTGCTATTTGTTTCCCTTTTAATTCTCTGTTCGATGTAAAGGAATCATAATTTATCAGTAAAGAAAATAATATTCATGAAATTTGGAAGTATTTTCGATAATGTTCATTAAAATGGGTGATTTAAAATCTTAATATTGCTGTACATTTCCTTAAAATAAAATATTTATAATGACTCATTCACTGTAGGAGCAAAGATGAAAGATTCCATTCAGTCAGTGTTTTAATAAAAGTTTGAAAAAGAACCCTGTATATTTATTGCTTAATCAGGCATTTTATTTGAATAATTCTTCAGTACATTCAGCTAAAGTATGCGTACTTACAGATAAAGTATGCAGAAACTAAAATGATTACTGAATACTATATCTTTAAATATCATAAGATAATCATTAAAAAGAAACTCAGAATTTAACTTTTAATATGCTTACGTGTTTATTTATTTTTATTTCATTTTATTTTATTCATTTTTTGTTGTTATAAATTGTAAAATGATTTAGAATTAAGATAAAATACTAGTTGAATGTCATTCATTAACCTATGCACTATAAATTGTAGAAGTTCAGGTTTTCTAATATAGCACATCTTATATTCCCTTTTTTACTACCAGACATTAACAAATTGTAAACAATTTTGCTTAATTATAGAGTTTGAAATACCTCAGGGGCTTTGAAAATTTAATAAAGCTGTATAATAAAACTTTTTGGTATTAATATTTCATTTACAATTCCATTGAAGTGAAAATGTAAGAAAGATTAAATTAGCTTTGTATTATTAAAATAACATTAACTATAATATAATGAAATATACAATGGTAACTTGAAATTGTAAGTTAGTTACTTTGCTTTTTTCCAAGTTATTTTAACAATTTTCAATAACATAATAACTCGCTACATAAAAAATAAAATGTGCCCAACCTAAACACAAATGACTTCCTAACCTATTCTTCTAAAATTTCAGCATGCCATAACAAATAATAAAAAATATACGTGCAATATATTAAGATACTATATCTTTTATATGCAATTACTTATCAAACAGTTAAAATATGTTATTTGATGTGTGAAATATTCCATTTTACATTATTTTACTTTCATAACTTTAGTGTAGCATTTTTATTGCTACGATTTCTTACTATTGACAATATCTTAAAAAGAGAATGACATTTTTTTATCTATATAAATAAAATTGAAAATGCATGTATCTGTCTGTGTATTTATCTATCTCATCATCACGGTAGAACTGCTGCATCGAATTTCATGAACATTCTGTGGGTAGCTTTGAAATAGCCCTACTTAAAATTTAGTCCATGTTTCGAGTTTCTAGGACCAGGGATTGTCGAGATATGAATAAAAATCCCACAATTAAACCTTCCATAAAAATAGAATTATGCAGATGATATATTTTCCACAAATTTATTAAGAAAATTATATCATGATGCTTAGCAACGCAATTAAATCAAATGTGTTTATTAGGCAGACGATTATTAAATTTTTTAAGATTTAAATAATAAAGAAATCAATATAAAACAAAATTTTATAACCATTTTTATACAATTTTAGCGCTTTTATTTTAGTTTATATTGATCCAATTTCATATATATTTTATAATTTGTTTTCAAACGAGAATGTTTTATTCAGATCTGCTTGAAGATAATTTTGTATAGAAAACACAGAAAGGAGAATTAAATGAAATATTTTAATAGAATGTTTTGAGTAAGAATGTCATTTAGAATACTGCAGGAATTTGCACATATATTAAATCATGGGCAATGTCGGGTATATCTGCTATTAACAGTATACATAAAATTGTATGTTGTACATCTATCTGTCTGTTTATTATCTCAGCACGGTAGAGATACCTATTTTCATTTCATTAGAATTATTATAAAATTTCAAAAATTGAGACTCTAAATATTAAAACTTCACATCAAATTCTGAATTTTAGGTTTCTTGTATTATATGGTCAGTATGAAGAACGGACATGCTGCTAGTCTATTATAAAATATTACACAACTAACAACATTATTAAAGTAATTTTAAAATATTTGCAGGAGACTGTATAATTTATGTATAATGACACATGTATAATAGCTGTATAATGACACAAGCTAACTTGATAAAATATACATTTTAAACATTGAATGATTTTAAATACTTTACAATTACTTAGCAAAGCTTAATTTTACAAGTACCTGGGCAGTTCTTAATTAATATGACAACAATAAAATTTTAAAACAAACTAAGAAAACTCTAAAAGGTTTGTTGACGTTATAATTAGCAACAAAACAATTTAGAATCCAGTTAGCGTTAATTGAATAGCAATAATTTGATTGCCATATATTTAAAATTCTATATAATTTTAAATGACATGATAATAAGCAAAAAATGGTAAGCACTTGCTTCTAAATAGCATTTTTCGTTTTTCACATTACAGAAATAAGGTAATTAGTAATCCAATGTTATAAGGTATGTAGTCGAAGGTATGCTGGTCAAAATGTTTATTAAATGATGAACTAACATATAAGACATTCAAAAATACGATAAAAAGACCGTTATGCATCCACACGCGCGAGCCCACGTACTGCACTGCACATACGATACTTCTTTGTGTGGGCTACTCTACTAGGGGAGAACTTTCCAGAAAAGTTGAGACGGAGGAATTCGAATTCGAAGGCCAGAATTGGGCCTACAGCTAATACGTCACGAGGTACAGGGGGGGAAAGTAGTTCGGCCTTTTCTACCGGGGGTGACGCCTGGGCCCGACATAGGAATGGATCTATTTTTTTAGAATAACTGGAAAATCAGGGAAACTAGAAAATATAAATTTAGTATATCCTTATCTTTTGGGGGATATTTTAATTCCTTCGATTTTGAATCGTATCGGGCGAACCCGTTTTGGGCCCGCCTTAGAAATTCACTTTTTGGGGGGGGGGGGGAATAACTCTAGAACCGGAGTATCTAAAAGTTTCAAGTTTAGAATGTCGTCCTTTTCATATGCGGTATGTCTTAGATCATTGGATTTAAAACCTCATCGGGCTAGCCCGTCCCGGTCCTAACAAGAAGAATGTACTCATTTTTTAAGAATAACTCCAAAACTGTAGCAGCTGGAATATCTAAATTTAGTATACCATTGTCTTTTAGGGTATATTTTATTTCTTTGGATTTTGAACCTTTCGGACTCGACATAGTGATAATGTACTCGTTTTTCGAAAATAACTCGTAATTCCGAGCAGCTAAAAAAATCTAAATTTAGTATATCAATTTCTTTTGGGGTTTATCATACTTTATAATTTGAACCTCATCGAGCTAGCACGTCTTGAGTCCGCCTTAGGAATGCGATCGTGCTAAACTTGGAAGTTTCAGTTTCTCATTTCTCGAAATATTCCCCCAAAACGAGTGCATTCCTAAGACCGGCCTAAAATGGGCTAGCCCAATAAGGTACAAAATCTAAAGAATTAAAATATACCCCTAAAACAATGATATATAAAATATTTTAGCTGCTCTGCTTGAGTTATTTAAAAAACGAGTGCATTAATATGTCGGGCCCAGGACGGGCTACACTGATACGGTTCAAACTTGAAAGTATTAAACTTTACCCCAAAAGAAAATGATATACTAAATTTTGATTTTTTTTTTTAGTTGCTACGATTTTCGAGTTATTCTCGAAAAACTAGTATATTTCTACGTCGGGGCCAAGACGGGCTAGCCTGATAAAGTTCAAAATCCAAAGAAATAAAATATACCCTAAAATACAATGATGTATTAAATTTAGACATTCAAGCTGCTTCAGTTTTGGTGTTATTCTTAAAAAACGAGTACATTATTTTTGTTGGGCCCAGGACGGGCTAGCCCGATAAGGTTTTAAATCCAATGAGCTAAGATATATCACAAATGACAACGACATTCTAAACGAACACCAGATCAAGTTAAATAAAATTAAAAAAAAAAACGAATATATATCCCTAACTCAATCTCTCTGAAAATCAAATGACTTTTTGTGTATACCACTTACAATAATCACACCAAATTTTACACAAATTCTTCAGTAATTTCGACAGATATCGGTCATTTCATTTGCAATAAATTCCCAATCCCATTAGTTTTAATGTTAACTCCTCCGCTTTAGACCGCTTATTCGAGACCAACGCCGTCTGGTGGAGGCGGTTTTTAGGGAACCTGCTTTTCGCCTCGGTCGACACACTATTCCTTCTAGGCACTGTACTTCCACCCTCCTTCACCATAGAAAATGTAAAATATCACGTCACTTGGCCACAATAACCTTCAGAGAAAGCTCTCTCCGCGCGTCACGTGATACATTTAGCGAGCGATTTGAAAGCCAGCCAATTTCAATGTGCGATTTGGCAGACCAGTCCTGTGATAGTTCACGGTCTGGAATAATGCCTCCCGAAAACGAAGAGAGTCGTTCAAAAAAACTTACGTTATTTGAACTTCGTTCAGGAGAATCGTGAATCGCGATGTTTGTTTACATTCTTCCAGCAGTTTTTACATTTTAATGCAGTTTTAATCATTAGCAACTCTCATCATAAACAAGAAGTCAACATGTTCTAGATATAGATAATCAGTGCAGTAATCTCTATATCCCAAAATGAATTTTTCGTTGGGCAAACCTATTCCGATGACATATATTTTTCCAGGAAGCAGGCAGTCGTAGTTAATTTTTCAAAGATGCAATTGTTCAATTTAGGGGCCCCTCTGACGTGAGGGCAAGCAGCTCGACGGAAATCAGGCTCTGAAAATGAAAAAAAAAATGCATCTTTTTCAGATTTCATACCCACGTTATTCTTTTAAAATATTCCTAAAAATCATTGAAAATTAATTTTTTAAATTGACAAAATTCTAGTGATGTCATTGAAAGGGATATATTTGACTTATCTGTGTTAATATAGACTATTATTTTGATAACATTAACATCCATGGCATAGTTCCAATTATCAATTTTCTCATATACTATACACTACCCTCATTGTTCTGAGAATTATCATTATTTTCCATAAAAATAATGCTATGAAAAATTCAAATTATTTGAGTTTTAATCAAGGGAATGGATAAACATTAAAACAAGTACTAATGTCTCACATAACGTATCTATACCTATAACTAAATTTTTATGTCAGGTGATGCATCTTTCTTGACTTATCGTATCCTCCACATACACCCCCTGAATATTTTGGACACTTTTGGAGTGTTGAAAATGGGCCCAGAAGGTCTTACAGCATGCTTAAAACATGCCTAATTAACTTAGGCTTTCCGAAACCCCCACATTTAAAGGGGACCCCATAAATTTTGTATGTGGTAAAAAAAATTTAAGCAGAAATAATTTTTTCATTTATTTAAATCTGGCAGTATGTTTTATTTTAAATTATAAAGTATGTTAATAGCTTTAAATATTATACATCCATTAAAGTCTTTGCTTTGAAATAAAAAGTTTGGAAGTTTTCTGCATATACAAAAAAGCCTTCAGGGCTATTATCCTCCCCCCCCCCCCCACACACACACACACTCACATACACAAAAAAAAATTCTGATGTATTGATGTGTTTGGTATGCCATGCCATGAGTTTATGGGTGCCCAAATTAACACTAGACCCCCACTTTGTCTTAATCAAACCCTGCTTATCTGCAAAAATGCCAAAATTGATAATTTTCAATATAACATTACTATATTAATATTCTTTTTATTTCTGTGTTATATTGTTTTTTTTCTGTGTTGTTTGTTCTGTTTCACTGTTATTTCAATGTTTTTCCAGGCCGTCTGTTGTAACTGCTCTATACCCTTTGAGTGGGCTGGACGGCTTGGCCAATAAATAAATATCTATGTGTGTATATATATACATATATATATATAACATTACTTTCCTATACAATAGTATGAGAAAGTGAAATTTAATACTAAACATGTTAATAAAAGTAATTTTAGATTAGAAGCTAATACTGTGAGAGAACTTCAAAACTTACATGACCTGGATAATATAAAAACTTTGTAAACACAAATATACACGGGTCAACCCGTCTCAAAGGCACAAAACAATCTTCTGCTTCAGAACAAGAAGAGTTCTTCGCTTATTCAAGGCGGTTCGACAGGGTTCGACAAGTGAGGTAGAACAACACAAGTGACTGAAGGTGGGAGAAAAGTGTGTTGCCATTGCTGTGGGAAGAAATGAAAGAGGTAAAACCAATGACACAGGAAAAGGAAAGGTAGGATTACGAATGAATGGTGCAGACCACGAAATAAAGAATAGCAGAAAATAAACAATGACCAAAAAGGATAACAAGGTGGTAAGAAAGCAGATAGCAGTGTGAATACAAACAACTGAATAATGAGAAAACTTACTAAAATGGTACTGAAAAAACATGAGACGTTTAAACTAGTTGTAAAAAATGTTCCTACCCAGACCTTCTGACCTACCCAAAGGTGTAACAGTTTAGATGTCTGGAACTGTGCCATCTAATTTAGACCAGAACACAATGGCAGTGGCCAGCTGGCAACAACAGTGACTTCCCCAAACTCATCACCTCTCACAGAGACTTTCGGACATACAGATTTAATGTGCTCATATTCCACATAAACATAGAGCTAGTTTTGGGTGGTGTTTGAGATTAAAACCTGGTCTGCCGTGTGTAATCCCAACACCTTAACTACTGAGCTATCTTGGCTCTAAATAGAAAGACGACAAAACGAAGGAAAGGGAAACGAAAGAATAGGAAAAAATGAAATTCAAATATGAGGGAAATAAATGGTTTTGGAGACCATTTACGCTAACTACATCAAATGTCAATAGCAGGAAAAACAACTAAGATCTAGAAGCTGTACTTATGTTTTTATATTATCAAATCATTACTGCAGCAGTTTGTTGATTAAATGAACTAAGTTAGTGAAAGTTATTCAGACATAAAAAGCATTATACAAATGTAAGTTTATTAAGCAAAGGTGTTGATAAAACATTTAGTAAGCAGAAATTACATGGCACAGAAATTAAAATTTTGTAACTTTTACTGCTTCTTGAGTTATGTAACATAGAGTTAGTTTTATGCAATATGTACGAAGAGTTACATTACTCTTAAATAAAAGAAGAATGCTTACAAATGAAAATTTATTTCACAATCAAAATGAATTCTATTCAATCCAAATCAACATGAAATGTTTTATAATAGAGGGCTATAAATATAAAATTCATAAAAGAAACATACAAGGACTTTTCTTTAAAACATTTGTTCTGTGTTACATATACATTCAAAATATTTTATACAGAATGAAATGCTAAAAATTTAGATTAGCATGCTTTATACTTTTTCATTGTTAAGATACAAATCAAATTTTTACTAAAGCAGGGTACACATTGAATGCAGCAAAATGTTTTAAAGAAAAACATGGTTTGTTTTGTTTAAACATGCTTGTAGCTGTTTCTTCAATACATTTAATTAAACCAATGCTACAAAAAGGGAAACACTGCAGCATGTTGAAGCATAAATTACATTACTCTTCACAGAAACTGATACTGCTTTCATGAATGTTTTAATACATCTATGTGTAGTGAACTCTCATAAGGCGGTATTAAATGCCTTGAGATGAAGATGTCTTTAACTCAATACTATGACACTGGCCTACCACGCTTTGACCTTTGAATCAAATCTGGCACTGCGAAGGTAAACTTACAATCCCCAACTAATGTGTTATTTTGTTATTTTTTAATTTATTTAGTTACTTTTGCATCTGTATAAAATTAATCCAGCTTTGTATAGAAAAATTAATAGATTTGGTGGAAAAGAGACCATCAATTTATTAGCATAATATAACAGCATAATATAACAGAACCAAAATATTAAAATACTTAGTAACAGTATAAAGCACTTCAATATTTAAATGTATCAAACATTTTTTTGTAGTGAAAAAAAGCCTTTAATACAAAACAGCCACTCAAGAAATACAGCAAAATGGCTATCAACGGGAAAAATGCTAACAGAAAAGGAAGTTAGGTGTTGTGAATGAATCAGAATGCAGCAAAATATTATTGAAAAAAACAAAGATTTAAAACAAACAGAAGATTGCAAAAGATTTTTCAAAGCACTGTAAGAAGTAACTGTTAATATGCAAGACTACGATAAAAAAAAAGAAACAACCAATTTTGCTGTCTTATATATTAATTTTTGCAGGAATGTTTAGCAATATTCTGCTGTTCATACCTCTTGTGTTTCATTATTTCATTTATATTCCTTTTCGATAAGCAACATCAATCTTCCTGATTTACATGAGCATTTTTCTATTGACAGACATTTTCCTGCCTTTGCTGCAATTATGACTATTGTCTTGTTAATCTTGATGAAGAAAGCTCTTTTTGTATTTTGCCTGTGAAACTCGTTACCTCTAAATACTTGTTTTATGTTGTTACTAACAAAGCATTTTAATTTTAAAATTACTTAAACAGTAGATTTGTAAGTGAATTGTTTTATAATATATCCTTCGATATTATTAATAAAAAAATAAATATCAATATCTAATTTTAATTTGATAATTTATAAATATATTATAAACATTTAATATATATTATAATACAAGTAAATTAAAATTCTTTATATATATATATATATTAGAATAAAATTCTTTCCTCCTTTCAGCATGTTGTTTTCAGTCGATGGATCAAGCAAAACTGATGTACAGCAAAACATTTTGACCTCAATGCTAAACACATTTATTCAAAGACAGAATATTTCTGCATTCAGTGTGTGCCCAGCCTTACAAAAACAGAACTCCAAAAATGTTTGCAGTGTTTGGAGATAGAATAATCTAAAATAAATAACCTACAAAAATTATTAAAATATATGAAAGACAAATATATGAGCAATTTTTTTCACCATCACTACAAAAATTAAGAGCAATACAAAAATTAAGAGCAAAACAAAAGTACTAACTGTAAAACAAATATGCAAATACATTGACGAAAATACATGTGATAAAATATAATTATAAAAAAGAAATTCTGCAAGAAGAAAATAATAGCTTTTCTCATGCCTAAATTTGGATAGACATTGGAGTGAACAAAATTTATGCAGCATCCATTGTTTAACAAAGAAATATCTAAAAAAAAAACCACTTAACTTCTCCAGACAAAACATACTTAAATATTTCACATAGAATAAATTTAACATTGTGGTTGCCAATTCCAAAGAGTTAACAGTGTAATAAAAGTACAGGGCAAACTTTATAATTGAAACCTATTCAGAATAATAAAGTCTGTAACAAAATTATAGGAACATTGCTGGAAATCAAATATGAAATTCGTTAGAAAGGGAATAAATCTATACACAAATATTACTTCAATACTCGCAACTATGCATGAAAATTGCTATATAAACAAAATAAATGTAAAATACAATAACCAGAAGTGAAAATAATTTTATAAATTGAAAACTAAACATGCAGAAGTCATGTAATATAAATTAATTATAAGGACAATTGTAGAAAAATGAAAGTTTAAGAAGCACTTTAAATTTTTTTTATTTTACTGAGGTTTTGAAATATTTGCATATGGCAATATGCTGAGATAAAGCGGGCAGCCCCAGGTAGTGTTAAAGTTATATATAAAGTTTAGGTATATCGTGGATTTTGGAAGGGGAGAATCAGAGTCAAACAGATAATCAACAATCATTGTTCAACCAATAACTAAAGAACAATAGATTTCTTTAGCCAATATAATTGGTTACAAATCGTAACCGGAGGTGGATTTATATCCCTGACACCCAATTGGCAATGGGATAGAAGATCAATCCCTTTACAGTGCACACCCATAAAAGGTTAATAGAAAATACTGGTAATAGATAAACACATATTAAGGATAAGAGTAGCATGTATTTGCAACATCTATCGTAATTCATGCATATTTGTAATATTAAACATATTGGTAATTCCAAAATACAGCAAAAAGAGTGGTTTCAAATGGGAAAGCAGTTTTACCCCCATCACAAGGCACTGTACAAGCAACAAACTGCCAATATACATTCTATTATTTTTCTTTGGCTGGCTTCAAGATTGAGACCTTATGAGGAAAAAGCATGAATAAAAGCACTCATGAAGAAAGAGTGTAGAAATCAAAGAGGAAATTTGTTCCGCGAGACATCAATCTCAATATTCAAAAGTCACATCATACATGAAAGAGGGGATATGTATGCAAGCAAGGACAGGGTCCTAGAAATACTAATTTCTACTTGTCACAAAATGTTATCTACACTTTCTTACAAATTATGATAACAGCATTGACTTCTACTGGAAGATATTTTTTGCCCGATTATGCAATCTGTGCAAGAATGCCTTTAATATTTAAAGGATAAAAGAGGATTTGAAATGCCAAACTGCTGCATCAATTTTAGAGATGGACACAGCTGAAAATTTTAGAATACAAAGAATTTAGAATGTATTGAAATATTGCGACCAATAAATCAATTGATTAATTCTTAACCAAAAAGCACAAATTTAGTATTAAATGAAAAGAAATGGCGAATAAACTGCATTACAATTTAGATAATTTAAATAATTTTCAATTATTAAAACTTAAAGAAAAAGAACTTCTGCCATTTTTAACCACAACTACTATGGAATGGAATATTAAAAAAGAAATAGAATATTGAAATCCTAAATAAATATAAATACTTGCAAAATAAGAAAAGGATAATAATAATAAATCTCCTGAATCTGTATAATTAAATAATAAACTTTTCAAAATTATGAAATATTAAAAGCAACCAAACATCTGTAGCATTTTATAAATTTTCAAAGTTATTGCCTTCTCTAAAACATTCTGGTTCCTTCCATGAAGTTCCATCCATAAACATTTGCCAACTATTCCCATTAGTAGATTGAATACTGCTCCTAATCCCTTCCATTGTTTATGCCACTGAATAGATTCATGACTCATTTTAACATGGTAATCAGGCTGTTTTCAAGAACAATTATCAATAGCAGCCATTCACAATTAGCAAAAGCAATTACTAATATGGTTTCCTACAAAACAGTTTAGGGGTGACAAAGCAAAAAGAAGCGTAAAGAAAATTGAAAAGGCTATGCCAACATTAGCTGCATCTCATTAACAATAAAATGTAATGCACAGGAATGTAGAGTGGCAATAGTATTTTCAGGCCAGAAAAATTGCAATTTAAGTTTATCCAATGGAACAAATTACGATCGGCAAAATTAACCTGTGCCAATAAGCTAAACATTGCATCGAGGTCAACATTCTAAATAACATAAGCCGGCTTCATACACAAATGAACCTAGATAGTCACTAAAGGCTGCAAATCAAGAGTCATACTTTTTTACTACCGGAATAAACAGTTTATAGATATTTTATTCAAATTTTATTTTCAAATTCAATTTTATTACACCGAGATAACACTTGCTGGTTACAAAAACTGCTCGAAATTGATAATATATTTCAACGTTTCTTTGATCATGTATACATTTTACTCTTAAAAAAGTGACTTAAAATTTTATAAAAAGGGATAAAAAAAAATTATTTTAGACTAGTGGTTTCTAACTTTTAGCAGTAGTTTCTAAACCAGTTCCTCAAATGACAAACTCCCTTTCCTCTTAAAGAGAGTCCTGACTTGGTTAAACTTTCTTTATAAAACGTATGTTTTCAAAAATATACTCTTTTTATTCCTTCTATAAATGTATAGCCATATTTAGTAGGATTGGTGCAAAAGCAGCCAAAGAGTTAAAATACATTAGGTCTTCAATCAACGGAGCTAATAAAGATTTGGATCTTTAAGGTAAACTTTTTTCATTTGTGACAAAAATGCAATCAGTCATATATTAAAAAATTAAAATTGGCAAACTTGTGAACTTAATGTAGCAGTAGACAGCAGATAAAATTTGCCCTTAACTTCACATAATCCTATGGCTGCAATCACCCTCTAGGGTCACCATACATCAAACAGATCTCTAAAAGCTATTGCATTGGGAACAAATGTATCTTGGGCCAGTCTTTACTATTGACATAATAGTAAAAACTTTGAAAAAAATGCAGGAGTTTTGATTACGACTTCCAGGGCATTTTCTTTTGGTAGGATTTTAGTAGAAAGCCGACACAGTGGTCGAACGGTCAAGGCGAGCATTTCCAAGCGATTGTTCAGCAGCTGTGTTATGGGTTCGAGTCTCACATAAGGCATGGATGTTGTGTTGTTGGGCACAGTGTGTTCCACCCCCCTCTGGTGCGCCTGGGGCAACGTCCCAGGATGGCTAAATGGTTCATGTTTCTGGCCGATGTATAAGCGAATGATGGAAGTCAAGTGCCTGGCCATTTGATAAAAAAATATAAAAAGTTTTAGTAGAAATCTAATGATTAAAATGAAAGGAATGTTTCAAAAGGAAAATATCAATATGATATCACTGGCTAGGAGTTCAGACATGAATCAGATAGAAAATGCATGAGGAATTTTTAAAGGTTTTATAAGAAAAAAAAAACACAAGACATTACATTCGTACGCTTATGAGAAAATGTGTATATGTTAATACAGTACAAATCACTATTGTTTCAAATCTCACTATTTCAAAATAAGTATTCAGATTTAAAACAAGGGATTCAGATTTAAATAAATTATAATAGGAAATATACAAATCAAGCAACTGTCCTTATAATTACAATATGCAAATTTCCTACTTTCTTTTATCCGTATTATTTTAAATGCACCATTTTTTAAACTGCTTTTAATTTTAATATACTTAGTCATTTTTCCTTTTTTGTTTTACATTATTGGTTGAAAGTTTCCAACTAATAATTTTATGTCCTCATAATTTTGTTATGCTGTATTGCCAACTGCCATGTCACATTAAACTTAACAATTTACTCTTATTTCTATATAAAATATCAGAATCTAGAGAAATTCCATTATTTAGGAGAGGAACAAGACATAATCCACAACACACTAAATTATATATTCTGATTTTCAAGTCACCAATTTTCTCTGTAAATCAATTTAGCTTTGAATGTTTATAGAGGCTTTAATGCATGATATACAAAGTATTTACTAGTTATATGGCCTGGAATAGCTATAACTTTATTTACATTTAAGAGGATATTCTCTTTCCTTGTTTCATTTCCACATGTTAACCTATGAAAAATAGTCCCTAACCTTTAGCATGTTTATTTTTATTTATTTATTTTTTTTTTACTGGTAAAATAGGAATATTTTTTATATTTACCAAAACATAACATGTTCATTTTATAAAAATAACAGAAATAATTCCAATTATTTTATCGATTTTCTTAAAAAGCACAAACCTTCCTATTTTCAACGTCTATGCTAGGCAAAAAACAGCAAGAAAAAAATTCTACAACTAAATAAACTAGGGGGTGAAGGACTAATTTCCCATATATTAACACAGGGAAAATGAAACAACTGGACGGAGGAAAAACTCTTAAAGAAGCCAAGGAATCAGCAATATAAGGCTAGCATTCAAATACACCATGGCACTCTTCAAAAATTTCCAACTGGTGAGTTATTTTAGTTGTGTAGTTGCTTTTGGAAGTTTACAGTGAATATTGTAAATTCAACTCAGTGCAACATGTAAATCAAATTAATATATCAAGTCAATATTACTTTCAATTAAATATTATTTTGCTTACAGCCATATCTGGAGTGAATATGACTTAACTAACCAAAATAACCGATCACTTTGGTTGAGCTACTAGTAAATAAGCACAGTAATTTTTAACATGGCTGTTCCTATTTCTTGGTAAGTTACCACCAGGTTATTGGACATTACAGTTATGATCCGATAGATCTAACCTGTTGTTTTTTTTAGCAAAGCCCATGTACCAGCAATCTATGAAAAACTGTGCAGCCAATCTGATACTTAATAAGCAGTTGCTTTTTTTTTTTGTAAAACAGCTTACTGTAAATTTCTAGTGTAACTAACATGGCAATTGCATAACTAGGGTAACAGTGAATCCAAGCATGCGTTAGCAAAATTTGCATTTGAAATATTTGTTTTAGAATATTCACCTATATAACAAAGACGAATTCTGGTCTAGAAAGCAGATCATTCAAAAATGCATCTTACATCCTACCCCCCACATTATCAATCATACCACAATACTCAAGGGATTTAATAGTGATAATTAATAATGTTACTGCTATTTTGTTATTGTAATTAGGGTAGGGATGAATTTGGTACGGCAGTGCCATAAATTCTACCGCAGCATTTGCCACTGCTACATACATGCATGATATACAAATCCTATGTACATATATAAAATAGAATACATAGTCACATTATGTACGCATAGGACAAATCTAATACAAATCTGAATGCAAGCTGCAATAATTCAAATATTTAAGGATTATTAAAAGTTTTCCTCATCAAAGTATATATAATCTATTTAGTTATTTTCGTGTAAAATGCATTTCCATAACTACAAATATTAAATTATTTTATTTTTCATGCGATTCTCACAGTATTTTCATCAATTTTTACATTTAATAACTGCAAATCAATTATTTTCAAGAAAATACTTTCATGTTTCAAAACAACCGCTTAATGAACTTTATATTTTTGCAACTTCACAAAAATAGCACTTTTTCTATGTTTTATCTTCTTCAGTTGTGTATGTCAAATAATTCAAATTGAGATTTTTTTTTCACCATTCAACTGTATTTCCAAGGGCAATTTCATAGATACCGCCCCCCCCCCCCCTATCCCATCAAAAAAGTCCAGCCAAAAATATGGAGCTACACTCTGTGTAGTGCTGCGACTAACATCAGTGAACTGGTTTCATGTTCTTCAGAATCGAACAGCTAATAGCGTAACTGTGGTGATCAACAGATATTGCACACAATAACAGACTTGTTGGCTACATGAAGTGAAGAGTGTAAAACCAGTCCACCAATACAGACTGGTTGCTGCACTGAAGTATAATTCTATAAGTTTCATGTTGTACTTGCTGCATTCAAATTCAAATGAAAAAAAAAAATTGTCATATATAAATTCTTTATACATGAACAGGATTTGTATATCGTACATAGGCAAGTAGTGTGCAAACACCAATTTAAATGCTAATAATTTTCTCAGACTCCCTCCCCCCCTCATTCAGTTTGATTGTTACCAACAAATGCATGTTTTATGCTTTTTTGAACACATGTGTTTACATATCCCCCCCCCCACACACACACACACACACACTCCAAGTTTCTAAGAATGCAAATAACTACTGGCATTTTCTGACAATGCAATAAAAGGAATACAATTATGGTAAAATCAAATCATACACCATCAGATTTCATTTGTTGCATAGTCTGAAAATGGCAATGGTCATTCACACAGTCATGCATACCTTAAGAGGATATTCTCCCTCCAGCTGCCTATTCCAATTTGCTATGTTAACCTATGAAAAATAGTCCCTAACCTCTATAACCTCTAGCTCATCCCCCCCCCCCCCTTCTCTACTTTTAGGATTTTTGCTTTTTTTTTTGCCAAGCATAAAAAAAGAAAGGTTTATGCATTTTTTGAAAATTAGTAAAATATAAGTATTTTTTATATTTATTGAAAAATACTGAATTTCTTTTACAAAAATATTAGAAATACTTCTAATTATTTTATCAATTCTTTAAAAAAGCACAAACCTTCCTATTCTTAACAAAAAAACAGCAGTAAAAATTTATAAAAAAAATTAAACGCACTAAAGGTTAGGGACTATTTTCCATAGAGTAACATGGGAGAAATGAAACAAGTGACTGGAGGATAAGTAACCTCTTAATGTTTATATCTCTCGGATCAATATTAACACACCCTGGTTATACATCCTGGGAAAATCCCTGCTTTATAACAACTTTTAAAGCTATTTTTAGATTGAAAAAAAAAGTTATACAATGGATACAAAATCTTGATCTTCAACTAAATATTATATTTTTTAGTTCAGATACATTTAGTTTTGAACTTTATATATATAAAAAAAAATCAACAAATTGAAAGAGTCAGACTTGATAAAAAAGAATAAAAAGGGAACAAAATGTGGAATTTTATTTTAATACAATATTGAAATCAAGATAGGTCCGCACTGAGTGTTTCTTCAACTTTTACCATACAACAGAACTTCCAAAGTGTATATTTATGTTAACTCTTAATTCCTACAGATATAATTATAATAGGGTATGAAACAATTACAACACTCATCTATACTTGTCAATATTTTCATATTTACTTATACTCAAACAAAACAGTCACTTAGCATTTCAGCAGCTAAAGGAGACCTCAAAATGATTTAATGCAATGCAGCCAAATGCATATTAAGGAGTCCTGCAAAATAGCACCACTTAAAGCCTCCAAGACTATAAAACTGCCACAACACTATGTATTGCTTTCCTTAGCTGCAAGTAGTTTTAATGGTAGTTTGGTACACTAAAAACTAACATGTTCACAATTCCACATTATATTGAAACTGGCAAGATTGGCAGTTAAGCTATAGACAAGGGATCCCAAAGTATGGTCTGAGAGCACACAAATACTTTGACGAAAACAAAATGATAGTAAAAAATTTCAATGACTAATACCGAAATGATGGTTATCCTGTATGCCCAGCAGCAGTACTGGTTGTAATTAATGTTATTTCTAACAATATTCTAGTATTTATACCATTAGTGGCGACACGTCAAACTTCAAATCACTGAATCAACTAACTAAATGACAAATCTTAACCAGATTTAAAGATCACTTTATTAAAAAACCATCCAAACAAATAAATAATTTTAAGCCAGAGCGCTTTCAAACACCTTCATGCTCTTCCTCATAGGCGATAGAATCAGAACAGATGCTATCATGCCTAAATACATTTCAATGCCATTTTTAAAAACAGTTTTTAAAAGTGTTTATCTTTGAGATTTGTAAATTTTATAATTTTAAATCTGTTTATGATTCACAATTTTGTATGGATGGCAATTTTCGTAATATGCAAATTTTGTTTGACAGCATTGGAATGTATTTAGGTATAATAGCATCTGTTCTGATTCTATTGCCACTGAGGAAGAGCATGAAGATGTTCAAAAGTGCTCTGGCTTAAAATTATTTTTTTGTTGTACGTCTGTAGGATGGTTTTTTAATAAAGTGGCATTTAAATATGGTTTTTAAGATTTGTCATTTAGTTAGTTGATTCAGTGATTCTAGTATCTGTTGCCAAAAAGTAATTACAGTAATACAAATAATTTTGCAAGTCAAATGATTTTCATATTTGAAATCACTTTTCAGAAAGAATCACACTAAATCAAAAACTCCTTTAAAATTAACCAATGACCACTTTAAAGATTTTTTTTTATTGTAATGTCATCTGATTTTTGTTTCAACTTTGTCAAAGGTCATCCAAGCAGTAACAAAGCAAGCACGTTGATCTAATTGTTTGTTTTTCAATGTTTGGTACTATCAATTAATATACAACTTCTGTTGTATTTCCTTACAAAAAATAACTCATTTATTAATTGTTGTGTATATTCATCTAACTTGTCAGTTTTCAATTATTCTCGTAAGTAAACAAAAAAAATTATGCATGTTTAATTAAGGTTATATATATATATATATATAAGCTGTGTATATAAATATACATATATAGAGAATTCCACATCACGTGGCTTCAGCCCTGGCAACAGCATAGCAACCGGGAATGTATGATAGATAGTTAAGACTTAATCTTTGTGTTAACATGTATTTTGCAGTAGCAAAGCATTATCAAAATAAAATTTCCATCATAAATGGCATTGATCCATATATTTTAGATTCCAAAAATGGATTAACATATTATCAAGCTATTGCCGATTATAACCAGACTTACGCTCAATGTGGTTTAAAAACATTTCAAACATAATACTTTAGAATATATAAGTTATTTTACATTAATAGAAAATAATAAACTTATCTGTTATAAAATGCTTATGACAAAGCTGAAATCCCTTTTTCACATATTTCCGTTTGTAATTTAATATTACCGTCTTTTGTGTTTTGAAAATACAGGGTATTCTAAAAAAAGAAACAATCTCTATGACCTCGACTACCACATCCCAAAGAGCACAAAAGTTCAATATATTTATGAACTTGTCCTTCAAATCTCACGCTTTTCTTACAAAATCAAATAGATCAAGTCAAAGAATGATGACATGGTGTCTTACAAGCACTTTTGAAGCAGACGATAAAGAACGATTGAAGTCATGTTGGAAAGCTCTACAGAAACATGTATACATATTTTTCGATCCAGTCCACCTAGCACTTTCAATATTCTAATGTGGCCTTCCGCTCAATTTGGAGGACCCCTGCTACAGACAGTGAATCGCAGCTCTTCTGTTGTATGCAAAAATAAGTAATGATAGAAAATAATTTATTCAAATTACAATGATGATGCATACAGGGTGAGTATACTTTCCTTAAAAAAAATTTCAAGGACTTCTTGGACAAATCTCAAGTACCATGCCAAGTGCATGTATGAAGTCATTTTTCAAGGACATCATTTCTTCCATATTATGAAGTTGTGTGCATTTCTGGGAGGAAAAATCATATCAAACTAACATTATTATTTAATAAAGCAGTTGAGGAAATTTTGGGGGGATGTTATTTTGGAAAATTTCAGCGACAACGTAACTGCTAGGGAAATTTCCAGAGAAAGAACTTTTCAGAAAAAACACAATGCTATGAATCTGCAGAACACTTCCCTGCCTTTTTCAAGCACTTTCAAGGACCTAACCAAGAAAATGGTAATTTTCAAGTACTTTCAAGGCCTAGAAAATGTTAATTCAAGTACTTTCCCAATTTTCAAGCACCTGTATGAATCCTGACTATTGCAGACAGAGCTCCCTGACAGAGCTGTTAATGTCTTCAGCAGAGCTGTTAATGTACAGTTCAGTGATGTACCTGCTTTTGTTAGTTTACTGTGTATTAAAGTTAAAATAGTTAATCAATTAACATAGTAAACTAAAGGATTAGTTTTATACATATTTTTTAAAATATTTGATCCCTCATGTAGCTTTGTTTATCAACTTTTCTTTTCAACAAACTAAATGAAAATGCTATACTATACAAACATGACACAACTGGGTAAATTTTTTATTGTCAGAATTGTGTGTATTATTCAGAAGTGAAGCAAAAGAAAATTTAGTTTCCCGAAAAAATATCATCAAAGAGCACTGATTCTATTCAAACATTTTCATTTGGTTTAAGAAAGCTTCCGACTTGTTCCAGTAAGAGCAAAAATGGCTAGAATCTGTTTTTAGGAACATTATTCCTACCCCTTCTGTTTTATTTTTCAACTCAAAAACTTAACTACTTCAGAAAATCCCCACTTGTTTTTATCTTGGAGTTCTGTGAACAGTTTAAGAAACACTTCTACAAAATGAAGTATAAAATTTTTAGGTTTGCAAGTAAAATCACTCATTAAATAAAATATTACATTATATTTTTTCCCACAAAATAATATGTTAAATTAAGTTTTAGGGTCCAGCAAGAAAAAAATGTTAAATAGCAAAAAGTAACATTTCAGAATACATGCATTAATATTTTGTGTGTGTGTGATGTGTCCTCATGCAGCAACCATATCATTCTTGCTCAGTACCAAATTCAAGATAATAAAAAAAAAACTGAAACGAAATATATAAAGTATAAGTTTATATGTTTCTCAAAGAACCAGAAAAAAAAGGTATGTCACTGTAAAAGTGTAGAATTGAAAATTATAACAAGCTATACCTCAAGCACTGTTAAGTTATTACTCAAAGCACCAGACTACAAAAAACAATCCCAAATTTAGGATCAAGCTCCCATTGCACATACATGGACCAGTTTCGCACTTATACACTTATCTGCATGGAATAGCAGGCACCTACAATGGCTACGAGAAAGCTTACTTATTATCACAATTTTGTAAACCTCTATTGGGACCAATAAATATCTTACCCCACAGCTAGCTTCAAATTTTTCAAAATTGAGTTCAAATTTTCAATTATTTTTCTAATTTCAAGCTGGTTACATGGTCTGACTAAATTCATTGGTACTCAAGACAGGTTCTTAAATTGTGGTACAGCAAATTTTCTTGCTGTTATGGCAGACCTGTACCTAAAATAGCAGCAAGAAAACTTATTATATGCCACAATTTTGTGAACATCTATGGGAACTGACATATTCAGTCCTAACACGTAGCTGACTTCAGATTTCTTCAAAATAGAGCTCAAGCTCCAAAAACAGATCAAGTTCATACTCACAACTTAACTCCAGGAAGCATTCCAAAAGTTTCATAGACCAGTTTTATGAGTATAAACTTGACTACTGCAGCCAGAGTTCTATTTTGAAAAAATTTGAAACTGGCTAAGACTGCATTTGTCAGTCCTCATAGAGGTTCACAAAATTATAGCACATAACAAGTCTTCTTGCAGAATTTGTAAATATCAGCTATTTAATGTTGACGAGTGTATAAGTGTCCAAACCAATCCATGAATGAGAGCAATGGGAGGGATTTCTAATTTTAGAAATCCCTCCTATAGAAGGGTCCTGCAAGTATGAGAAAGGATTTTTTTTTTAATTGGCATGTTCTCATTACTTGAAACTATAAAAAAAAAAAATTATAACATTTTTTATAAATTAAAATAAATAAAATTTAGAACTCTCAAAATATGTAGAGAAAATCAATTTTTCTCAACAAAGATTATAGAATGTATTTTTTTACGGTCGTATACAGGATATTTTTTGCTAAAAGATAATTGAATGAATAATTAAAACATGATAATTGAATGCAAAGCAAGTTACTTTTCATACAATCAATAACAAACTGGTTCACAACATAAAATACAGCACAAATAAAGACAAAATGAATATATATACACTTCGGAAATCATTTGAATTCCCTTTTATAGTGCAAAAAGTTTCGACCTGAAACCGGGGCATTAGGTTGAAATTTATTGCACTGAAGAAGGAAGTATAAATGATTTTTGAAACATACATATGTTCATTTTTTTTGTGCTGTATCTCACATTGTGAACCAGTTCATTAAAAGGATATTCTCCTTCCAGCCACTTGTTTCATTTTTTCTCCTGGTAATCTATAGTAAATAGTCCTCTAGCTCATTTAGCTTTTAGGATCTTTTCCAACTGTTTTTGCCAGGCATAGATGCTGAAAAGAGGAAGGCTTTTTTTTTTAAATCAGCAAAACAAATGTAGCTTTAATATATATAAAAAGTATACAAAAATATTAGAAATACTAATTATTTTATTAGTATTTTAAAGCACAAACCTTTCTATCCTTAGCATCTACGCTCAGCAAAAAAGCATTGAGAAAAATTTCTAAAAACTAAACAAACTAGGAACATTTTTCTATAGATTAACACTTGGAAAATGAAACAAGTGGCTGGTGAAAAAAATATCCTTTTAATGACAACTATATATTTGTAAATTGGGGAAAACTATAGCAGAAAGCAGGAACCTCCTGAGAAAATAGACTCAGCAACTATATAAAACATATTTTGGTACTCAGCAATCAAGCAGTGTGTGGTTCGTATACATAAGTGTGTGCATTTTTGGTGCTTCTTATAACTCTTAAAAATTATTTATAATTTTAGTAAGACAATTCTTGTATATATTATGTAAGTATAAAAAGTTTTATATACATGCTTTACATATTTTTACAATGCAAATTTCAAAGCATGCTTGTTTGTATAAATATTTACCACGAATTATGTATAGGCAAGTTTTACATCAATTAAATAAGCAACATAAAGGAACTTTTAATATACAACATATTTTAAAGTGAGCTATACAAAAACCATAATTGTCACTAAATTGTGTGTGTGTTCCTGAAAGTGTTTTCTAATTCATCTGACTAAAGCTAAATTACACTCAAGCCTTGAATAATAAATGGTTAAGCAATTTAAAAAATATTTAAACAGATTAATTGTTACAGAAAATTTATTAAAATATGTAAAACTCTGATCGAATGTAAAATTCTATTATGGTTTGAACCTTAATTTTCAGACATACATGATTTTTTTTTTAACTTTGGTTTTGTAAATTCCAAGATCTATATTACCAGAATTTCTATTCTTTACTGTTTTGTTGTCTAGAATTAGTACCAAATAAAATAAAAATTTAGAACTTTTAAACATTGGGCAGCTCAAAAAATTTAAATGCCATTAAATTATGTTAAACAAATATCAAAAAAATGCTTACTCAGTCATTTCTTCACCCTTAGATGATGATTTTGCAGTTTATGCCACTCATCAGCAAGAGGTTGATGTCAAGATCTTACCCATAAGACTTTTAAAACAAGGATTCTCAAATTTTTCTAGTGATATAATTTACTTACAATTAAGCAATGTTACTCAAATATTTACTTTTAACCATGAAATTACTTTACTTCCCACCCATGATCAACAAAACTGGAATGCTCACGATAACAGTAATAAGCTTCACTGTTATCCAGGTATATGCAACCCATTATGCAAGAGCACCATAAATACTTAATTTGAATAGTCATTTCTCAAATTTCACACAAAATCATAAATGTTATAAAATACACTTTAAACAGCGAAAATAACAAACCCTACAGCTTCAATCACACATTATATATTAATACATAAATTTTGTATTTCAATCAAAATGTACATTTCAAATAAGATTAATAATGTTAAAATGTATTTCAAATTGTCTTTTAAAATTGTATATTTCAAATGCATTAAAAGAGTCTACAGTGAAGGATACATTACAAATACATCAAATATAGTGATAAAACATCATAAAGTAAAATAAAAAAACAGCTAAATTTAGTTAATCTTTATTGTGTATAAAAATAAATATGTAACTTTAGCTGGGTTAGGCTCTAAAATTTTAAAAAGGAAACATTCATTTTAATTCAATCTGAAGTGAAAATACATTCTTAGCAGCATGAACAGTTGATTTACAGTTTCAAATGATTTTGAAAGCAAACTGACTCCTTCAGGATAAAAAAAAAACTGCATAAACAAGAATGCATCTATTTACCTATGATGGTGTAGATGCTATGTCTTTTTTATTACGAAGGAGGCTATTTTTTGCCAAAATCAGTTGATATTTTTAATCAACTGTTCATGCTATTATTAAGATGTAGTTTCATTTATAAATTTCAACTATTTTAAACAGCAGCATGAGTGAATTTTTATGTTTTAGTTTATTTGATGTAAACAACATATCTGTATTTTAGTGTGAACAAAATAATTATTTAATCCCTAGACTAATTTAATATTATGCTGCTTAAGTAATTTAGCATAGAACTTTTACCCTCTAATGTTAATGGTTGCAGATCCATGGCTTAGAGTTGTGTTAATGGTGAGAGTGGCCGAAATATGACAATTTGTCGAATCTAAAAAAGTGCATTAATACTTCCACCAAATAAACTCTAGAATCCTTGTTTTACAGAAGTTTTATGCATTTGGTCCAACAGCCCACCTTCTGCTGATGAGTAGCTAAAAACACAAACCACAGACAACAGAATGTGAATGGGCAGCCAAGGGAGAACTTTCTTGCTTATTTGGGCAGAAATTATTTCCATGATGAAACAAATAATACGGTCAACTCCCGATTATCCACAACCTTGCATAATTGCCACAACCCTGTAGTATTTTTTTTTAGTTGCTATTATTCACAACCATGCAGTAATATTTTTTAGTCACTAAAATACGACGTCTCTAACCATATACCGCTTACTAAAATTTTAACGATTAATCAAACACTCGAAATTGTTAATTAACTTGAAGTCCTATGAGAAACCAGATTTGTTTAGAATACATAATAGGTGAAAGAACAGTTCACAACATTCTAAATTAAATGAGAAGTTTCTGTCATTTTTATCTTTAAAAGCAAGTTTCTGTGATAAAATAACATGACAGAAACTAATAAAATAACAAGTTTCTGTCATTTTTATCCAGTTAAGCCTCTGTGATGAAAAAAAAAAAGAAAAGAGACTGCCAGTGTATGAAAAGCTAGATAAAACTTTACTAAATTAGTTTTGTCAACATCAAGCTTAAAAGAACACCTATGTATGGCCCTATAACTGCTCAAGTACCTTGAAGGACATGACTATGTGCTATTACCTGATAAGTTGGTTCTGCACTGACTGCCATCCTAAATCAAACAAAAATTTTCTGGTATGAAAAAGGAGGATCAAGTAACTGATTATCTGAAGAATATTTAAACAAGTAACTTTTCAATATGTATTTATATGCTCTTAATAATAACAAGTAATAACTACAACTGAATAAAACATAGCACTTGGGTGTATTTTGTAGTTTAATTTATTTTTCCTGTAAAATTTGAATTATTCGCAAATGTTATGAGAAGACAGTATTAAAGCTTTCATGTTGTTTGCTATACATATCAAAGGAGTTGATTCGTATTTCAAATCAACACTTATATCAATAACCGGATACCAGGGTACCTTTCTGCCCATTTTATCACAATATTTATTGATTTTAATTGAAATATATTGAAATGGTTTTAAATCCCCATTATTTGGACAATAACTAAGTGATTAGTGTAGTTGTCAAAAAAATTTGTAAAAATTATTAATTTATTTTCATATTTTTAATCAATGATCGGGTACCCTGTGCATTTTCTATGTGAAAAATTGAAAATATTTTCCCGATAGTCAACTGGTGGCAAATGCATGGCATAACTCGCATGTTGTCCCGCTGTTGTTATGCACAGGATCAGTTACATTCCAAGAAAAAGTGTAATATAGAAGAAGGATAGTGAAATTCCCAATGGCTACCCCAGTCATTGAATAAGTGGGAAATTTTTGGTCACTGACATAAGAGTTAAAAAACCTTGATTCATAGCATATGTAATACGAACTACTATATGTAGAAGTAATATGAACTACTACAATACATCAAACATATTTCAACAGGGTCATTTCAAACTACAGGAAGTACAGAAAGCATTACTAAATTACAAAAAAAAGTAATTTAGCAATAGAGTTGACAGAAGCTCCCAATCATTTAACAGTACAGTACTTGATTAACAATTCATAATTATATAAATGTAAAAAAGTTTTTTCTGTGCCAAATAAGCTTGTTGATGTGTTATACAAAATAAGCTTATTGAAATTCTAAAATTTTTGAAAAGCTCACCATTGCACATTTTTTAACGAATCACATGACTTTTTTCTTGATTTTATGTGATTGAAATGTGACTTTTTAAGACGTGTTTAATTGTTCAACATCTTAAATTATAATTTTATTGTAGTAATCAGGTCCAGATAACCAGTACCTGGTTGACCAGACATTCGGGGAATCATTTTTTTTAAATATCATTTATTTCAGTTCTTCCAATAGTCAACTTTGATATTTTCGGGAAGATTCCAAGGCTCCATTTAAAACATAATTAGAGCCTTTAATAAAGAAAAGAGGGTGTGAACCTGTACTTGGTTAACTGGACATTCGATAAATCAAATTTTAAAGAATTAGTAGTTCATATCACAGCAATTGTCTTAGTTTTAATTATTTTTATTCTCAACTGCTTTTTTTTTTTTAAATATTGCATTATGCTAGTCAATCATTTCACAACAATGCATGAGTTTGAGAAGCAAGACATCCATCTTGTGATTTCAACTATAATGAAAACTTATGGTACTTTTATTTAAATGGGGAACCTCTGTTATATTTGTAAAATAGCATACAGCTTCAAAATATAACATGATGAGCTACCTACATTAAAGCTGTTTAATAGAAAGTAATCACATAGCGAAAATAAATTTTCAAACTCAAAAGTTATTTATTAACAAATTTAAGACTGGAACAATTATTTTTCAATTTTTAAATTAAACAAATAGTACAAAATAAAATGTACTTGCATCAATAGCATAATTTTCAAATCTTTCAAATTTCAGCACTTGCACATATTTACACAAAAAATTTTAATATTCAAATGAACTCAAATTAAATTTTTCAAATTCATTAATTTCAATAAAAAAAAATACTGCTGTTGCATTGGCAAAATTTGGTACACCAAACATTACATCAATAATTGACAGAAAGTTTAAACAATGGGATAACCAAGTACAATAAAAAAGCCTTCAATAAAAAAAATTGGATTAATACATTGTTATTGAATAATTCCAATTTGATACAAAATCCTTTTACAGATATTACATTAAAAAAATTGCATAATCAGGGTTGCACCTATACAGAATAAAATTCCTTGATTATTAAAAGCTTTTCAGACCTTCTACATTAAGAAAACTAATATCATCATATAGCTAATTCATAAATTAGAATGGATCATCAATTTCAACAATTAAATTAAGAAAATTGTTAGATCAGAAATTATTTACATCAGTAATTAATGAGACTTTGGATATATTACATCAAAGATTTCGTTAAACTGGCTTGACTTCGGACAAAAACTGAACTGAATAATCAATACAGTAACACCTAGTTATTTCAAGCCTTTCTAAAAATCAAGCCAAAAGTATGATATATCGAAAAAACTTTATCAAATAAATTCTAATGCTAGCCAAATTTTAAAATTTACTAACCTTCCAGGTTTTAAACTTTTTGAAAAATTTCCTAGTACTTATGAATATTAGTAACCTTTGTTCACATGCTACAAAATTGGTCCCCATTTAGAGGTTTGATTTACAACAACTGCATGTTTGTCACGAAACAAAGCTTTTATTAATAATTGAATTTTTAAAAAGCCTGATTTTAGTTTCAATACTTTAAATTTTTAAAACTTTTAATTACTAAAATTTAAAACTTCAAAATACTTTACTGTCAATTTATTTAAATTTCAAAATGTTTCTACTTTTTAAAGCTTTGTACACATTTATATTTAGCCCAGTGATTCCCAACCTTTTTTATTTGGCGAATCCCTTGAAATATTTAATAAAATCTCATGGAACTTTTACTTGGCTAAAACATATTAGGTTTGACAAGGATCAATTACAAAATAGATGTTTAAAGCAGTAGAGTTTAAAAATAATAAGTAACTCATACTTTTGAATAAATATTACAAGAGTATTTTCTATTCCTAAAAATGAATATCTATTAATAAAAAAATTTTCAATGTCAAACATGCATATATTTTGCAATGATTTAGTATTAATATAATTATTTTTAACAAAACTGTTAACAAAAAACAAGTCACATTTTATAGTTTTATGATGCATTCACATTTTCATGTGACGTAATTAAGACAAATTTCTACTCATTTGCCAATTTCATTATTTTTTCTTTCTTTCAAATTCTGTATCTGTCAACTCTGAATAGTTTGTGGGAATGCTGGTAATGCCCATTACAGTCAACTAAATTCCTCTCTGATATAAAAATAACACGCATCAAAATTTCTCTTCTCAAATGAAACTCTTGTTATTTAATGTTTAACTCTCATGCAAATATCTAACCCACTTACACTTCAAAATTCTTCCTAGTTTTATTGAAAGATCATCTTAAAACCTTAATAATTTTACCCTTTTTTAGTCAGTTGCAAAAAAAGGTGGCAAATTATACTTTTTCTTGCAAGCTTCTGCAAATTCTCGTGGAACCCCGGGCACGCGAAACCCTGCTTGGGAATCACTGATCTAGGCAAACAAGGGCATAAGATGCTGAAAATAATGTGCACCAGAATTAACAATTAAACATATCTTTATTCTATAAAATTGGTAGAAATCGATGCAATTCAGACACGGCCAATTTTTCAAAATTGCCCCAGGGTTCATTCCTATTTGGTCTAAAAAAATTTAAAAGCCTTTCAAGGCAAAACGACACAATTTCCAAAGACTAAGAAAATTAAACTATTCCTTTTACTTTTGGAAAATTACATATTTTCTGTGAAAAACTGTTATATATCCCAGTCATTCACTGTTTATATGTTTCCCAAGGAGCTAATAGAAAATGCTTATAACTGCAAAAGCGTATAATCAAAAGTTATGTTACGATCAGCCACAATATAACAATACTTAAAGTTATGATAACAGCATAACATTGTACGATGGTGATATATATTTTAATGAAATACATAATTATTAGGATTTGTTAAGTAATAAAGAAAAGTAATTGTTTTTATTTCTGTGGAAAGTCTTTGGTTGTTTATCGTAATGATTTTGCTTAAATTATATAATCAAAGATTTTTCTATATCATTTAACTAATCAAATGAGGGTTTTTTTTCACATTTATTTGATAAAAATTTGTAAATTTTGCCATTAAAAGATATAAGAATATTTGAGGACCAGCAGAAATCCATGTGTAAATGAGAAGCCTATAAATGATGATTTACTTCAATAAATGGTGATTTATTGTTATTTCAAAATATTAAGAAAAATTCAAAATATTACAACACATTTTATAATTAGCATTTCAGCATATTATTATACAATATAAAGTAGAAATTTCATATTTTTCAAAATACTATGCTTTTTAACACATGTCAGGACTACATCTATCACTTTTCATATGTTATAAACTCACATAAATATTTAAGAACTTCTCAAATAGACTTTTTAAAGTACCTTGAAAATGGTTGTTCAAGAACTTATAAGGTTTTCAAGGAATGTATGAACCCGGCACCTGACAATTCCAGTTTTCTTAATACAACAGCAACCCTGATAACAACATTTCATCGCAGCTGTGAAAGGTTTCTTTTTGTACACTTTTATCGATACGAATACTAAGATTTGAATGTAATTCTTTGAAATAAAAACATCTTTTAACTGATATATCCACCAAAAAAAAAAAAAAATGTTTCTATATAATGTACAAAGATAAATTCTTCATCACAGAGAATTCATTTTTTTCAGATACTTTGATCAGATGATTCAGTAACAAACATTCACACAAATCTCATCTGCAGTATCAACATCTTTTCCTGCAGGTGGCTAGAAAATTATGAAGCAAAAAAAAAAAAAAATTATCAGTGTAACATGTTACACTTTTAAGATATGCCTGCATATACAGCATTTTCAGTGGACCATCACCTCTTAGGTCTATGTACAAAGTCTGTGCAATGAGTCTTAAATATATGAGACACTAATTCTTGAAGAAAGTAGAAGATACAAATCAACATATGATGTCAAACTAAGCTGTTTCACAAAGCATGCATAATCACCGAAACATCAAATTTAGTATATACTGTACACAATACAAACTTAAAAAGCATAATGGAAACCTATAAATCCAAATTTGAAGAACATGATGAACTTTCAACAAAAAAGGATCTGTACAAAGTAAAGCTTTCCATTTCATATTTTAAGAAAAAAAAAAACTCCTATAAAAATTTTTAAATAGAGGGAAAAGAGATGTATTCAGACTCTGGGCGCGGGGGGCACCTGGTATGATACGAGCGAATGCACAGTCTGAGGTTCGATGGCCTCTTAAGGCAAAAAACAGGTCCAGCCACGCAAATATAAAATGTTTGAATTTGTATGGAGTACTGCAAGCAGATTTCCAAACAGCGGGTGTAGAGATGGAGAAAGGCAAGTGAACTAGATTTCTGAAATAAATGAAATAAGAATTAAGATTCAAAAATATGTAGCACAGAATATGACAATGAAAAAGTTAATATAACAGAAATGCAGTAACAGAGCAATATAAAAGTTAAAAATATATGTGTATACAATCAAGACAAAAGTAGGGGAACAGTTTTCCCGAAAATGTTAAATAAGAAATCAAAGAATTTTTACCAAAAATTTACAGGGTGGGCACACTTTCCTTAAAAATATTTCAAGCACTTTTCAATGACTTTCCAAGTACCATGCAATTATTTTCAACATCATTTCTTCCAGATTATGAAGTTATATGCATATCTCTGGGAGGAAAAATCATAGCAAACTAACATTGTTTAATGTTGAAGTTATTGAGAAAATTTTGGGCAAAAAATAATGTTTAGGAACACAATGCTGTGAATCTGCAAAACACTTTCAACCCTGCATTTTCCAAGCACTTTCAAGGATTTAACCAAGAAAATAGGAATTTTCAAGTACTTTCAAAGCCTTGAAAATGCTAATCTAAAATTCAAACACTTTCTTAATTTTCAAACACCTGTATGCACCCTGAATTTAAGACAATTTTAGGAGCTCATTTTACATAATAAAAGAATATGTCTGTGTCGTTTGAAGTAGAAAGCTGCAAACAGTGGTGAAATTCAGTATAGAAGTAGGTGCTCAGATAACATGGCTTGGCAAGATTATTTTTTATTCGAATTAGTTTAAAAGTAATTGAATTTTTTAAATCAAAAATCATTTTCTGCCATTTTGTGAAATTAAATCTATTCTTTCTTTGCTGCCACAGATGGCAGAGGATGATTCAAGAGCAGGTGTTTCGATTAAATTGCAGATATTTTGTTCCTTTTTCCCAGGAAAAAACAGTTAATTGCACACTGAGTGCATTTAATTTATGGATTTTCTAACTTTATGAATTTAAAAGATTTTATCCTAATTTCTTTTAATTTTGTATTATAAAGTCATTATATATATATATATATATATATATATATATATATATATATATATATATATATGAATCATATGTTAAAATTTGACTTAAATGAAGCAGTAATATTCTTTTTCTAATTTTACTTCATCATGAAAATGATTTTATAGTTCAAAACAGGCGATTTGGAAATTGAGTGGTGTTATCTGTATTATTTAAGTAGCAGGTGCTTATTTAGGACCTGGCAATGCCTTATTAAATAAAGCATATTAGGGGTATAAAACTTATATTAAAGCATTATAATTCCTGTCATTTTGCAGGTAAGTGTTGTTGTTGAGACCCAGACCGTCCGACCTACCCGAAAGGTGTAAGGTAACTGTTTGGACGGCCGGCAAGTGCCACCCAATTTAGACCGGAACCCAGTGGGGGAGGCATCCACAGGGACCGTACCCTCCTTTCCCTACCACTAACCTCTCGGAAGGACTTACGGACCCACATGTTTAACGTGATCGTACTCCGCATGAACACGGCGGCAGTTTTGGCAGTGGCTGGAATCGAACCCGGGCCCACCGAGTGCAACTCCAGCGCGCTAACCAATGGGCTACCGCGCCCCCTTGCAGGTAAGTGTAAGGAAATGAAACTTATACTAAAGCATTCCCTGAATCCAGTCTTATTGCTTGTAAAAGTTCTACCCAATCAGATTGTGTATATCAGGAGATATTCAACTTGGAAGCATTTTAAACATTAATGTGCTCCTTAAGCAATTAAAAAAGCATGTAAATACATGGAGCCATTTTTATTATAAGTGGTCATTACTGAATGACAAAACAGGCATTTTAACTCTGGTTATTTTATGGTGAGGTGGAGGATAGAACTTTTATTAAAGCATTCTCCAGATACAGTCTTATTTCTTGAAAGTTTCATCAAATTATATTATGTATTTCAAGAGATATTTAGCTTGGAATTTTCACTTTTATATATTAAATCAGCACAAAACAGATTCCTTAATAGAGCTTAACAAACCAGTAAAAAATATGAAATCCATTGGGCCATTCTCATGTTATAAGTGATCTTAACAGGCATACAGAAATAGTTTTTAATCCTTAATATTTTTCACTTTGCTGTAAAATGATTACTTACATCAGAATATTCCTTGAACTTAGCCACATTGCTTGGGAGGAGGGAGGAATCATCCAAATCCAAGATATAGTTTAGGAGATATTTAAGTGAGAAATGCGTATTGAAATTTCCCTGGTGACAGAAGTGTGTAACTCAAATGTTTTTTAAATTGTGCTGCTATCGGTAATCCAGATCGGAAACTTTTGTTATTCACATTTTGTTCGTTTAAGATTTAATTTTGTATTTATTATTTGCTCATAACATACATTCTACATTTAATTCAATATTTGTTATAGTGTGTGACACACTTTACATTATAGAAAATATTATATGAAAACCATTAGATATGGAGAAATTAATATTAAATATCATATTTCAGACATTTTTAATCTACTTAAATTTTTAGTAGGACAAAATCCCTTTGTGTGTGTGTGTGTGCCTCTGTGCTGTAAAAGGAACATTCTTGCCAAATTTCAAGTTTCTAAATTCAGTAGTTTCTGAAATTTGTTTATAAGTCAGTCAGTCAGTCAGTGAGGGCTTTCAGTTTTATATATATTCCAGTTTTAAATTTCTCTGATGCTTTTACCATTATTATTATTATTTTTTTTTAATTTCTTAAGTCCAGTTTTTCCATATTTTATACGAAAATTACAACGCTGAAAATTCAATAAAAACTTAATACAACAATTACTGGATTTAAAATGATTGCCAGAAATAATTAAAACTTATGAAATCTTTTCAAAATACATGAGACAACTTGTTAGATCTCACAATATCACCATCTATGCTAAACAAGGAAAAAAAAATTGATGTGGGCAACACATGACATTCCCTGCAGATTCATATTCAAATTCTCTTTATTTCCTCAATAATTCATTATATTGAGTCTAACTGCATAAAATAACACCCATAATTATTTAAAATGACACTGGATTGGCACTTTTAATTCAATTTTCATTCTCATTGGGAAACTGGACGCGAAAAAACTAAAATATATCCAGAATGGATAATCCTAGTGTAATAGGGTTGGTCTTATTCTTTTCATTGTTAAAAACTAAGTATAAAACAAACATTTAATGGATATATTTGAGCATACAGTTTTTTTTTTAATTTAGATTTTAATGATTTTGGGGGGTCATCTTGCAGAAAATAGCAGGTTATATTTTCCGAATTGTACCAAAATCTAATCAGCACCAGGCTAACCTATAAGTGACTTAACTACCAAATTTTGTAAAATTTGATCTATTTGTTTCTTAGCTAGAGTGGATACTGGTAATTTTTGCAGGCCATTTTGCAAAAAAAAACAGGTTCTTTTATCCTGAATCGAACCAAAAACTAATCAACACCAGGATCACACAGAAGTGAGTTCCCAAATTTTATGAAATTGGGTCCATTAGTTTCTGAGTTAGAGTGGAAACATACATTGCACAGACAGAGACAGACATCATGCTAAAAATAATTTTTTCGTAATCTAGAAGTCCCAAAATGTGTAGATCCATAGAAAACTCGAGTTGCGATTTTCAGCATGACTCCAATATTTTCCCTATACATTACCATGTATTGCAGGGAAAGTAAAAAAATTTCATAATTGATTTCCTTTAGAATAAATTAAAAAGCATTTTACACATGTTTAACAAAATTAACAACATTTCACTTGTAATAAAACAGATAATTGGCAATATAGTAGCTGCAGAACTTACCCTAGCAGCATTTTCTTATACCCCTTATATCTTGCGTTGTGACACGAACTTTGTCTGGAAAATCTGTTTGCTCCTTACCAGCCATTTGCTACAAGATGAAAGTACTATGTGAATACATTACACATAACTGTACTACATGCAAGTAAATGCATTGAATGTTAATGAAACCAAACTATGAAAGTTATTTTTAAAAATGCATATTTCATTAAATGAACTATGCCCAATGACATCTTATGCATAATTATAAGCTAAGGATTAGCACACGTTGAAATCAGTGATTGGATTTAAATTTATTTATCAATGTAACGTCCCACTTCAGCTTCTAGAATCATGGGCTTACACTTACTGCACAACTGTCAGTACCCATCCATTCCCATTATTCTGGATCTTAAGATGGCAATAAAGAATAAAGAAAAATACTTGCCATAAATGGGCAATCTTTGCTTGATTATAAAAGTGAGAATCGAACAGGATCATAAAAGTGAGACAAGAAGGGTTTCAGATTTCTTATTTTGTAACTGGACTCCTTTCTACACACTCTGGGGTGGGGTTTCCGGCCTCTACACTAATCATGGTTCATACAATAGTCTTGAAAAAAAAAATTCAAGTACTATTCAAGGACTATAAAGACTTAAAGTGTAGCAATATTAACAATGCTATGATGGTTTTAGACCCCCCCCCCCCACACACACACATACATACACACCAAACTCCATCACAACTGCTTGCCAAAAAACAAGCACATGCATCACACTGACATTTCTTTTTTGTAGCATTATTCCATCGAAATTAACACTAGGAAGACTGAAAAGGACATTTTGACCGCATAACTACTTTGAGAAACAATTCCTCTAAAACGGCTAATCCCAGTCCATTGAAATTTTATGACTTTTCTTATTTTCTTCTGTGTTTTCTATAACTTTAAGAAAATAAGAAAAGTCAAATTTCAATGTACTGGGATTAATCACTTTGGAAGAATCATTTCTCAAAGTAGTTATGCGGTTAAAATGACCGCTTCCATCGTTCTAGTGTTAGATCAATAATTATGAAATATTTTAAAAAAGTATTTTTTAACTCACAACACTCTTGGAACTCTACGATGACCCTCTGATTGGTCATGACCCACACATTGGGGAACACTGATCTAGAAAAAAAAAAGCTAGATGCCAGGACCAGGTCTCTTGGCACCCTGACATCTAGGATTTGCCCAGCTCTGCCGTTAACCAGAAATGAATGAACACTGTTTAGTAATTATCATGAGCCATTCTCAAGATATACATTTTACTTTTCCTAAGGAAGTGTGGTATCTTATCAACGGAATAAGGTGATCTCCATAAAATTTAATATGCTTATTTAAATTGATAATCATAATAAAGCTGCAAGTATTCATTTATTTACATGATTAAATTATAAGGAAACTATACTAAAAAATACACTTTAAAAGTGGTATAGTAGAAAAATATTTACGTAAAAACTATACTACTTTCATTTTTCTGATAATTAAGATTAAACTCTATACAGAACGCTCTACAAATTAAATAAAAATCAGAAAATTCAAATAATTCCAGTTTTAATTATGCAAATTACAAAAAATTCAGATTTAGTTTTTTCACAAAGTATAAAATTATTGATATGATTTATTGTTCTTGATTTACTTGTGATCACATCTCGCAACATATACAGACAAATATACATTTCTAAAAATGTTCCAATTCTTAAAACTTTCATTTCTTCTAAAATCATAAATTTTAAACTCCTGAGAAAACAATACTTTTCTATACTACAGTATGAAAGTAAAAACGCAGATGCAACTGAATTATGGAAAATCAAAAGACTTTCATCTCCAAAATTATATTTTTAAATTAAATTTTAGCCTCTAGCTGCCATATCTGCAGCTAGCAATCACTTTTCTCTAAAAAAACATAACTTTGCATCAAATTATATAACATTACTTACTTTATTCAAAATTGATTCTGCTAGTTCCTTAAATGCTCTCTCAATATTGATATTAGCTTTTGCACTGGTTTCTAAGAATCTAATACCATGTTCTCTAGCAATCTGAAAATCAAAATACACAAAAACTTGAGATTAATCAATCAATGAAGAAAGTAAACAAATTTACTTAAATATAAATAAATTAAATATGTGCTCTATCACACAATAAATGTCCCTTACACATTATTACAAAAATATGATACGCATGCATGTCTGATATTATTAATTCCCATAACGCATGCATGTCTGATATTTATTAATTCCCATAAATCCTACAAAACTCTGGGAACTGATGGCATCATTCCAATTCTTCTCCAGGAGGGAATTGAGGTGCTAGCTCCCATTCTCTGCAGCATTTACAGAGCCTGTATTGCCTTAGGTCACATACCAAATGCATGGAGGCATACTAAGGTAATCTTCATTCCAAAAATTGGAAAGGACAATTATTATGAGGCCAAATCTTTTAGGCCTATTAGCCTTACGTCTTTTCTTTTAAAGACTATTGAGAAGCTTATTGAGAGGTACTTAAGAGAAGTGATTCTGGCCTCTAAGCCCTTGTCAAATTCTCAACATGCCTATCAACCGGGCAAATCTACGGATACTGCTCTTTACAGTCTCTCCTTTATTTTGGAGAGAAATTTCAATGCCAAGGAAGTTGCTCTTGCCACCTTTCTCGACATTGAAGGTGCCTTTGATAAGGTACCCATCGACACCATCCTTGATGCTCTTGATAGAAAAGGTGTTGATACCACGATCTCTTACTGGATCAAGAACCTGTTATCTAATAGGTATATCTGTGCATCTCTACTTGGTGATAGTATGACTGAGCATGCACTTTCGGGCTGTCCACAAGGAGGTGTGCTTTCACCAATTCTTTGGTGTATAGTTGTGGACTCTCTTTTGGAGAGCATCAGTGCTTCTGGCGTTTCTTGCATTGGTTATGCAGATGATGTTGTCATCATTGCCAGGGGCAAATTTGGCAACACTGTATCCGACATGATGTCTACTGCTCTTAGGAGGGTTGAGGCATGGTGCAGAAATGCAGGCCTTACGGTTAATCCGCATGACTGCTTTGGTTGCGTTTACTAGGAAACGTATACTTAATCTTGGGGATATTCGCTTTTTTGGGCAGAAGCTTATTTGCTCCAAGGAGGTTAAATTCCTGGGAATTTACTTTGACAAGGAACTCAATTGGAAGAGACACTTGGAGTATTGCACGACTAAAGCCAGAAGAATCTTCTGGTCTTGCAGGAATGCTATTGGGAAAACCTGGGGCTTAAATCCCAGGGCTATCCATTGGATTTACTCGATGGTAGTCTGTCCTATCATTTCCTATGGATCCATTGTTTGGTGGTCCAGAATTAAATGTGAAACAGCTAAACTTGAATTAGTTAAGCTTCAAAGGATGGTGTGCATTGCAATCTCTGGATGCATGAAAACCACTCCTACTGCAACTCTCGAACTTTTACTTGGCTTGCATCCGCTCTACATGCGTATTTAAGCAGAGGCATTCATCTGCATGAACAGACTTAAATATCTGAAATACTGGAAAGATTACTCAAGGTATCTATCTTGGGGTGAACTTAACAGTAATGTTGCTAGTCATGCTTATTTCTGTATGCCACCTGATGGCATCCATGTCAAATATACGTTTGATAAGCCTTATGAAATTCAAGTCCCCTCGCGGGACGATTGGAAAAGGACTCCCACCTACAATAAACGGAGCTGTTTTGTATGGTACACAGATGGCTCGAAGATTGGCACAAGTACTGGTGCTGGTGTTTGCTGCCCTGATGATGGTACTGAGCTGTCTTATCCGCTTGGCAATTTTGCTACTGTCTTTCAGGCCAAAGTCTTTGCCATCCTTATGTGTTGTAGAATCTGCTATGACAGGAAGTATAAGAATAGCCAGATTTTCATTTGTTCTGACAGTCAGGCTGCTCTTATGGCTCTGGGGAAGTTCACTGTGATGTCTTCCCTTGTTTGGGAATGTTATAATGCACTCTGTGAAATCGCTAGCAATAATAATGTCATTCTTTACTAGGTGCCAGGTCATTCGGGTATTCCTGGCAATGAATTGGCGGATGAACTTGCTAGGAAAGGCTCAAGTACTTGAGCCCACAAAGCAGGCTTCGAGAAATCGGCAAAATCTAGCCCGTCCGCGAGGACGGCTATTGAAATTTTTTACCCGTCCTCGAAATTTTTTACCCGTCCTCCTAAGAATTTATGTTTCACTTTATATTCATTAATATATGTGCTTAAATACATCGCACAACAATAATAAATTAGAATCAACTGCCTCACGATGAAGTGCGATAACTGCATATGTATACACCACCCCACAGCGCTTAACCGCCGCGATGCAAGTCGTCGACGCGGAGTCTCCGATAAAGGATCGGACGGGCGGAATTCCGATCTATGGGTGGGGGCAAAGGGGTAAGATATGTAAGGAATCGCTCCTTTTTTCAATGTTTGGTTGAAGGAATGGTAAATAAATAATCATATACATCCCCTTGTCTCTAAACAGTTTAAACCTCATCGGTACTCTTTATTTCTAGGAAATTTAGTCAATCAAGATTAAAATCTTCTTGGACTGAATAGATGTTTCATACTTTAACTTCAGTTATCAAACAACTGGAACAAATGCCATGAATGAATTTTAAACGTTTTAGTTTTAAAGTTGAAACCAAAGTGGGGAAGAAAATAAAACACTTCTGGCTGAAACTAGAAGAATCCATTCCAAAAATTAAAACTTGTTACTTCTCCCGTCTATTACAGCAAATGAAAATTTTATAGTTTGGGTTTTAAAGAGTTAAATGAGGATTTAGGCTTAGGCCCGGGCTAGACTTGAGTTTTCTATTGTTTCGGGCAGGGTTGAGTCTTTTTTTTTTTTTAAATGTCCGTTACGACCGAGCCGAACATATTTCTTTTGAAAATTTTTACAATGGATTTAAATTGATGCATGAACTTATTGCTTTTATTTCAGCTATGTAAAGATAAATGTTTAAGGAAACAAACTAAATTCTCCGTACAAAATTTTGACAAATTTATTTTTAACATATTTGAATACAAATCATTTCGGGCCTGCTGAGACGCAGTTATCTTCAGGCCGAGTTCATTCTACATTTATAAATTTCTTCGGGCTTGGTCCGGATTTGTAGACCTTGAAAAGGAGAACAAACAGAACATGTCACTTCGATCGGGAGTGCGCTATCGCATTTTTGTGCGGTCATCGGATTCACTGGGTGGAGGATGAGGGGAGAGAAAATAACCGGCGTCTGTGGTTACAATGCAGATCTGACGGCTCGCCTAGAAAGAAGGCATTGATAATGCACACTAGCTAAGTTTATGGAGTGGGGTGGGGGGATTTGCAGGTGACGACATTTCAATTTTCATTTATGGCACAGAAAAGGGCGGCTTTCGCCACAATTTTACGATGACAACAATTTGTTATCTTTTTTTTTTTTTTCCCCGGAATCTCTAATCTCAAGGCCGTCCAAGAGGACGGCAACTTCCGAAAATTGGTCGTCCTCGCCGAATTTTAACCCGGCGAGGACGGGAGGACGGCCGATTTCCGGAAGCCTGCCACAAAGGCTCAAGTACTCCCTTTGTGGGCCCTGAGCCGGCCTTGGGAATTCCCAATGACCTTGTTAGAAGAATTGTCTATGACATCTTCAGGAAGCTTCAATGTAAGAACTGGCGTGACACTAAGGGACAAAGGCAAGTGAAAATTCTCAACTGCAATTGCCCTAGCACACGTCAAAAGGAACTTTTCAGGCTCAGTAGAACCGGCATCAGGAGGGCTGTTGGACTCCTTACTGGGCACTGCACCCTCAAGAGACACCTTAATATTATGGGTGTCACCAAGGATTCGCTTTGCAGAGACTGCAATCATAGCGAAGAAACTGCAGCTCACATTCTATGTGAATGTGAGGCTTACTCTGCTCACAGATTCGAGCACATTGGTCGTCATGTGATTGAACCCTGGGAGCTGAATGACATTCCTGTCAAGTGCCTGTTTATTTTCGCATCGGCTACTGGTCTCTTTTCTTAGAGATCTCTTTTCTTCTGGGGTAGTACAATAGACCTCTGGTCGATGTGCTGGGCTCTTCTGGAGCCACCCACCTTCATTTCATTCATTCATTCATTCATGTCTGATATGGGAATTTTTCTGCACCATATGCCATGCACTAGCATCAACCCAATGTTTTATATCTTCCAAACAAAATATAACATGCAGTTTCACATTCATTTCATTTATTTTTATGGAAGTTGGGTTTCATTGTTTGATTATATACACATTGCTTTTTTTTTTACCTAATGTCATAATGTAGTGTTTCCGCAAGCTCTCATGCCCTTTTTGAAAACTGAAACATGCACACTGCCCCTCTTAAAAGTAAAAAAATGTGCCTTTACCTTTTTTTAAAACTGAGAAAAACTGCCCTGCCTTTTTCTGGCCACCAATTTAATTTAATTTCTTTTTTAAATATAAAATGGTAACTTTAAAATCAAAGACAACTAAAAATAGGTTTAAAAGTATTTTATTAAAATCTCCTTTTTGCAATGTACAAGGCCATGTGGTGAGCCAAAAAAAAATCCTACGGCAGAACACTTCTTTCATATTACACTTCAAATGTCGTTTTATCGCCAGTTCTGATACACTATTCTTGCAACTCCTGCTAAAGCGGAGGGAAAGACGAATTGTTTTAAATCAGCGATATTGTTCATGAAGACCGATTAGATACATTTGTATCCAATTATTTAAATCATGTTTTACGTATTTTTTGGTTTTACAGTAATACTTTGAAAATACATGTATTTAAAAACTTTTTGTACTGCACACAGATTGTTTGCAATGAGTTTAAGAAATGTTCCACACACATGTACAATTTATTATTTGAATAAAACAATTATATGCGAGATTTCGTAGTAAATATATTTTTAGGATCTGTATGTTGTTCAATACTTATATATATATAAGTATTGAATAGTACAAGAATCAGTGACAAAAATTGAAGATTATTTAAAAGAAGAGAATATTTGTCATTTTAAAAATGCAAAATTTGTGGCATTTTAAGGAAATTTGCTTAACATTTTTGGTTTGTCGGAGTAATAAATGTTACTTTCTGACATACCTAGTATAATGCTACGTTTTTCAAAATGTATTCCACGGAACCCTTGGAGTTCCGTGACGTGATAGTTTCATGTAAATTGCCTTAAAATTTAAAAATGAGTAAATGTTGATGCATAATTTGGACAACAAAGGATTTTTCTTATTTTGAGGTTTTACAATTAAATTAAATTTCAAAAGGGTTTCGCGACAAAATAAGTTTGAAAAACACTGGTACAATGCATAGGGAAAGTATTATGACGAGATCAAAAACTCGAATTCTAGTTTGTGTTTTTGACGGCAGAGCTCGTTTCAAACATCCCTGAAATCAAATCGAATGTTTTTAAAATGATGTGTGTGTGTGTACGCGCATGTATATTAATGTATGTGAATGTATATTAATGTATGTGCATGTATGTGTATTAGTGTGTATCAATCCAAAATTAATTGGGTGATGTTATTTATTTACATTTCCATATGTCCTACAGATCGTCTCAAGAACATACTAAAATTTCATTTTGATAAAGTCATTGTTATGGCAGTTATCGAGCGAATGGACAGACAGAATGAATACTTTTCAACTATGTTGTAAAGTGTTAATAACAAGAAAACTTTTGTTCACTGAAAATTAATAAATATAAAATATCTTTAAGGAAAACTTGAACAATATACATAAGTACAATTAATACAATAATGCAACATACAGCTGTTTTGAGCACATGCTGTGTATACTCGACACAACTGCATGCTACATTATTGTCTTATTTATGCTTATATATATTGCTCAAGTTACTGTTACCCATTGCACAAAGTGTATTTTACTTAGAACTTAAATAAAACAAATTTAAAGATATAAGTATCTTCAAAAAGAATATTTTAGTGTAAATTTTATATAGTATTATTTACCTTATTAAAATGTCTCAAAACTATACTGTTTGATGATTACGTAAAGTGTAACCAGTTCTGAAATTTAGGAATTGTTAGTGTGTTGGCTTGACTACTTGAGCTATATTTTTGAACAAAAGTCATATAATTTTAAGTTTCACCAAAATATTTGTGATATTTAGGCAAGATAAATTTCAATTCTTCCAGTGTAAATCATTTTTATCGCATTTTCATTTTCTATTACATTAGTTTATTGTCTTGACTTGGGAATAATGACGGATACCAAAAGTGCTTGTTAGGGTTATGGGATACACTTTCAAGGAATCGTCAGTTAATGTATTGTACGGTACTTTATTTTGAGTTACATTTTAATTAATCAGCTATCAGTTATAAAATCTAAAAAAAACATTGTGTATAAACTATTATTATTGCAAATAGCTATTTTAAAATATAATTTCCTACCTTATCAAAAAAGAATAACAAACAAAAACTTATTGTAGAATATGTGTTGCACTTGGTCCAAAATGTGCATACGCTTGTTGTCATTCAGCACATGATGATATAATAAATAAATCAGTCATATACAAAATAATGGAATCATAATCTGGTACTAGCATTTCCTTTTAAATATCACTATATGCCCACTGTGTTGAGAAACAACATTTATTTTCATTTAGTCATCAATATGTGGTACTACATCACTTTAAATATTTTTATATTTGTATTGGTGTCTTAGTATGTGGACATAGTTTGATCTATTTTAATATTAAACTAGGTCTATTTCTATTTTAACAACAAACAATATTCATTCGGAATTAATGTTTTAAAATAATGTAACAGATTTTTCATATTGCAAAATATAAGGGGTTTGGTTTGGAAAAAGCGAATGAACTCAAACTATTGTGGATACTTTAGTATATGGAATTTGCATTTTACGAGATTTTTGGTGCGATTAACGGCGTGATGTGATAATCCCTTGGAGCGGTATTTGTTAACAGTATTGTAGCTAACTGAACTGTAGCACATCATAGGAGCAAAGAATATGCATGTAAAAGCACATATTAGGTTTTGATTTGAAACAGCTCATTTCAACTCTTCTTTGACGAGTGAAAATTTAAATTTTCTGGTTTTTATGTTGGCAGACATAAACCTGTGCTTCACGAGCCATGGAACACTTGTTGCATAAACAGCTGTTGCTACATGCGACCTCCAACTGCCAATGTGCCAGATTCTGTGATGTTTTTTTAGCAGGTGGACATAGGTTCATGTTTGAATTGTTACAGATAAATTGTTGCACAAACAGCTATTTCCACATTGCAGCCTTAGACAAAAAACAAACACATTCCTATGCAAATTTTCTATTTCTACATTACTTTATCCATTTTTACAATGTTGATTTGTACTATCTCATTTTTGTATGATATTTACATTTTTATACATTTTTGAATTTTACTTATATATTTTTCAATTATTTTCCCACAATACCTAACATGGCGTTTGTAATCACTTTTTAAACACCATCTTCCTTGGCAACCTTTTTTTATAGTAAAAAAAAATGGCACATTATACTAAGATTCCGTAGCATCTGGGAATATGTGTGTGGGTATTAAATGCCAATATCGGGAAATTGTCTCCGTCATACACAGATAAAAGATATTTATCTATCCTACAATGGATTCATGATTTTCATAAAAAAGACTTTCACCAAAGTCTAATGTCATCGAAGAAGAAAGTGGGGTCAGTAAGCTGATATACACTGAACTAGTAATGTGGGATGATTCTGTCATTAAGTTACAGTTGCAGCCACTATTATTACTTTGTTCCAGTGAGTCACTGCATGTTACTAAACCAATGTCGAGGAGACAAAAATAGTCTACCTGTTGGGCAACTTACTACAAGCTGCCTATGAAAAGATCCATGGATTTTCCTGTTATTCAATAAATGATTTAGTTGAACCAGAAATCCTATGAGTCTTCATGTTTGTTGCAATACCAAAAAAATAATTTATCATGTAACTAAAATATGATTTAATAAAATATAAATGAAAAAAATAGCCATTAGTAGCTCCACTCTACATTATACATACAGCTTCTCCCCGCTCTTTGCTAATCATTCTTTTGTCTTCCATGTCACATTTATTTCCTAAAATCATCTTCTCTACATCCTCATTTGCATGCTGAAAAAGAACAAACACCAAATAAATTTACCTGTTTAGAATAGAGCATTAGAATATTATAAAGTTCATAAAGTAACAAACATCCTAAACTATGTGCATTCATTTATAAGGTGCTGCTTTCACATCACAGACATACACAGATGAATATTATTCCAAAAAATGTCAAAACATGTTCGATTCATTTTAAAACATGAACTTCTGTTAAAACATTACATTTCATGAACACTACACTGTTTCTGTACCAACAGTTCTATTTTTTCACAAGTAAACTGCTTATAAAAATCACAATCTATTTACCAGTAAACAGCTTATAAAAACCACAATCGCACAAAAATTTATATTTAGCATAATTCTAATGCAGCAAATCTTGTGTAATATAAAAATTGGTTGCTGATATTTGATATGTTAGAAATACAAAAATAAATATGGAGGGGGAGGGGGGGGGGGGGTCTTTTATGCAAATTAGAAGCACACTTATTTATAGTAGATATTATATCATGAGTCTAATGATACTTTTGATTTGACTGTATGACCCAAGAGGAATAAATAACAAGTAGTGATCTGACACTTTTTGACCTACTGTACATCTACATACATTCTACAGCTCAGATAACCACTACTGCAGTTCTCCAAACTGTATTACATTGAACACTGTTATTCAGTGAGATGAAAATGGGTGTTCTGCAATAAAATCAAAGTAAATAGATTCACTGACTTTTTATACACTTCATATTCGGACAATAGTTTTTACAAGGTTCCTCATTTGACTATATTTTACCTAAATCATATCCTGACGTATTAAATTTACTAAACATTTGACAGATTCCTCATCACTTATGAAACTTGAATTAGATGCCTGAATGGCTATGCTGGACACACAGGCTGTTTTATGGGAGAGATCAGTTATGAACACTTCGGATAGGTTGGATAAGATCTGTGAGAATAAAAGTTAATATTGTTACAATGAAACAGGATTTAAAAACAGTGTTAACTTTTTTAGCATTTTGCTAAAAGAAAATTTTACTAAAATACTTACTGTAATTTTAGCTAAAACGCAAAAGCAACCTGGCATTTTCCACACAATTATATCTACAGGGTGAGTGCACTTTCTTTAAAAAAAAAAATTTCAAACACTTTGCAAGGACTTTCCAAGTACAATGCAATTATTTTTCAAGATCATCATTTCTTCCATATTATGAAGTTGTATATGTTTCTGGGAGGAAAAATCATAGCAAACTAGCATTATTGTTTAATGTTAACGACGTTGAGGAAATTTTGGAGAAAAAACAATGTTGTTTAGGAAAATTTCAGCGACAGCATAACTGCTAGGAAAATTTCCAGAAAAAGCAGAACTTCTCAGAAAAAACACAATGCTGTGAATCTGCAGAACACTTTCAACCCTGCCTTTTTCAAGCACTTTCAAGGACTTAACAAAAAAAAATGGGAATTTTCAAGTACTTTCAAAGGCCTTGAAAATGTTAATCTAAAATTCAAGTACTTTCCCAAATTTCAAGCACCCTATATCTAAATTATATATTTTCTTGAATGCTGCAATTTATTATGGACATATGTGATTATGCTGGGATTCAGTCCCAAGATTCTTTCATTTTTAGTGCAAAAAATGTTTATTGCATAAAAATTTCTAAATGCGCTTCAGTAGTTTTACATCTTACAAATTTTTCGATATTAAAAAAAAAAAAGAAATCAACACTTAGATAAAGAAAGTTCAAAGAAGATAATATAAATTTTGAGATTTCAATTAAAATGCTGAAGTTTTTTTCTTGCTAGTTTAAACTATGCCACAAAATATGAAAAAGTATCACAAAATATATGAAAACTAATTTTAAAAATTACCGTTTTATGCAATTCAGAGCATGTAGATGATGCAGTTCCTGAATTTCAGTATTTGAAAAAAAATAATAGTTAACAGACTAAACAAACAAACATTTTTTCTTTTTAAAGTAGGACTCAGGTTGTGTCAGAAACACCGTAGAAATTTACCCAATTTCACGCATTTCAATATTTACAAAAATAATTACAAACTGCTTTTCAGGAACCATTTCAATATTCAAAGCTTAACATTCCAAACGTACAGCTCGTTCATCTGACAACGAAAACAAAAAACCGAGACTGTTGCCATAGCATCATTACAAAAAATGGTGTTGCCATTACAAGAACTAAAAAAATCTGATGTGGGCAACACATGACTTTCCTTATATAATGCAATGAATTTACTACTTTTACAGTTAAAAAAAAAGTTATTCTTATAGTAGATACTTATATTCTTTCGAAGATATTGAATTTTCTTGAATTAGTCGTCATTTTCATTGATTTAGCGTCATTTTTATCCATTTGTCGAGATTTTCGTTAATTTGGTAACATTTAAAAATGTTGCCAAGTTGGCGGCATTCCACCAAATTCGTCGCCAAAATCTCACCAAGCATTACGGACGGAGAAATAAGTCATTCTTACAGCAGATAAATGACTATTGGCGTTCAAATACAAAACCATTACTCAAAGTATCTTTTCTCATGAATGGAACAAGTTAGATCCACGAGAATAATGTCACCCAATTTATCACATAATACTACATATGAAAAGTGAACATGTTTCTTAGCAGTTAATATTTTTTAATTTATGGGACTTTTTGATATTTATTTGAAAAATATGTAATATCTCGAGAATGGTTCATGCTAGCGGTCTAAAATTTATGTCAATTGTTTTCTAAGGAAAAATTACATAAGAAATGTCTATTTGCGTAACTTTATTAAAGGTTTTGATTTTTTGATGATTTTTTCAAAAATTTCACTCGAAAATTTAGGAGGGTTCTGAACATTCGATTGTGTTTTAAAACAATAGGTTTCCAGTATTCATGGATTGTGATTTTTGTACCAAATTTCATTCGCATCGCTCCATTTGTTCGTGAGATATCGTCTCCACAGACTCACTGACACACACACAGACATCACCTTAAAACATGTTCGATTCGTGATCAGGGATGCTTGAAACGTGCTCTCCCATCGAAAACTCGAATTCGAATTTTCGACCCTGTCACAATACTTTCCTTATACATTATGTATACATATAAGGAAAGTAATAAGCAAATTCATAATAAATGCAATTCTAAATATAAAAAATGAATAACGAAATTAATGTGAATTACTTAACATTCTCCCACCTTTTGATTTAAACATTATAATCAAAACTTACAATAAAATGTTATGAACTTTCTAACGACAAATTAGCATTTAAATGAAAATTAAACTTTTTCTACATTTATCTAAACCTAGATGGGAATCTTAATTGTTCTGCTACTTCTAGTAACAACAGTATTTCGTAGAACAGAGGGTGAAGTGTCCACAACCCTTTTATCACTAGCTACAGTATCAGTTTCTGGTTCTTGGGATGGACATTCAATTTTAAGAGGGAAAATTCTCTGAACTGGTCGAATTAGTTCCCCCGTTACTGTCTTTAATTTCACAACTCTGTTGTTGCCATCTTTTCCAGGATAAACCTCAGTTATTTTTGCCATTGGTCAGAAAGTTCTTTTCTTATTCTCGCATTCAATGAGAACTTTATCTCCAATTTTGACATTCAGCATTTTAATTTTTCCCCTATGTTGCACTAATTGGCCAAGATACTCTACTCTAAATCTTTTGTTCAGCTGATCCTTTAATGTCTGCTGATATCTCAGTCTTTTTGTAAGATCCACTGTATCCAAAAGGTCCAAGTCTTGCATTCCCACTGTCTGCATGTCCTGCAAGAACATAACCGAAGTCAAAGGAGTTAGGTTTTCAGGATTTTCAGAAATGTAAGTCAGTGGCCTGGCATTCACTACTGCTTCGCAATCGCATAAAATGCTCATCATTTCTTCATAGCCTAAAGAAGCTGTTCCCAAGACACGTCTCAACAGTCTCTTAACCATCTATACAAGACGTTCCCAAAACCTCCCCAGCAAGCAGCGGAGGGTGGATTGAACTTCCAAGTAATTCTTTTGACAGATGCTTCTATTTCAATGGTCTTCCAATCAATTCTTTGTAGAAGATTATCAGCTGCAACAAAATTACTTCCATTATCACTGTAGATAGTATTAGGCCTTCCACGACGTGCTATGAACCATCTGAAACTGAGCAGAAAAGCTTTAGTAGATAATGACGAGTTCCAAATGAATAGCCCTATAAACAGCACACGTGTAGAGAACAACCCAACTTTTCACATCTTCCCTCAATATTAGGGGTCCAGCCAGATCTACTCCAGTAATTTCAAAAACTGACACTTGTCTCACTTTGTCTTCTGAAAGAGAAACTGGAGTTGTTTGTATGCATTTTGCATTGTGCCTCTTGCATCTAATGCATTTCGAAATTACACGGCGTACTGTTCTCCTTCCATTAAGAATCCAAAAATGTTCACGCAAATCTGACAATAAAGAATATAATCCGGCATGAAGTCTTATTGCATGGTGGTCTTGAATGATAAGTTCTACCAATTTATGTTCGCTTGGCAGTAGTACTGGGTACTTGAAATTCTCTTCATCTTTACATTCCGTCAACTTTGTTTCCACTCGAATTAAATCATCACGGTCTTTAAAGAGACACAAGGATTTCAAGCTATTTAACCGTTCTTTGGTAAATGTATCTCTTTGAACAGCTTTGATAATTGCCTTTTCAGCTTTATTCAACTCATCAGCAGATAATTCTCCAGTGTTTCGAGCATGAATGTTCTTTCGAGCATTATGAAGAAATCTCAAAATCCATCCTACCATTCTTACAATTTTTATATACTTTGAAAAATATGATAGAAACCATGTCTCTAAAAGTTTTACTCAACAGAATTGTAGAATATTTTTTCTTTCTTGCAGCACGTCTATTTCATTAACAATGCATTCAGAGTGTGGCCAATCTTTTTCATCTTGTTTTAGCCATGGAGGCCCCTCCCACCATCTGGATTCAATTAATTTCTTCACTGAGCATCCTCTGGAGGGCAGATCAGCAGGATTGTTTTGGCTATTAACATGTCTCCAATTTTCAATATTAGATAATTTCTGGATTTCATTTACTCTTTTTTTGACAAATACTCCCCACTATTCATTTCTTTTAATCCAGTGTAGGGCAGTAGAAGAATCCGTCCAGAAATACTACCTAACACAATTAAATTTCAAGCTTTTCTTCACAAAGCCTGCTAGATGTGCACCAATACAACAAGCTAAAAGTTCTAGTCATAGAATAGAAATGTTTTTTAATGGTGCAACTCTTAACTTTGCTACGAGCAGCTGCATGGAGACCTTACTATTTGTTTCACATCGCAAATATACAACAGCTGCATATGAAATCCCAGATACATCACAAAACACATGTAAACATCATTGGTAAAAGCATGTCTAGGAATCCTCACGACATTAAGCATTTGTAGTTCAGCTATCCACTTCAAAAATTTATGTTGTTGTTGAGACCCAGACCGTCCGACTTACCAGAAAGGTGTAAGGTAACCGTTTGGACGGCCAGGAAGTGCCACCCAATTTAGACCGGAACCCAGTGGGGGAGGCATCCACAGGGACCGTATCCTCCATCCCCTACCACCAACCTCTCGGAAGGACTTACGGATCCACATGTTTAACGTGATCGTACTCCGCATGAACATGTTGTGGCAGCTTGCAAATCCAGCGTGCAAACCACCAGGCTACCGCACCCCAAATGTGCTATCAAAAATTTATGTGAAACATCTTTCAATACTTCAGCATCCCAACTCAATTTAGACTTCCGACTATTTTGTAATAACAACTTAGGATACAATGTGACTGGACAAGTGAAACTATGGGATAAAATATTCTTTGTGCAATGGATAAAATAGTCCTACTGATAGTCCCTTCAGGTTTGCTTATCGAAGTGATGTCACAGAACAATACATCTTGTTTGTCCCATAACAATCCCAAGACTGCTGACAGATTAGACTTGACACAAGTATCCGTTATTTCGGTATGTTCCCAGTTTCTTAACTCAAATTTTCCTTCCGCCATCACCTCTGTGGATATTTGGACAAATTCCTGCAATTCCACTTCAGAGTCTACAGAACAGGCACAATTATCAACATAAAATGCTGATTTAAGTTTCTGTGCTACATCATGTTGAGCTGAAGATAAATATTTATCCAAATGGTGTTGTATCACTGCTCCAAGCTGAAAAGGACTACAGTTTAATCCAAAGACTACTCTGCAATGCTGAAAAATCTTTATAGCATTCTGACTTTCACCTTGCCATCAAAGAAATTTTAAAAATTCTTGATCACTTTTATCAACAGATATTTGCAAGAAAGCCTTCTTTATGTCCGAGATAATACCAATTTTTTGCTCTCGAAACTTCAAAATTATTGTGGGAATCAACTCCAACAGATTTGGTCCCTTTGCCAAACAGTTGTTTAAGGAATGAGATCCTTTCTGTTTACAGGACGCTCGAAGACAGGTCTAACATTAGTCGATGAATTGCCCCTTATCGATGACTCCTCGATATCGAACACTCCTCAATGAGGTAGAAAATCACCATTATTCTCTGAACTTTCTGTGATTATTCCTTCTTGCCACCACTCACAGAAAACAGCATTGCAGCTTTCAAATTTTCCTTCTTTCATGTGTTTGGATGTTGTGGAATTCAATTTCTTCTCAGCTATTTCTCCATTAGTCGGCAATTCTCCTTGGTTATGCATCCAAGGAAGACTAACTTGATATCTTCCATCTTCATTAATCCTAACTGTTTTCTTGAAATGATCTAAAACAGTTGTTTCTACTTCATCTTTGCTTTAATGTTCACAAGGATCAGTGATTCCAATAGCTTCTAACTTCCATAAATCAGGAACATTGTTACTATGAATCAAAAGTGAAGTTAAAACAGAACCATAATTGTTATAATTTGAATCCTTGAGACTTTCCCATTACAACCCATCCGAGATGAATTTGCACAGCGACCAGTCCACACTTTAGCTGATGAGCGAGTCCTGTGTAAAGTTGACCAGCGAAATCAGCTCCAATAAGTATCTCAATATGTGGCTGATTGCTCCCTATATCCGTGAGCTGGATTCCCTTTTGTCTCATTACTTCCAACAATGATCCAGGTTTGAATCTTGGTATTGAACCACATATAGTAGGTTGGTCTAACACTTTAATTTTACAGAAATAGTTATTAACTGAATTGTTCAAAATTACATTGTAGCACCTGTGCTCTCTCCTAGAGGTGATTCCTCCAAACACGACTTGTGTTAATCTCTCAGTACTCACAAGCTCAAATCCCATCTGCCTTGCAGTATTTTCCAGAATATAAAAACACTGAGAACCTGTATCAATCAGTGCCCTAACTTTTTGTTCTTTTCCTTGAGCTTTAAGAACCACAAGCAGTGTTTGCAATAGTACTCCTTCAGAATGGCATTGACTAGATAAAGTAATATGCTGATCCACACCTTCTTTGAACTCTGTAACTGAGCCTTTTTATTATTGGTTAGTTCAAGACACATAACTACCCAATGCCTTTTGGAACAAATTATGCACAAAACATTTGATTTGCACTGTTTAGAACGATGTCCAATCCATAAATAAGTGAAGCATCCTTTCTTTCATTTTAAAATATCGCGCTTCTCTTCCAACGAAAGTTTTTGAGCTTTGAAGCATTTTACTTTCATGAAATTTTCCGCAAAACACACAAATGGGCTTTTCACTTGGATTTATCTCTAAAAATAAATCAATAGCAGTCGGTAAATTTATACGTTTCCTTACAGGTATCCTTTTGAATAATTTTCTCATTTTGCTTAAAACCCGCTTTAACAAGCAAGATACGTTCTTCACCTTCTACTTCAGTTCTTAGGAACAATAGTAGGGTTTTTAACTTATCAATGTAAATATCACTTTCTTCACTTTTAGTCGGCACCGGATTCCTTAACCAGACTCGTAGTATTTCTTCCCGTATGCAAGATTCGACAAGGGGGAAAAGCATTGCTGTGTATTTGTCAGAAGTCATTCCAATTGATTCAAGAGACCTTAAATAAGATTCTAACTTATCATACAATTGAGCTGTATTTGCTTTGGATTTAAGACACTGCATTTTTAATCACCAGTCCAAGCAATTCCCTGACATAGAACTCCCCTTCCAAAACCCCTCCCCTGAAGTAGCTCTCCCCTTCCAAATCTATTTTTAAGGCTTTCAACAGCTTTTGAATAATTTTCTGCAGTAGGAGGGAAGCTGTTTACTATTTCTCTTGCTCTAGTGCCAACGATCATGACTGGATCAAATATTGAAATTTATCTTCTTCCATCAATTCTCTTGAATTGACTCCAAAATGCTAGCCAATCTTTTATTTCACCACCAAATTTCAAAAATTCAATTTCAGGAAGCTTCAGTTTTGTTTTCTCTTGAACATCTGAGAAAACCGCACTTTGTTTGGTTGCATTTTTATTTAAATGCATTTCGACGCCAACTCTAGCTGTAACCATTTTTTCGCGATATTCTTCTATTATCTCATATTCATTTTCATATTCTTCCACTTTTGAATCATCGCCAAGCAAAGCGTTACAGATTTCGTCATCTACCTCTGCTAAATTCAACATTAATCTCTCCATATTTGCCAAATGTGTTTGAATAATATCGTCTGGTTCCTCATCAGTTAAAGCCTTTGTCAAAATGTTATACGACTTTGTGAAAGACACTCGAATCGGCTTTCGCTTTCTTATGAGTAGTTCCATTAGGAAAATATGACAGCGACAGGCTTAATATTATAATTACAAACTGCTTTTCAGGAACCATTTCTTTATTCAAAGCTTAACATTCCAAACGTACAGCTCGTTCATCTGACAGCGTAAACAAAAAACAGGGACTGTTGCCACAGCATCATTACAAAATGGTGTTGCCATTACAAGAACTAAAATAAGCAAATTCACAATAAATGCAATTCTAAATATAAAAAATTAATAACGAAATTAATGTGCATTACTTAACAGGTTGTTCATTCGAAAATGTTATTGAAATTAGGTAGGGTAGAATTTGGGTTCTTAATATATTGGGAAAGATACTAATTTAAAAATTTGGCAAATACTGACCACAAACTTGCATATCTTGAAGATATTGTTTCAAAAATAAATGGAAGTAAATCTGTCTGATAGAAAAAAATTAACCATTCTTAGTATAATTTATAAATACATGTTATAAGATACCTGTAATTTAGGATATCTGCTATGAAAGTCAAAATACCTTGATTCTACAAAAAATGTTGATAGTAATTTTCTTCTGTTTGTTATGCACCACAGTTTAATATCTTTGCACTACAGCATGACTCCTTACTCCCTGTTTTTCAATAGTCATTGTTTAAAACCTTAAACCACTAATCTCAAACTCTGGCATGAATAACACCATGGTGTGTATGTTTTCCCTTAAATAATTTTCAAGTACTTTTCAAGGAGTTTCAAGTACCATGTAATTATTTTTCAAAGACATCAATCAATCTCATTATGCAGTTGTATGTATTTCTGAGAGGAAAAATAAATAGCAAACTGATATTATTTATTGTTAAAATTTTTGGAGAAAACAATGCTATTTAGAAAATTTTGGGGTACAGCAGAACCATTAGAGAAATAAGAAAAAAAGTAGGGAAAGCAGAACTTCTTGGGAAAAAATACAATGCCACAGATCCACGGAACATTTTCAAACCTGCCTTTTTCAAGGACTTTACCAAAAAAAATGGGAATTTTCAAGTACTTTCAAGGCCTTGAAAATGGTCATTTAAAATTCAAGTGCCTACCCATCTTTCAAGCACTCGTATGCATCCTGTAACACTGACGGAATGCAAAAGGGTTCAAAAATGGTATACGGCTGAGTCAGTTAATTTGAAATTCAATTAGTAGTAACGATTCTTAAAATATGTTATACACCGTTGACTAACAGTTGACTAAAGGGCACATTTTATTAAGCATGAGTTTTTACATATTTTAGTACTATTGTATAAAAATAAGCGATACAAATTTGCAGAAATTTATTCTGACAATTTCTAAACATTCCCTTCAATGCATACTGATCTGTAGGCTATGTATGACATTGTGTTAAAAAATCAAATAAAAACTTTGATCCAAATATTTAGCACAAAAATTCCACTACACTAAAAATTACTTTAGTATATAATTTTACTAGATAATTTTTATACTTATGGTGCTGCAAATCTAATACATATGTTATTTTTCCACAGAATGCAGAAATTGTACTGCTAATCACAATTTTCGCAATTTTTGATAGAAAATTCCTTTTGTTGATTACTAATTTCATTTGACGATAAGTGTTTCTGTCCATTTTATTCTTTCTTTACAAAACAATATTTGTATGTTTTGAAAGAAATCTTTTCTCAAATCAATCTGCATATGAAGTAAACGAAGGTAGAAAAAAGACAAATTCTAAGAATCTAATTACTTTTCTTGCTATATTTCATTATCATTCATTCTTTAGTGCCCCGAAGCACACAAAGCTTTTAATTTCAATTTTAATATACCCTACCACATTCAACATTCCTTGCTTTGAGCCAGCTTACCCATCCAACCTGTCCTCTTTCAGGGGATGGGACAGCCCAGTGGTTAGTGTGTTGTTGTTGAGACCCAGACCGTCCGACCTACCAGAAAGGTGTAAGGTAACTGTTTGGACGGTTGTGGCAGCATGCAAACCACCGAGCTACCGCGGCCAAAATGTGCCAACAGCACACGGTGTTCCCAGGTGGTCACCCACTCAAGTATTAACCGCACCCAATGCGGCCTGACTTCGGTGATCTAACAAGAACCGGTGTTTTCAGCATGGTGCAGCCATTGGCTCTAGTGGTTAGTGTGTGGTGACTGCACTCCTGACAACTCAAGTTCAATTCCCTGCTCTGCCCAAACTGTCGCACAAAGTACAGGTATGTTAAATATGTGGGGGGTTCATAAGTCTTTCCGAGAAGTTGATGGTAGGGGAAGGAAAGTACAGTCTCTATGGATGCCACCTCCACTCAATTTTAGTCTAAATTAAGTGGCAGTCCAAACAGTTATCATACACCTTCGGGTAGAGTATGAGCACTCAAGGCCCCCGAAGGGTAGTCTGTCACTCAAACAATTGCTGCAAGCCCTCAGGTCAGTCGAATGGTTTGGGTCTTCAACACATTCAGGTAGGTCAGACAGTCTGGGTCGAAAAAAAGAACCTTTTCTCTTTCAACCTCTATCATCCTTTGCTGATTCATCCGGGGAGTTCGGGGACAACTCCAGCTGTGCTTTCCCCTCTTGGTGCCCATGTTAAAGTCACACTAGGGATGTCATCTTTGTTCATTCTCAACACGTGGTCTGCGGACTTCAATCGTCTGATTTGCAGTTCACCATGTACTGCTTATATTCTTATTTTGAAAAGTATATAACTTATTAATCTGAACTGCTGTAAGCTTCCATGTCTCAGATTCATACAAAAAAACTGCACAAGTTTTAGCAAATTTTTGCATGTTTTCATCAGTACCACCCTGTTTACTTAACCTGTAATTGGTCATGCTATGAACATTTCTCTCATGTTTCACATATAATAAGGAGTGCTACTATTTGGAAGTGACCTTAGAAGTGCCACCTTTGTGCTAGCTGATTTTTAGAATCTTCTTAATCTATTTACAGTTCTGATAAGTATTAATGGATCTTAGACCTTAAAACAGCCAGTTATTTGTTCCCGTGTGAGCAATTCTCTCATCAAGCGACCACTAACATTTCATCAGGTGAAAGCTTTTCTTGTCAAGTGACTGCAAGAATTTGCTTTATATTTTTACAGATAAAGTGATGAGTGTCTAATTTGATTTGTAACTTTTTGTTTGTTAGCAGTGTATTTTAAACACCTGTGCTACTATTTATATTTGAGCAAAACAATATTTTTATTATACATAAAACAGGAATATTGAGTTACGAGCAGTGATTATGGCAGTTTGCACTAGAGAAAAGTGATGAAAAGTGGAAATTGCAATTGTTTTGTAAAAATAAAAGTCAAGAGATAAAACAGGCTCTGTTAGCCATTTGTATGATGATAAAATATGATGACTCAGTCAGATACCAATGATGATGCTCCTTTTCATCTTTAATTTTGGATCAATTAGTCTTTAGCACTGACAAAGAGGATTCATCATATCCCCAAAACAATATATGCTGCATTGTATTATTTTATCTATGTATTATTTTATCGATTTGCTGTTTCCAATAAAGATACCAAAATAAGTGAATAAGTTTAAAATAAAAGATACCTCATCAATATTTCTCAGCCACTTGGCAATATTGTCAAAACTTTTTGGATTTGTGATGTCATAGACGAGCATGATGCCCATGGCACCTCTGTAATAAGATGTGGTAATTGTGTAGAACCTCTCTTGGCCAGCAGTATCCCTAAAAGGAGAATTAAAATATAAATATTTAGTTTAAAATATATGCATACTTGATGAAAAGTACATTTGAAAGAAGAAGAATGTTTATTCAGAATCCTTACAGCTTTTGAAAAATAAAAATAAAGTAGAAAATATTTTCAGCATTTTTTAGGACCTCTAAACAGAAAAAATTTTAACATTACATCAAATGTTACTATTATTTCATACTTTAAAATCTGTATCTTTCTAAATAAGTGGATACGAAAGCTTTGATCATAGATTGCTTTTTATATTTATTTACAGAACACTTATAATTTGTATTCATTTGGTTATTAAAATAAAACATGCAGTATATTTTACCAAAATATATTTTACTTTTCTACAAAAATAAATACTTATAAATAAATAAATGAATTTAAAATATAAAAATCCAATGAAAATATTTGAAAACTTCACAAAAAAAATGCAAACACTCTAAAAAAAAATACAACTTTATATTCAAATTATTTTAAAAACAAGTTTAATTTTAAAAAGATTTGTTTCTGCATTCTTGGAATCACAGATCTGAAACAATTTAAGAATGAATAGGCTGAGAAGTCTAATTTTCATTTCAGGCAGTGCAGCATCAAACCAATTGCTTTAGGTATCTATCTACAACAGCACAACATGAACATTCAATCATGTATAATTAATAGTGAAGAAGACTTTTGAACCAAACACCTAGAAAAGTTTTGGCAATGGTCATGCTGTTTAATATGGCACCTCAGTTTATTCAATATGGGAAACAAATTAAATTATAAAATATTTTTAAATGCCAAATACTTTTTATATTTTTAATTTTATTGCAGAACACTTAATAGCATATTGTTTAATGCCAATGTTTCACAAAACAATTTGGGATAGGCTGACCTAAAGTTTGGGTTAAAAAAAATAGACAATTTACAACTCCCTTTAACGAAAGTATATAAAACCCAAATTTCTGTATGATATGATTAACTTGAAAATAATTGGAAAACATCACATTTCTTTATTTTTTCAACAGAAATAGCCAAATTATCATTCAATAATATCCATAATCAAGTGTTACTCTGGATTTTCGATTACTTTCACCAAATGTTTTTACACAAAAGAGTTTTTAATTGCTAAATGTTATTTTGATATTCCATTTGAAAAATTTACTTTGATTTATAAATTCCCAAATTCCTAAGATCGGTGCTTTAGAAAAGAAAAATAGTACAGCAGTACACATTACGATTAGTATACCACGGTATTTGATTTTGACATAATTCATGATTACCAACCTTTTCGCCAAATCTTTTTTCCAATTGCCAAATTAAATTGTCTTTCACAAAATGCAACAATGGCGATCGTCAGTGCGAACCCTGCATAATGATGGTATATAGAAATTGGCGACAAAACTTGGTGCAAATCCTTATATCCAAAATAGCAAATCCTTAATTTTACTAACTTTCAAACACAAGTTTATCAATTCATAACCTCATTCATAACAAAATCTGAAAAGTTCTTGTTTAATATCTATTTCATCAGCTAATTTTCATGGCATGGATTACAGATTTTATACGAAGCTGTCACTACCATAATTTTTAGTCAACTGCTTCTTCCATACTATGTTACCTATGGAACGAGTTTCACAGGTCAAATTTGTACAGCACTTTATACATAAAAGGCAATTTCAAATTAAACTTAAAATGCTGTGCCAAAGTTTGCTATAGGAACTGCTGTGCCAATGGTTTGCTGTACTAAATGACTGCCATGTAATAAGGTGATTAATCTTAAAAAATTGTTGATAGTGGAGTAATTAAATACTTGAAAAATAATTCCTGGGTTTTTTTTCCATTGGTTGAAAATGCTTTCATTTGGTGAAAGCAAACTTTCTTAAAGCTAATTTCGAATTTTTTCTTACAGAATAGCCTGACATTTTATTACAAATTTGCTGTTAATCATGGTGTGATATTCAAGGTAGTTGAATTTTTTCTAATATTCAAATACATTTTAGTATTCAAGGTATTCGAGTAATCACGTTAATTCATGCATCCTCTATTTTTGCATTAAAGCACTGTCAATATATTAACATATAAATATAAAACATTTGGAGTGTTGTGGTTTCACTCGACATCCTCATACTTTCATCTTTCATATTATTTTGGACCAATTATATTATCAGCATACACAAATATACACAAAAAAAAGCCCGAAATTACCCCCAAAAGGAAAAAAGTATCTGTTACTACAAAGTTATTTCTTTCTCCTGGATCTGCAATATTTTACAATCATATTATACACATTAGATATTGTGAATAATAAAATGCTTAGATATAAATAAATTCTGAAGTTTTCAGTCCTGTGAAAAGAAATAGAATCCATTTCATTATATTTTCGCCCCTGGTAGTGTTCAGAAACAATTTAAAACCTGGTGGCCGGAATATTGTCATGAAATACAGTTTAGCTAAAGCTACATGACAAAGAGATTTTGACTGAAGACATTACTTTCAGTGATCATGTTTCTACCATAAAGAATATGAAAATGAAAGATGGAACACTGCAGTCAATGAAATAGGAGCATGATTATTTGGAAGAATCAGAAGATGATAAAATCTGATGTGCGCAGCACATTACTTCCTCTAAAGACTCAAATTATATTTTTTTACTTCATGATGCATTAAATTGGTATTACTCAAAATAACCCAAATACTATTTGAAATTATATCAAATTTAGAGTTTCAATATCTTTTACATTTCGAAATTTAACATTCTTAAACATTGTCAGCTCCTTCCCAGCAAATTAAAAAAATCTGAAATATCAAGAACGGTTCTTCCTAGAGTAATGAGATTGGTATTATTCATTTTGCTATAAAAGTTATGCATAAAATAAGGATTTAATTAATACATTTCAGTAAATTTCACATTTTATTTCAGATTTTAATGATTTTTGCCAACCATTTTACAAAAAAATAAAAATAAAAAAAGACAGGTTTTATTTATTCAAATGGCACCAAAATCCACAAGTGACCTATCAACCAAACTTTATGACATTTCATCAAATAGTTTTTTAAGTAGAGTGGGCACATACATTGTACAGACACATGTCCCACTAAAAAATAGTTTTTACACGTTCTAGAGTGCCCAAAACATGTTGGTAGATCCATCATAAATGTCTGTTCGATCGAAAGCAAAAACATTCGTTTAAATTCTAATACTAGAAGTCTTTAAACTTTATGTTTCAATTTTGTATAAACTCAAATGTTATACAAAAATAAGAATTTAAACAAGTTTCAAATGTGGTTTATTTTTTCCCTTTGAAAAAATAAACCACATTTGAAACTTGTTAAATTAATGGTCAGGCAAGCTATTTTTTTACTTGAATATAATATTTTTATTTTATATTAGTTACTGGAACAAATTACCAGGCCACAAGTTGTAAATAAATGCCAGCTACCTAAATAATAAATTTACAGATAACACTACTGCTCAATTTCCAAATACCCAGTATCCATAAAAAAAATAAATACATTATACGGTTTTCAAAAGCAAAACAAAAATATTACTAATAAAAGATATGTGTGGGTCTGCCTGTTTGTGTGTGCAGTCTGTAGCGTGAAATCTAAGTGCCGCATGATCATGAAATTTGGTATACAGGTGCACCTTAGCATTATATTTTTAAATTTTAAATTAGTTTTCAAGATATTTTATGTTTTATCTCTATTTACAATGATTTTGGCCGATAACAAAAATTATCTTTCAAACAAACTGTGGATGGAATCTATACGATCATTAGATGATATTTAGTGAACTTTATACTTTTCATATATTTCAAACCTCTGCGATTTTTATATTACGATATACTGAAATTAACTTGCCATTCACTGTTCACTTTTTTTTTCAGCACTTACCTCAAATATCATCTCAATTACTCCAGAAAAAGAAATTTCATAAACCCAACTGTTGATTAATTATAAATATTTTATGCAAGGCATGTCTTTGATTTTATCAGGCCGTTAGCAGGCAAGCGGGTCCCACTATTGCCAGAGCTCTTCTGACAATTAAAGCCACTCCCCACGCAACGTGGAGAATCGTACTCTTTTTCTGTTGCACTTATTGAAGCCAATCCCTAAATACAGGAGGCTTTTGTGCATTTTAAACCTGTCCAATGTGCTTCAAACTAATTGCAGTCCAGATGACTGGACCACCTTAAAACATGACTGTGCAGAGGGGCGGCGGCAGCGTAGGCTGGAGTAGGCTGTAGCCTACTCGGACTTTTTGGGTGTTAGTACACAATTATTCCACAAATGCGCCACAAAATCCCCAAAATTGTGTTATAATAATCTATCACTAAAAATCGTGAATTAATTAAAAAAAACTTTAATTAGAATTCCCATTTCAGTAGAAATGTGAATTCTAATTAAAGTTTTTTTGTTCCTTTTGCTGTTCTAAAGTTGTTTGCTCAGGGCGCAAAAGTGTCTAGTTACGGCGCTGGAATCAGCTGCTAAACACCTAGAAGAATAAAACCCTTGAACATTGAAGCCACGCCCACATATGGCTACTTTTCGCGTCTAGCTACATCGGCTAGATTTACAGCTAGCTATAGCTTCTCTATTGAAGCTTTACAGTGCCATTTTGCATTTTTTGACTCTTGCTTGGAAGTGCAGCTGTGGCGTTGCGGCGTTGGTGTTTCGGGTCCGTTGTTTTTAAGAAGTCCATTGTTTAAAAGATGATTAACAAGAAAGAAGATTAACATTAAAGAAGTTCTTTTCACAAAGTACATTTTACAATTCTTAAAAACCTTTATATCAAAATTTCTGGATACTACTTTTTCGAGGTTTTTGATTTTTAAAAAAACTACTAATCATCATACAGAAGTTTTAATTATAAATTAATATTATAATTATGCAGTAATTGTCACAGAAAAAAAATGGAGAAAAATTTTTCAAAAATAAAATTTTTTTGAAAAGTGGTACCGGACCCCCTTAAATTGTACATGTAAATATTGTTCTCTATAATTACGTATTTAAATTTGGAACTATAAAATTTATCTGCAATCTGCAACTGAAATTTATAGATCATTTCTGGTTTTGTCTTTTGCTGAATACTTTGTTTTTATTTTATAGAATAATGCGTTGCATTTGTGAATCAAAATGTGTGAAACTGTGGCAGCACCAACTGACATTACAAAGAACGACAAGATTCCACACCTGTACAGCCTAGATTGAAAACATTTCCTAAGATTCAGAAAGGAGGGCAAAACCGCAGCTTTAATTCATCTTGGTATGAAAAGTATAACATGTTAGAATATTCGGTCGTAAAAGGTCAAGTTTACTGTTTCTGTTGTCAACATTTTCCCACTGGTAAACAAAATTCATTCATGACTGGATTTTCTGATTGGAAAAATATGCCTAAGCAATTTAAAAATCATTTTGTATCTGCTAAATCCGCACATCATTTTTCCTTTGAAAAATATACAGCTTACATCCAGTCGAAGGCAAGAGGATCTGTTGCTACTCAGATCTGTTCACTGCCAAAATGACATAAAGAGGAATCGTGAAATTTTGGCAACTCATGTTCAAGTAATTTTGCTTTGTGCTCAACAAGACATAGCCCTGAGATGCCACCGAGAAAACGATGAATCAGTGAATAGAGTGAACTTCTTAGAAATCCTTGAGCTTTTGAAAAGAAAATGCCCGGATTACAAGCTGAAATCAGAGAGCATATCGAATAATGCAAAGTATATAAATCATGAAGTGCAAAATGAAATTTTGAACATAAGTGGATGCTTGGTCAAAAGTTTAATTACCAAAGAAATTCGTAATCCGATTGGGGCATTTGCAATCATAGTAGATGAGTCCAAAGATAAAGGCGGTATTGAACAGTTGAGTCTTTGTTTAAGATACGTACATGGTGAAGACGTGCAAGAAAGATTTATCACATTTCTGGATTTGCATCAGTTTGATGCCGAGTCAATTACATCGTCTATCATCAAAATTATAAATGAACAAGGATTAAACATAAAAAACTGTGTTGCACAAACAACACAGATAAAGGTGCTAGCACAATGTTAAGAGATATTAGTGGTGTGAAAAAACGAATATTGGACATAGTTGGGTTTCTTTGTTCTTATGTGCACTGTTATGCACATCGTCTAAATCTGGTTTTAGTCGATTGTTGCTCAAACATTCCAGAGCTGAGGGACTTGTTTGGCTTGCTGCAAGTCATATACAATTTTCAATGTAATTCTGTCTTGAGACGGGAATGTTTTGAAGAGTCAGAAAGGGAACTTAAACTCGAAATATTGAAAATGCCTTGAAAATTGAAGTTGCCAAACGAGATGGTCCAGCAAGAAAAAAGGGGTATTTTATTTCAGAAATAGGATTGAAGCAGTAATTATGGCCTTAGAAGAAATAGTGGAGAAAGGCAAAACTTTTGAAGCGGCTGAATGCAAAGGTTACATTAAGGAGCTGCAGTCATTTAACATTTTTCTACTACTAGTGCTAATGGACGAAGTACTTGGCAGAACAAATACATTGTCGAAGTATCTGAAGAACCCTGAATTAATTTATACATGAGCTATATCCTTGTGCGAAGCTACAATAAAAACTCTGAAAGAAATGAGAAATGAAGTCAAATTCGAAGAAATATGGAGATCTGCTGCTGTCTTAGCAGAAAAGATATTTGTGGAAGTACCAAATCCTGATTCCGCACCTGATGCCTTCAGCAATGCTAGTGCTGAAGGCAAGAAATGCAGAAAAATACTGTCAAAGCGACTTAAAGACAGCCTGCTGTTAAGTACAACAGGAAGCAGTAGCACCGACACTCCAACAATTCAACTAAGTCTACAATCTTTTTATTTTGAAATTATTGATCGATTCATTGCTGAGATGTCAAAGCGACTTCTGGATAATAATGATCTATTTAAAGATTATGGGTGGCTGAACCTAAAAGCAATTTATTCATGAACTCTGAAGAAATATTGGAGTTTTGTAACAAGTTTAGTCGGTTCAGCTTTAACATAATTTTTTTGAAAAATCAGATACCTGTTGCGAAGAATTTATTCATTGCTGAGAAAGCTAAGAGCGTCAGATTGCTACAGAATCCTTTTGCCAATGAAAGAAACTTTATCCAATATATTTCTTTATTACAAGCTAGTTTTAACTATACCGGTATCTAGTGCAAGCAGTGAAAAAAGTTTTAGTTCATTAAATCGCATAAAATCATTAATACGCACGACTATGACTGAGAACAAGATCATCCAATTTAACACTGCTCTCCATTAACCGAGATTTGAGCGATCGATTGAAGAAGGATCCTACCATGGTGGTTGACGAATTTGGAGAAGTTTCCAACAGGCGAATCTCATTTGCTCCTTAAATGGGATTCATTAAATGATTTAATTCTGTTGAAATTGTAAATATAATTGTCAACCCTGAAATATACTACGAAAATACTGAAATATACTACAAATTTCATTTTTAGGGGCAGGGGCGGGGAAGGGCAGCTGCCCTCCCCCCCTGGCTACGCCCATGCTGTACAACGCATATAATATTATAAAAAAAAAATGAACAACTAAAAAAATAAACAAAGAACTAAAAAATATATATATATATACGGGAACCGTGGCTTTAGCCTACTCGCAAAAAAATCCTGGCACCGCCCCTGACTGTGCACACTCTTAACGACTGTCTTTATTCATTATTGTGCAATCCTTATGGAGGTTTAGACTAAATGTACATTTAGATACGATTTCATATCATTCACGTTGCTTTCTCTTCATGTTTTCATGAGAGGTCAAAAATGGGTTCTGGTGTTCATATTATTTATTAGTGGGTACATATTTAGGACTCGGGTAAAGCCAAGTAATTTGTTCCAGTAAATAAAATAAAAAAAATTCAAAACTGAATTCACTTTTCTAGGATAGGCTTTAGTGCATGTGCAATTCCCAAGAATGGACCCTAGACAGCAGAAACATCGATATGCGGAGAGCAAATAAGATGTTTGTTGTTCGCTTCAAAAAATGACCAAAAATTAAATTACATATTGATTCAAATACTTTTTTTTTTTTTGTTAGAATATGAAAATATACACACAACTCTTTTCCAAACTATAGAATTGAACTACTCTTAGTGTTTTGAATGTGACTATGTATATCAGATAACCTAAAAAATAATTTCAGTACATTTAAAAATATATATATATATATGATTTAATTGTCCTATGGATTCAGTTCAAACTTCGTTGGAAGGAAAATTTTTCAATCTTTCCTATGGTGTTAAGATGGAAACTCTTAGATTTAACTCTTACGATTTTTGGTCACTATTTACTAAGGATTCGATTTGTGTGTAACTCGCTCAAAATTGTGCTAAAACATAAAATAACTAAAAAAATTTATTCAAATTTCTTTTAAATATAGCAAAGGTACATCTTCCCCAGTCCTGAAATACCTGTGTACCAATTCCATGGCTGTATGATACTTAGCTTTACCACTACAGAATTCACAGACAAACACATACATACAAAGGCATCTTTTATTATACAAGATTGCAAATAATAGATAAAGCAAATAATTTTTCCAGTTCTAGAGACTTCATTAGTCATTAGATACAAGTTCCTCCTATTTTTGGTCACTAAGGATTCGATTTGTGCGCAACTCCCTCAAAATTGCGCTAAAACATAAAACAAAATTTGAATTTTTTTTAAATATTGCAAAGGTGCATCTTCCTGAGTCCTGAAATACCTGTGTACCAAATTCCATGGCCATATGATGCTTAGCTTTACCGCTACAGAACTCACAGACAGACACATACACACATATCTTTTATTATATAAGATTACAAATATCAGATAGAGCAAATAATTTTTCCAGTTCTAGAGACTTCATTAGCTATTAGATACAAGTTCCTCCATGTGTTTTGCAAATAGAAACTATAAGATATGTTAATAGGTCACTTTTGAATTTTCTACAAACTAAAAATAATTCTCACATAAATAAAAGATCCTTAAAAAGAAACATAAAAAAAGAAACGAAGAAACATAAACTTAAAGAAACATAAAAAAACTTCTGCTACTTGAATCCTGTAGCCTATAAAATATTTATTTGTTCACAGCTGATATAAAATGTAAATAGAGTTATCATGTCAGAGATAGATTTATAACAAAGTAATTATTACTAACCAAAGCAACATAATTGAAATTTTACAGTATTTTACCAAATTGTATTATGAAATTAAAAAAAAGAAATTCTCTTACCAAATTTGAAGTTTTATTTTCTTTCCTTTAATATCTAATGTCTTAATTTTAAAATCAATACCTAAAATAGGACAAAATAGCAGAATTGTATTCCAAAATCAGGAAAATATTTACATATATAAATAAAAAATCAAGACAGCATTACATTAAAAAAGTTGTGTCAGACAAAAATACAATTTCACATTTTCACTGTAAATACTTTTAACATTACACATGTCTATTCCATACATACTATAACTGTGACAATTTGTAGAACACACATAAGATTTAAATTTTTGCTTATACAAAGGTTCTTGCACGTTTTTCATTAAAACAATTAAGCACTTTTTAAGCACATTTTAAGGACTACAGAGAAAAAAATTTAAGTACTGTAAAAATAGTAAGTTTACTGCTTTTTGAAAGTTTTAGTTTTATCAAACTTCATATAATATAATACCATTTGATTTTCAACACTAGATTAAAAATCCATGATTTTAAAGATTTTAGTCATCATTGACAAAAATGTCTTTAAAATTGAGCAAATTTGACATATTTTTGGATCTGCTAATTTGAAAATATTTCACAGACTTTTAACAATATTTTATGTGAAACATTGCAAGCAAGAAAATGTGAGCTTTTCACAAGTATATCAGAGACTTTTACAAATGAATCATAAAAGTGAAAGAGATTTTTCTGATCAGAAGGTCAGACGGTTATGGACACCATTTCATACTAGAAGGAAATGAAACAAATGTTACAAAAAAAAAAACTGCAATTTTTCAAGTACATCCTGATTCTGGGTACTGCAGTAATCTATTATTAGACTTAGGGAATCAAAGTTGGGTTTCTACCAGGACTGAGAAAGAAACTGGAAGAAACAGGAGCCAGAAAATATGACACACACTGAACCCCTTCTCCGTATGGTAATAGAAAAAATTTTACAGTTTGTAATCTGATTGTCACTTTTCAACGGGAGACTATTTTTCCTACTTTTGTGATTTCTCAACTGTGATATCTGTAAGAAAATTAAGCACTAAGTACTTTGATATGAATTTAAACAATTTTAAAGTCCTTAAAAATCAAGATTTAAGCAGCTTTTAAGGACAAGTACCGTTATATAAAGATCCTAAAAATAATGCTACTTTTAATCTATTACAATGAAAAAACACTCTAAATAGACATAGCTATGCACAATCTAAAGAGCTATAACAATCATTCATTGTAAAATTTGAAACATAACGTCCAGAGCTACTGAATATAGATGTACATATTTATGTCATATATGGAAACTTTCCAAATTATAAATTGATTTTGTAGCAACTTTTCAGGGAATAGGTAAAGAAATAGAAATTTAGACTTTTCAAGGCTGCATTTACAATCATATAACATGCTTAAGATAATTCACTCAAACCACTACTTAAATAAACTGAAAATATAAATTTTAAATGCTTCGTTAGTAACATAAAATAAATATTTAGAGGTATAAAACCAATTTTAGATGCAAAAAGAGTCCTCGGGATGAATAAGACAGAGCAGTCACTTGAAAGCAAAAGTAGGAAATTATCTACAACAAAAAATTTCCTGCTTTTGTTTAAAAAACTGCTGCCTTGTTTATTCTGATGAAGGCTGCTGTTTTTCACCTAGAGTTTGGCTTGAAACTCTAAAATTCTTTTCATATTTGTTGGTTCGTTGCTTTTACATAATAAAAGAAAAAAAAATTACGTTTTACTGTCTCAGACCTCCCCACCCCTCACCCCCACCCCACGCCACTCAGAGACTACAAAAATAAAAAATATAATATTTTTTCTTAATCTCGATATGTTTGTTCCCAATAACCCCTTGAACTTTTATTTCCTTTCTTGTATTTTTATTTCTTCACATCTTATTACCCCCTCTTTTATAATCACTTGAAACGTGTTGAAGACCCAGACCGTCCGACTCATCCTGGGGACTTGAGCAACTATTTGCACGGCCGGCACTTGAAACGTGTGTTATTTTTTATGTATTTGGGTTATATATCTAGGTATCTCAAAGCTTTTCCATAACTGTTTTTCCCAAGTACGAAAAGACGAAAACTTAATTGTTCTGTCAATAGCTGAAGGGGAGGGGGCATTTTTTTTTTTAATTTTGATGCGTTTGTTTATTATCTATACTCCACTGAATTTATTTTTATTACTTTCACCCCTTCCTTAGATTTTACTATAATCTTTTCCTAATCAATTTGAAATGTTATACGAGTATGTTATTTTTCAGGCATTTGCGTTAGAATGATATATCTGACAATTTTCAGATGTCTTTGTTTACCAATTTCGCCAAAAAAGATTGAAAAAATGAAATCCTGATGTTTAACAGCCCCCCCCCCCCCTCCAGTTAACTTCAAAAACATTCGGGAGAGGGGGCGGGTTTCACCCAGTCTTCTGTTTGAAAAACCACTCCATTTGCTAAAATGTATTTTATTTTTCAACAGGCTTCTTTCCTCCCCGGAATTTTAATTTATGCATTTGTTTTACAGATGTTCCTATAATTGGGTCATTATTCTACATTTCTATGCAAAATTTGAAGGAAAAGGAGGAGAGCACAGACAGACACCGCTTGTATAATTACAGTTCCTCAGTTTAACCACATAACTCTATAAACATAAAAAATAACCTGATGTGTCCAACATATGATTTTTCATACTGATTAGCCTATTCAGATTTTTTTTTTCCTTTTAATCTTTTGCGCTCACGTAGCTTGCGCGTATTTTTTTATTTTGCTTAAAAAGTGAGAGCGATAAAAATAGTGGCCGCTAGTTGCGGACACCGCGGTCAGTCTAACATTAATACGCAGTGACTGATTAATATGTTCCAGGGCCCCTAAACACATTACAATTGGGGGCCCTCTGTACATTTTTAATGATTTTTGAATGAGTTAAAGGACCATTTTCAGTGATGTTTTCTACAAAACTATTTATCTGATAAAACTTTTATAATATAATATTACATAAGTAATATAATATATTTACAATACTTTGCGGATTTTAGAAGTAGCAAATTTACCAATTAATTTTGAAAAAATTAATACTCTGTCTTGACAAATTTAAGTTCAATACATATTAATTCATGTTCAATGCATTTTAATTCATACTTATTTGCATAGGTACCCATGAACATTTCTGGGGGAGGGGGGAAACAACAACACTAGACGACAACATCCACTAGATTGATGTCCATCTTTGTGACCTTGAATGTCCAGGGGGGTGTACTTGTCCCCTCTTACGCTCCCCTATGGGCGCCCATGCTTATTTAAATTATAAATCAATACATAGAGGGTTAAAAAAAACAGAGGGCCCCCTAGGCACATACCTCAGGGGTAATCCGCCACTTTTAATACCCAACGCAAACATTATAAACAAGAACATTAAAAAAAAAAAATCTTCACACGTGTTTTCATCCTGAAATCTGAAACATCAGGAAGATCTGAATAAAATATGCATATCCCTAATGCCGAAAATACCTCGGATGAAATAGGTAGAAATAACAATTATTAAGTACCCAGTGACCTTGCAACCACTTGCCGACAAGACGAAAATAAAGAAATGATTATAAACAGTCTGCTCTTGCAGTCGTACGTCAATTGCTTTGCCTGGGATATTTCGAAAGCCACGAAGAAAGTAGAACTACGAACCCTCATGCCGGATTGAGGTCGGAAATTCATAAAGGCAGCTAAATACGAAGCTGTAATTTCTATTTATGATCTGTAGTCAAGGGCGCACAAAGCATAAATCGATGAACAGACTAAATAGTTCACAGATAATACATAAAATAGAAAATGATTAGTCTGATCCATGATCAGATTTTTAATTTAGCCAAGTTCTAACAAAAGGCAGGCATTCGATGGGCACTTCTAGTACTCGTAGATAAAATCTGGAAATATAAATAGCTATAAACAACTAGCTTTTAATAAATATAGTTCGGTGATAAAATTTAATCTACCGAATATAAAAAAAAGCAGATTAACTTTACGCAGAATGAACTTTGATATAAAAATATCTTGAGTATGAGACTTCACTCAATTGATCTCATTGATCCTTATTTTACATGTAAAACCGGATCGCATTAAATTTTGGAAAAATCTAATGTAGGCAGCATATTACTTTCCCTACATAATGTTTTTGACATGATTAATCACTACATAAATTGAAATTGGGCGCTATTGGCAACTTATATATACGACTTACATATATTCATACTCAAAATACAAAATTTTTATCAAAATACAATTAACATTTGATAGTTATTCCTTGAAATCAAAATACAAAACAATTTAAAAAGTACCTTCTCTCATGAATGGAACAAACTAGATCCATAGAAATGACGTTAACACATTTGTTGCATAATATTTCACAAAGAAAATGAACCTATTATACTAACTACATTTTTTTAATATTAGATAATTTTGTCGATAACTAATTCTGTTGTTTGAAAGAGAACGGTTCATACTAGCGCTCTGATGTTTGTGTCATTCGCTTTATAATGAAACATTACGTATGAAACAATTATTTATTTAAGGACACACTAACAAGGAAAATCTTCAAAATATCGATTTTTCAATTTTACTGTCATTTTACAGCTTAATTAATTCTGAACACAATGATATACAGTTTTAATTATTTACCATGAATAGAAATGTTAAAACTTGCATTTAATATAGTCTATGCCTAGAAGGGTGTGGTTTTAAAAAGCAGAAATTGAAGGCAGAATGTATAAGCATAAACATTTACTCCCAGTGGCTATAATGAATAAAATAAAATTTGTATTTAGAGGTTTAGCTAACCCAAAACTTTTGAAAAAATGCTTACATGGGCAAACACAAAGCCCAATGAAAGTGGTGAAGACCCAGACCATCCGACTCATCCTGAGGACTTGAGCAACTATTTGGACGGCCCAATGAAAGTGTGAACCTAAAAATACATTTGTTGAAATTTCAACCCTTCAAATTGGTGTTATAGATGCAGCATTTGTTTTCAATGATAGCGCTATGAGTCGACTAAAAATGTTAAAGTCTATGGGCTATTTTCCAGGTGTTAACATGGAAAATGCTCTTGGACGCATTGACAAACGGCGAGTATTCAGAGCTAAAATTAATGTGCAAAAAGTAACAAAAGAAGCCAGGGTGAAACAACGAGGTGAAAAAAGAAAAACAGATTTAAGAGAAATATTGATACAGACAGACTATGGTCCTGGACAATTTTAACATACCTTTTTTTCATGAAATTTTTTCTTTAAACTTGATTTTCTCAAAACGTAGTTTTTTGAGATTCCGGTACAATTATTAAAAAACTGTCAAAAATGCAGATATAAAATCATATATGCTTTATTAGCTCATAAAAGACTATCATTTGTACCTAAAATTATATTTATATTGTCAAAAAATTACAATTTATGTTGATTTTAATAAACAAAATTTTGAGAATTTCCATAGTCCAATGTAATTTTTTAGATCATTTGAAAATTATCACACTTATAATAAAAATTGTAGATATAATAGTGAAATTGAACATAAATTAACATATTCTGAAAGTTTCATGACATTGTGGTGGTAATTTTTTTTTTTTTTAAATGTACTGATGGGAATTTTTTCATAAAAAAAAAAAAAGTTCTATTTTCTTTACATGAAATCTATGGTAATATAAAAAGTACACATAATAATGAAATAATTTTACCTATTATTTTCTCACGAAACATATCTCCACCATAATTAGGCAAAGAGAAATTGAAATATTTGTTTGTGCACTTTTGAACATTGATTTCTGTGAAAGCATAAAACCATATTTTTCGTCGACTCCCCTTACCAGGGTGTCCTTAACAGTAGTGAAGATCCTGTTTCTTAATGTTGTTTCCAAAAATAAAAATGCATTCGTAAATCGTGCAATATCTTAAGAACGGTTTAAGTTAGCGTTCTAAAATTTGCGGGTCCAAATTAATTACGCTCTAAGTAAATAATACACATATAGTAGAAAACACCATTCAAATTCCGAAACACTTGATGTGAACAAAAATCCTTCCCGCGCTCCGTTTTTCTCCAAGCGCAACCATGCTAATTGCACAAAGCAATATAAGGGCTATATGTCACTGCTCTCCATAGCAACGAACATGCTTCCAGTTGTGACGTCATGAACATGATATACCCAGCAAAATTTCTTTCACGTCTAGCGTTCAAATGGAAAATGGTAACATTTACAGAGGCACTAAAAATTCATAAAATGATTAAATAATGTTTTTGATCCTCCCCCCCCCCCCCCAGGTGACGCAACTATAAATAAAACCATACTTCCGAAAAAACAAGTGTAAATTCTTTCCATTTTTAACTATTAAGTTCGACCAAAGTGTTTACATATTTCGCCAAAGATACCCCATAGATGTTATTATCAAAGCACGTAACTTATTATCAAAGCACTTATTATCAAAGCATGCTCCATCCAAATCCAAGAATCGACTGACTCATCACAATACTTTCCCACATCTATTGTGTACCTATTATCTATGACTCATCACAATACTTTCCCACATCTATTGTGTATTATTGTAAGGAAAATAAAATTATACAAATTCATATATACATTTTTTTTATTAAACAACATTCCAAAATATACAAGAAAGCAACTTTTGATCTCTGTATTTTCCAGTCAGACAATGCGAAACTTATACCAAAAAGATTTAGATATGACGAACTGTAAAATGTATTGCAACAACTTTTTATTTATTTCCACGCCCTAAAGGATGTTTATATGAAGTCACGCTTCCTCCTCTCTGCAGGGAGTGTTATCGGGTTGGTGTGGCAAGAGAAATGAAGTCTGCATTGTAAACAGAGTTCAAAAAAGTTCTAATTTTTAAAAAGATTTTCAATACTGTTTACTTTCCCTAAATGTGCATTATATTGCATAGGGAACAAAAGTCAAACTCGTGAATTTTAATAAATTGACACGTTTTAAGCATCTCTGAACAAAAAAAACAATCATTAAAAATGAAATAGGCTACCTATTACCAAATGAATTATTTAAACTTACTTCTATTGTAAAAAAAGTATTATTTTTCCGAATTCGAGACAGACCCGTGTGTGTGAGGACGTTGTAAGGCAAGAACGAATATCAAATTTTATGTGTTGATACATCATGTGAAACACCAATGAGAGAATTTTTAATAATTCTCATTGGAACTTAAATTATTCGAATTTTAAGATTTTCGTAGCGTTATTTCCTATTTAAAACTATGATTGTGTACTGCAGTATATAGTACATATATAGGAGAAATTACATTTAAACTACGCTACAGATGTTAATGGTATTAAAATACAGTAAGCTTCCATTAATCCGACACATCTCTCGAAGTCGGTTCGGCTGTCAGCACATTTTCTGTAATGGATTAAATAATTTTTATACGCAGATTTCTGTTCATTGAAGTTTATTTTGCAGTAATTTATAATTAATTTAAATGTTTGTCACATAATGTACAGTGTAATCCAATCGATATAACGTTTCAAGACAAATAAATATCGCATTGGCCATCATTTTGTTTTACATTCATGTTCCCCATTTTTTACCCCGTTTTAGTTTGACATCTGATAAATCGGCAAATTTCGTAATCCGCCCCCGGATTATCGAAATTTTATTGTAAAAGAAAGTTCGTATATGTGACGTCCCTCCTGTATGTCGTGCGTGCCGACATATCGTATACATATCACAGTATCGTCAACTTAACGGCTTTGGGGATATATCGCCCAAGTTGGCAATTCGCACAAAATCTCGAAAAATGTCTTCTAAAATGTGTCTTATAATCCCTGCAGCTTTGCGAGAATTATTGATTTAATATCTTAATGCAATATGGCGAATTTCGTTGTTCGGGGAACACGTTTTGTTGGAAGGGGGGGGGGGGGGGGAGGCGTATAGAATTTGTGTTTTGTTAGGGTAATCCAAGGGGTCGTAAAGTAATTGCGTATTATTAAGGAATCTGAAAGAAATTGTGTTTTGCTAGAATATTGATCAGGTGATGTCTACGTATGTCCGGGGATTTTAAGAACTACTAGAACTACATAACTTTTGGACAAGGGGACCTGCTATGATGGGGGCACAAAACCTCATCTTCAATAGTTTCATAAAGTAAATGAATCTATCGAAACCTCTTAAAGTACGGAGAAATGAAAAACAATATATTTGGTTACGACCCCTCCCCCCTCTACCCCCATTTTTTTTTCTGGCTACGCTACTAAACGGGTGGCTGAGAAATAGTAATCAACTATTGTTTCCAATGCAGTGTGACTAGACCATAATATGAACAAAAGTAAAGAGTGTATCTATTGGGTAAACGCGTGTTAATTCCGCTAATAACATATTGTAGTGGTTGCAGTTAATCCGTGAATTACGCGTTTCGCTCCATTTCAAACTTCCCCAAGCACGCGCAACATAGCTCTTTCTGAAAATGGGTGTAAAATATGAAGTAAATTTGTAGCAATTATTTCGAAAGAAATGGGCAAGAGCTACGCATGAAGGAATAGGTTTTGAATGCTTGCAAATATTAAAAACATCTAGTGCCCTTAATTACTCGCCCTACAATATATAGTATATGGAAAGAGAACGATTGTAATCAGTTAAACAAATCCGACAAAATTTTTGATGAATCTACACGTTTTGGACATCCCTGAATACGAATCAATCATTTTTTCCAATGGTTGTGTTGAAGACCCAGACCGTCCGACTCGTCCAGAGGACTTAGAGTAACTAGTTGGACGGCCGGTCCAATGGTTGTGTGTCAGTCCGTGTGAAAGTACGATATATCTCGAATAAATTGAAAACACTGAATGAAATTTGCTATGATTATTTCAATAGATAAATGTCAGGCTTATCCATTTTCGGTCTGATTGAATTAAGGGACGGATCTTAATTTTTTCGAACTTTTTTTCGTAAATAAAAAAAAATGCTATAAAAAAATAATTACATATAAAAATGTTACAAAGAAAAACTAAATAACTTTGCAAGTCGCTAGCATATGCCGTTCTCCCAATATCCCATGATCTTCTTAATGGAACAATTAAAATTTTATTTTATTTTTCTTTATTCTAATTAATGGAAAATGGAAATCTAAAATGGAAAAATGAAAAATAATGAAATCTAAAATGAAAAATAAAATAAACTTACTATTATCGAATGAGTGAGTACTTAACCCGGAATAATTAAACATTTAAGTTATCATAAGCCATTTTCGAGATTTTTTTTTTTTTTATTTTTCCACCCACACGGAACGCTGCATCTATCAAACAAATTGAGCGACTCTAATAAAATTTTGTACAATTGTTCCAATTAACATATGCCATACTGATTAACGTTAAGCTTAAACTGGGGGGAGGGAGGGGGGGGGGGGTCACCTTCAACTTAATACTTTTTTTTTCGAAATTTGAAGAAATTATAAAAATAGAATTTTATTATGCTAAAATTCACTGCAATAATAGTGTTGGGTTGCTTTAGAATTTAGGTAATTTGGGGATTTGAAAATTTACTTTTATTTCTTTTTCCCTGGCTCAATATTCTTAATTTGGTAATATTTAAATAATATTTATTGGCTTTTTGATTTATTCTTTAATTAGAATATTTTTAATCTTCTAAATTAATTTTCTTTATAATATTCTTAGTTAAAAATGTTCCATTCCTTAAATTAATATTACTTTTGATTTGCAAATTTTAGAAATTATTTATTTATTTGATTCCCCTTAAAATTCCCTTTAATTTGATATCCCATTTTCCCATTTTTGGTTAGAAATTCCGTTTGTTCTACAGTTTCAAGTTATTTCCATGTCTCACTGCAATTCAAAAATTTCAGTTGCGGCCATTTTCGGAATTCTGTTTTGCGGGCTTTTTACTGCGATTAATAACGCCACCTAAGCGTTTTCGCGCCTCTTTGGAATTCGTCATTTATTTTAATTGGTTCGCATTTTTACGGATCGTCTGCTCTCGGAATTATGAGTATTATTTTGGCAATTCTAATTTCGGTAAGCGAATTTTAATTGCTGCCGTTTATCTAAACTCCGTGTTTTTGCCGCACATATAAATACGCGCGTAGAACTTTTCAGTTTCAGTTTTTTGTTGAAATCCTTCGTCGGTGTTAGCGCGAGAAGCGCGTTGTTTATTTTCGAATGGAACTTATGTTCCACGCGAGCTTTTCAATGGAACGTTAAGTTCCTCGCGTTATTTTTTTTTTACATTAGTTGTTTTAATTTAAATGATGGTTTTTTCGAGCTTTTATCGCGAAAGTCACGAAGTAGCTCTCCGGAAAAGTGTGTATTAAATTTTCTTATGCGCGCTACGTGAACGTAGCTTCTGCCGAGGACGGACGTTCTATGAAGATCCGAGTGTACCAGAAGTAGCTGTTAGGTCTGATCTCCTGAGTTTACAATCCTTTTCAAGAAAAATGCTGAATCCTCTCCTGTTTCAAGTTTGGTGATTTCCAGTAAACCAGTCTACAAAATTTGTTTCCTACCAGTGAAGTTCTAATAAATTGGAACTTCCCCCCCCCCCCTGTCTGATGACCCATCTGGTGAATATTGCTGTTATATTTAAACTCCTAATTTCTTAAATTCTCAATATTTGAGATGTATTTAATCAAATTTTATTCTGTAAATTTAAAATTCTAAAACTTTATTCTGAGAGCAAATTTCTAAACCTTCATAAATTTATAAGAGCCTGGGAAAATTCTAAAATTCTTTTAAATTTAATATTTTTTGTTAATGATTTTCTGATGGAATTTAATATAGATTGTTTTGAGTAAAGTTTTTATGCTAATTTCTTAATTTTAACTAAGTTGATAAAATTCTAAAATTCTAATGTCTAAAATTCTAATGTTAATTCTCCCTGAGTTGCCTGCCTGTGAGCAGTGTTTTTGTATTTGTTAATTTGAATTAATTTGAAGTACTATTTAATAAACTAATTTTCTTTAAACTAAATATTATGTCTTCATTTATCTTTTTAAACACAGCAGGTTTTATTCTATCTGTCAAACACAACAATAGTCACCGTATATGTAATTTGTTTATGTAAAAGAGAATGACATAGCTGCTAACAAAAAAATAATGCATCGGTCTTAAGATATTACGATTTAATTTAAAATTGAGAAAATTTTCAGTTTAAATAAGCACACTATCATCAAATAAGTAAATGCTTTATAAGTACATTTTGCTAAAATTCTAATAAGCATGAACGTTTAGAAGTTATCTAGTCATGCTCAATGTCATTTTATTTCTTTTCCACGGAGTGTAATATCTCTCGAAATAATCAAGCTAATCACATGGTATTTGGTAACAAAACAAAGTCATTTTAATCAGTACCAAAAAAAATCTTATTTTCAGCGCGACGATAAGAGTGCTCTAATTTGCATTATTGTTTCCTATCAGTCATTTTTGTTGTGGATTTTTTTTTTCTTTCTTTCTTTAGCACACTTGGAACAGTCAGGACACTGCATATCGGATTGCAACGGTCTGCCATTAACATATGTTCTATAGAAACTGCTATCAGTTACTTGTTTTGACCTGTAATCCATCAGAGTACCTTAAAATTTAAAATCTTTAAATTTCTGTAAATTTTCCTATAACGGGAGTTAAATGAAAATCAGCGTACCATATTTTAACTGTCTAACTTAAGGACAGACACCATGGCAAGGAAAATCTTCAAAAAATCGATTTTTAAATTTTACTGTCATTTTATAGCTTACTTCATTCTGAACACAATGATATACAATTTTAATTATTTACCATGATTAGAAATAGCAAAACTTTCATTTAAACAGAGCTCACTCTGCTTCCTTTGCTGGCCACGCCCACTTTTTAAACGCAATTTTCTCGAAATGTAGTTTTTTGAGTTTCGGGAACAATTATTAAAAAAAACTATGAGAGATACAAATATGAAATTTTATATGCATTATTAGCTCATATCTAGAAAAGTACAACTATGCTTTGTACCTATAATTATATTCATGTTGTCAAAAAATTATAATTTATGCTGATTTTAACTAACAAAATCTTAAGAATTTCCATAGTATATAATGTAATTTTTTGGATAATTTAAAAATTATCACACACCTATAATACAAATTGTAGGTATAATAGTGACATTAAATATAAATTAGTATATTCTGAAAGTTTCATGACATTGTGGTAGCAAGTTTTTTTTTGTAAAATGTACGGATAGGAATTTTTTCATAAAAAAAAATATTTTCCTTTCATAAAACCTATGATAATATAAAACGTACACATAGTAATGAAATTATTTTACCTATAATTTTCTCAAGAAACATATCTTGATCATAATTAGGTAAAAAAAATTTAAAATAATTCTTTTGAGCATTGATTTCCGTGAAAGCATAAAACCACATTTTTCGTCGATTCCCCTTGCCAGGGTGTCCTTAAAACAGATTTCCTGTAGAATCTTGATAAATAGAACATATTTTAAGAACACATTTAGTTAATTTTGACCAATCATTAGGGTACTTTAAATTTCGAATTTTTTAATTTTTACTTTCTCATACTATGTATATAAAAAGCATTGTTTTCGAGATTTTAATGCTAAATTTAATTAACTTAACCAGATTTAATTTAATTAACTTAAACAGATTTCCTGTAGAATCTTGATGAATAGAACATTTTTGCAAATTTTGACCAATCATTAGGGTAATTTAAAATTTGAGAAGTTCGAATTTTGTAATTTTTACTTTCTCATACTATGTAATACAGTATAGAAAAAGTATACAATATTTTCCCCCTTTGTAGGGGGAAGTAAAATATCGATAGATGCTAAGTGAATTCGAAAATTTTCGAATTCGGGATTTTAATGCCAATATATGTTTTAAGGCCTCCTGAACACGTTTTAACTATTTTTGGAGTGATATCCGTCTGTCTGTGGTAGATTTTTGTATACACGATAGCGATCACAAATGTGAATGGATTTTCACGAAACTTTATATCCGGCTTTGTTATTGAAAAATCTAGAACTAGATAGAATTTTTTTTAATTCAAGCGAAATAATTTACCTTGCCTATAACAAGCTTAAATTTCGAAATGTATTCGAAATTACAGTATATTTTTTTAACACGGCAGCATAAGACAAAAATTTGACAGAATCATGCATAAAGGGATATATTTACGCCTCAATGATCACGAGACTTGATAGTTTCCATTGTACTGAAAGATAGCCGCGATACGATTTTTTGGTCGTGACGTCATTAGACCCCTTTGGGGGGAGGCAAGTTACGTTGTCAAGTATGGTATCAATAGAATGATTTTTCAAGCCATTAAAAGTGAAGACAACGCGCTATAATTTTAATCATTTGGACACACGATACCGATTTTTCAAAAAAATTCTTGTAAAATTTTTAAAAAAATGGATTTGGGTTATGAGAAAGTCGAGTTGAGCCACACCCAAGTTAAGTCCTTTCTGGTTGGTCGGACGATCTGGGTCTCAACAACACCCAAGTTAGTAAAAGTATGAAAATACATTTCAAGCAAAATCGGATTTTTTAGAAAACTTTAAAATCCATTTATTTCAAAATTATCTTTTTGGACTTTGTGCTTACCTTCTCCTTGTAAGTCTATAATATGCTCCACAAAGCTAATTCTGTTTATACAAGCACCAATCACCATAGTAAAAAAAAAAAAAAACCCACCATTAAGAAGTAACAATTTCCTGCAGTGGACATACCTCATTAGTGCAACACTCGTTACAACGGCCGTGCCCTCTAACGGACAATTTGCAAATCATTCCAAAAACTCTTTATGCACCTATTGCGACCTTTGTTAACCACACAATGCAGATTTTCGCTTATTTTTTCTCTCCCAGACAAGAGAGGAAAAAGAAAAGCATGAATCACCGCTCGGATTGAAGCTTCATATATTGCTAATTAGAAATTGTTGGCTTTTACTTAAGTGTTGGAGGAAGTTGGGCATGAAGGAAAGCTTTGTTCAAGGACTGGTCGGAGACGGAGGTTGAAATAAAACTACTAGTAGTGAGGTAATGAGAGAGATATATATTTAGAGAATTTCCCACTTCAATTAACATATAAAAAAATCTGCAGTGGCTCCAGCCCGATGGAGCCGAAATGGCTTTGCGTGAATACCATATTTCTTCGAGGGTAGTTTTTTCATTTTTATTTTTTTATTTATTTTCAAATAAATAAAATTCATTAATGGATAAGGAAATGTTCAAAATACTAAAATATCGAAATTAGAACCACCTTAACAAAATAGTTCAAAATGTTAAAATAATGAAATTATAATCACTATATTTCGAAAACTAAAAGTATAATTCGAAATCTAATTGTATATCCTTGAAAGAAAGGGCTTCTTGAAGTTCATAGTTAGAACTTTTAGTTTTCCAGATATAACCGTTCCAAACTTGAAAAACGGAAAATTTTCATTCTTCTTGAACTTGATAAGATGATTCCTTGAAAATTGTAAGAGCTTTATAAAAAACAAATTACAAATATAAAAAATAGATTTCCTAGTGAACATTTTTATCCCTTACTGTTTCTACCTATCTTTTAACGTTTAGAAGTTATTTCAAGTGAAAGTTGACAAAAACTTTAGTTTTTTTCGAAAAAAGTTCAAAATATTGAAATTATTTTCATATATTCATAAAACCCTATTTCCGACAAAACAAGTAGAAATTGTTTACATTTTTATCTATTACGTTCGGAGTATAGGCATTCAAAGTGATTACATTTTACATAATGCTCCAATAATTTATACATGAAATGTAATACAGTACATAAAATTATTTTACTGGCTTCAGCTATGTTACGATAAATGCTTAAAAAATACTTCTACCCTGATGCAAGTACAAAAAAGAAGCAAATGTATGATTATAATGCATTTGAATAAACATCTCTTCGCGAACGGGACCCGAGATGAGTCTTCAGCACGTGCTCGAGTTCTACATTCGAAATTTTTTTAGACTTTTTAGACGTAATTCTAAGCACGTGGATTAAAATAAGCATACCAAATTCCAGGTAAATAGCTTGATTCTTTCCCGAGGTATCACGCTCCCTGAGAAAGAGTAAAATTCCTAATATCTGGAAAGCGGCTCTTGATAACAACAAAAGTATCCATTTATTTCTAAAGTATTTCCAAAGCATTCACGAATTTGATGAGAATAAACACACACACACACACACACACATATCCGACCGTCCACATAGCTGCTATGTCCTTGCTGACGAGTCGGACGGTCTGGGTCTTCAACACACACATACATACATACATACATATATGTATTACATTTTAAATCTAAACGTGCGATAGCAGCAAATAATACACACTATAAATAATATTTGCTTATATTAAAAAAATCACATAAAATAGCGAAAATTCGAAAAATGGCGATCATAATTCTCTGGTTCGTTTACATCGAAAATTAATAAGCTTCCGATGTTCTATTGAAATAAATGCAGAAAAATTATTCGTTTCACTCAATTTATTCGAAATATCGCGTCAAAACAGACATCGAGAAAAATAGTTGATTCAGAAATTCTCAAAACTTCTGTAAAAATCAGAATCCTATCTTTTACCCCATCACAATATTTTTCCCTTTGTAGGGGAAAAGTAAAAAATCGATAGATGCTAAGTGATAGAGAAGCAAGAAGCTCTTTGACGGATACAAGTTTGAAGTGTTTTTATAAACACAAACTATTTTTTTAATGTCTACACGAATCATCAAGGGCTGTGGGCAGGACACGCTGAAGCAATTTAATATATATTCCAATATTCACACACATTCTAATATTCCAGGACATTCCTATTAGTATCTTGCTTTACCCCGTTTCCCTACAGATATCACAAATATAAACTAAAGAACGTAAAAACTGTAATCGACGGCATTCTTACCTTGAAGTGGCCTCCTATTGACCAGAAGCTTTGGGCAAAACAGGCCCTATTTTTCCCTCACTCATGTCTCATCCATAGAAGAGTTTGGTAAAGAAGCAAGGTCACTTCATAAAAAGTGTATTTTAAATTTTTAAGAAAAGCTGACGATTTTACTTCAGTTTTCAGGCTAATCTTGCATAGAAATCCCGATCAATTGATTCAGATGATAATAGTAGAATAAAATAATATTTCGTATGAAAATAATTTAATGAGTACACGACAAAAGCAATACATTGCATTTTCTATTTCTAATGAAAAACATGTCTATTTTAGCAATCACGATTCATGTGCAGCGACTAGAAACGGTGAACCGGTTTCGAGCTTTAAGCGTTCTTTAGCACGGAAAGTGTTTTAAGTGTTCTTTAGCACGAACAACCGATAACCGTTAAGCAATTTTACAAACCTTAGTGGTGAGCGACGAAGTCAATCACGCCAAACAGCCAGTTTCAAAGTTAAAGTCAGACGATACGAGATTGCGATAGCTAAGTTCATAGTCACGCAGCCGAAGCAATGGTAGCAAATTTTTCTTACTGTTATTTTCTTGTTTACCAGTTATCTGCTATTCCGCCCTGAAAAAGGGTAGAAGGAGGGGGGTGGGGCGCGAAACGGGTGTACGAATGTTATTTGCTGCACTAGAAACACGATTCCCAACTTTGGGAACTATACCGTGTTTTGTCACTATGGCCGCTAATAAGGATCTCCGTACTTGCAAAATTTAACACAAAAGGATAATAGAGCATAAAGTTAATTAGCATTAGCATTTTATTATCATAGAGCAAAAACACTCCTAAAATGTGAGTTATTTTGTGTTACCATTTACTTTTCATTTTATCCTGGCACTTTTATATATTAGCATAGAATCAAGAAATATATATGGAAGTTAGGATCACGCCTCCATTGCAGACAACATCCAAGGACCAGTTTCGCGCTTTTTATGAGCTCGTCAGCATAACCCGTGCCTACAATAGTTTAAGAAAACTTACTGTAAGCCACATTCTTTCTAACAATGCAGATATTTGCTACTTCACTCTGATGAACGTATAAGCTCAAAAGAAATGCATGGATACTGTTGAAGAAACCATTATGTTACTCTATATGGGAGTGCGATCCCAAATTTGGAACGTCCCTTATAGGCGGATTCTGCGAGTATAATGGATTCTTCTCATGGGATGCTTTATGAAAAACAGTTCCACGGTGAATTTGTATCCCAGTGAATACAAAATGCATCTTTAAATTTGCAAATTTCAAACAGGCCGGGCCTAAATTTTCCAGTTTTATAAAGGTTTAATTTTTAAATTTGATTCGGGCTCAGGCCAGGCATGACTTCGCATATTATAATTTGATCCAGAATTTGGCTGTACCTCAAAAAAATCTTTTTCGGGCTTAGACGGGGCTCGGGCTGTAAATTTCGGACCATACAAGCAACAGGCATTATAGAAAAAATAGTGGATTCGTCATCCAAACCTGGGCCTCCGCTCGAGAGAGGGCCGTGGCAGTCAAATTAGTGACGTCACGAAAAACGATCCACGGTTGGCGAAACGATCCCGTTTGCGAGTTTAAAATATCTATACGGGGTTTAAACGGGGCCTCCGCTCTCCGAGAGAAAAAAAAAAGTACTAAAATTTTTTTAAAAACTAGCTTTAAACTTGCTAACTGAGCGAACGGGATCGTTTCGCCAACCGTAGATCGTTTTTCGTGACGTCACTAATTTGACTGCCACGGCCCTCTCTCGAGCGGAGGCCCCGTCTAAACGCGATCAAGCCAAATCCGACAATTAGATTTTTGACCCCATCACAATAAGTTTCCTTTTACATATTACATGCTCTGTAGAGGAAAGTAATTTACAAATAACTCAAGGAAACCTTCAATTCTATCGCATGCTGGTGACTGCATTTAGACAAAGACAATTTTCGCAACCTTGTAACCCAAAGGAGCTTCCGTTCTTGGCATTTCTCATCCGAGTTAATAACCGGAGCGGATGGATCAAAAAAAAAAAAGCCCACATTTCAGTAACGTACTTGTTAAAAATGGTGGACAAAAGACTGTCGAGGTGGTGTTTTAGTTTTATCATAAATTACTAATAAAAAGAAGCAATTTTAGTCAAACAAAACAATGTCGAAATTTGAATGATAAGTGCCGCCCAAACCGACGGACTGAGAGGTCAGGAATAAGTAACCTTTTAGTGTATGCGTGAGTGAACAATCCTTTTCTCCTTACTTTTAACACATTTCTGATTTTATTTACAGAAAACAGACATTGAAAAAAATGGTTGATTTCAAAACATGTAAATACATATCAAAATCTTAAGAGATGATTGCGATAAACAGTTGATTAAAGTATTCACCGGCTTAGAAGGCAAAAAACAGTCTTCTTGCGGATAAAAAGACAGAACCTCACACAAGTAAAGGCACGATGGCGCCTTTTAGCCATTGCTGGTGTGATTGATCTGTTTTTTAACTTATGAGAAGCTGCTCTTGCCTCTGAAACTGGTGGACGTTTAATTAACTGTTTATGCTGATACTAACGAAGTATTTTCATTTCATGTTTCTTACACAATGTGTAGGAATAATGCTGCCCATATCTGATTCTTTTTTCGTATAAAAAGTCACAATCGTTGCTATACATTGTCAAAATGAACATATAAATAAAACTGTGGAACGTAACATAAAATTAAACTCTGTGAGGCTCCCTCTCGACCGTAGTCGTTAGAGCGCTAGTCTCTAAGTTAGAAGTTCAAATCTCTCTCTAGGTCTCTCAAATCTCTCTCTTTCACACTGGCACAAGAGCGACATCGCTGTTTATCTGGTAACTAAAACATGAATTTGTGCCATTTCTGTTCTCAATTGAGGTTTAAAAAAAATAAAAAGTTTTAATTCTATCCATTTTTATACAGTGTGACCAAACAAATGACACCTTAAAATCCACACTACGTCTTCGGTGACGCGTTCTAATCCCGTTACGTCGCGCGTGTCTGAAAAAGTTCCCCAATTCTTCATTCATTTGCAATTCTATTGCTTCCCAAGAAATTTCAAGAACGCTCTGTTTTTGAGCCGCAGTGCGCTCTGTTCCACAAAGGTAGCTGAACTGACGCATTGTCACAACTCAGTGGACGGCACTTCCACAAACGCAAAGAGGTGAAAAGCCTTCAACGCAACTTTAAACGGCTCGCCGAATTTATTTTCCCGATTTCGTTCTTTGTTTACGCAATAGTCGTTGAAAGCGTAATTTCCTGTGTATGATCTCACCTATTACATAAATGGGAAAATTTGAAATGACGCTCCTAAGCGAAATACTTCACCAACTATGCAGGCCTGCACAATGGTTTCATACGTCCCCCCCCCCCCCGCAGGAAAATTTAAAATTTGGGTCCCAGTTCTTCAAACCAGACTGGCCGATCTACCCAACAATGTAAGATATTTGTTTAGACGGCCGGGAAGTGCCACCCAATTTAGACCGGAACCCAGTGGCGACGGCATCCACAGGGTCCATACCCCCCTTCCTTTACCATCAACCTTTCAGGCCTTACGGATCCGCATATTTAACGTTTCCGTACTCCACGTGAACACGGGGACAGAGCCGGGAATCGAACTCGAATCGTCCGAATGCAATCCCCCTGCGCTAACCACTAGGCCCACACCCCTGCCCCATTTGAATTCGTTACGTCCAATCAGGGATGGTATTATCATACCGCAAGACCCAGCAATGATGGGGAGTTGCAAGGAAAAATTATCAGAAACAAAAGAAAATTATACTTTAAAACCAAAGGCAACCAAAAAATAGGCATAAAAGTTTTCTTATAAAACTACTTTTCATATATATATTATATTTTCATACTAGCCGCCTTCGGCGACCAGCCTGTTCGCTACCTTTGAAATTCTGACCGTGGCAAACTCGATGACACCATAACCCCGTTGAGTTAAATGACGTCAAAGTTTGTTGTAGTTAAATGACGTTAAAACTAATAATGAAATTTTAAGATGAAAAAGAATGTTCTAGGGGGGTTCTTGAAAATTGATTTGTAAAGTGAATTTATTCTAATGTTTGTGAACTGTGAGATTCTGAGGATTTCTGTACCTGTAATCCTAGGAAAGGGATCCCTTTGATGTGTACTCACAGCCGGGATCAGCTGCTTCTATGTTTTTTATAGCGGTATGCTCCTCTATTTTTTGTTCTACATAAATGAAATTGTATCCGGTTGTCTGCATTCTTAGCATTGCATCGTAAATGACATGAAAGTATTTTTGAGACTGATGATGTTGAAGAATGTGAATTTAGTATTTAAGAAATAACTATGCTGCTCAGCGAAAAAAAGTTTTTTTTTTTTTAAAGATTGTCCCCCACCACCCGATGCATAAATGCACCACGACAATCGCCATAACTTTCTTTTTATTTCTTCAGTGTTTGAGTTTTTTCATTGTGGTCCCAACCGCCACCCGATGTAAACAATACATCGCAACAATACAATTCAATCCAGCATAATGAACCAAAAACCTTATGAAAAGCAAACACTAATTCGGTTTTTAATTGTCCCTAGGCCAAAAACTGTCACCATAGAAACACAGTGCGTCTGCGCGCGCATGTGGGTGAAAAATTGAACTTCTTTCGCAGAGATATTGAAAACCATTACTTCCTTAAAATCCAGATCGTGCGGCTACTTTTTATTATTTCTTGACCAGATTGGGTTTGTAATTGATCTTGAGCCTGATCTTGCCTGATCTTTGAGCTTTCTAAAAATGTAAATTATTAGCCGAAATTCTCGGTACATTTCCCGACGCGAGGATTTAAAAACGAAAGTTCGTTTTTCTGAGCAGAATGTAACTTTTGTTTTAAAATCTTTAAAAAATATTAGAATTTGTCCCTGAGGTGTGAAACTGATATATTTTTACTCGCAATTGTGATTTGTTTTTGCTTTTTCCAGTCTTGTGATTTGTTTTTTTCTATGACGTCTGGATGGAGGAGAAAAAAGGGAGGGCGAAAACGGTCGAAATCGCATAAAATATTTAATAACAAAAAAATATTTCAAATTTTAAAAATCGGTTTTCACGTGTCACGTGCTGATACTGGTGCTGTTTTTCTATCCAGGTGAAGAAGGCTGGTATTTTGCCTGTGAAACCAGTTAATATTTTTAATTAATAAGGTAATGAAATATTTATTTTTGCAAACCAACTTTTTCTATTTTTGTTAAGTATGATGTCATAGATCTCATCACCATTGTGATTTATTGCTACAGTTACAAGATAAAGCAAAATTACAACTTATATGTAAATAATAAAGTCATGAATAAAGTCAATTTTGAATTAGTCTGTTTTTGACATTATTACTTTCTTTATACAGAGAATAGTATAGGGAATGTATTGTTACGGGGTCAAAAATTTGAATTTTGAGTTTTCAATGGAAGAACATATTTAAAGTATCCCTGAATTCAAATCGAACCTTTTGGAGGTGATGTATGTATGTGTGTGTCCAGGAGTCTGTAGATGCTATATCCCATAAACAAATAGAATGTTTTGAATGACATTTGGCACAAATATTACAATCGTGAAATGACATTTGGTACAAATATTACAATCCGTAAATACCGTAATATAGAAAAAATCATTCTAAAATCAGAACCTTCAATGATATTAAGTTTCTTGCGTAATTTTTTATTAGAAAACAAATGACACACACTTTAGAATGCTAACATAAAACGCTCTTGAGATATTACATATTTTTCAAATAAATTTATATAAAAATCACAAAATTTAAAAAATATTAACTATTGTGAAATATGTTCACTTTCAAATATAATAAGTGATGCATTTATTAATATCATTCTCGTGGATCAAGTTCGTTCTATTCACAAGAAAAGATATTTTGGGTAATAGTTTAGTATCCTGATGTTTATCAGTTCGCCCATTGTCATTTATAAACAAAAAAAGCTCTTCTCTGTCTATGTGTAATATTAGGTAATAAATTTAGTGACCTTGGTGACTCATTTAGCGAAACAACGCCAACTTTGTGATATTTAACCCCAGATTAACAAAAATATCATTAAACTGCAAAAATGATGCAAGTTACGAAAATGACACTAAAAATTGATGAATTAATTATGAAAATATTTTAATACTAGACGGATAAACCAGTCATAAGATAGAACAAAGTTGCAAAAGATTTACTCCCATCCACTCCGTGCTTAAGCATGCAAGTCATACCCCTCCCGTTTAATATTATTTATTATACTCCCTACCACAGCACACATATTATGCCATCTGCATTCCACAACATAACGCAATTAATCTATGCTCCCTTGGACCTCCTAACAACGAATTTATCAAGTTTAATGCCTCAAACATTTTATTTCAAACTTTCAATTACTGGTCATACCATGGAGGTAAAAGGGGCTAACTTTGTCTAACTTCATGGGTCATACAATTCAACTCAAACTAATCTATCTATAAATCAATTTTGGATTCATTTCATTGTTTAAAACAAATTTTAAGATAAAATAGCAAGAAAGTATCTCTAACTTCATAGTTTAAATATATTCAAATTCTGACATTTTAAATTAGGAAGACCTCTCAATATTAACTTTCCTATACAGCTGAATCATAGAGATAAAGGGATGATCTCATCTCTAACGCCATGAACTCAATACAGTTTTTAATTTAGTTTCCTCAGGCATTAAAATCTCATGATTATGCAATTGCATCATATTGTGGCAATGTCTTAAGCTGGAGATTTTATTTCACCTTGATGGACTATGCAGACACAGATTGAGTGTTGTCTTTTATTATGTAAGATGTGAACAAAATTGCTTATTGTGAAGCTATCAATAATGATAATTGTGATTTAGAGTTGTGTGAAATTAAATTAATTGGGTACTTCAAGATAGTTTTACATGTTGTCATATCAAAAAAGTGTCAAATGTACATTTCAACATTAAAAACATTGTGCCATCTTATACATAATTTTTCACTGAAATATTATGTAAATATTTTTTCCACTGAAAGTAGTAAATTCCTTGCATTATATTGAGAAAGTCATATGTTGCCCACATCAGATGTTTGTATAGCAGTAGCAATTGGATGGAGGTTGTAATTATATGGCAATAGACTCAAAGTGTAAAATGTACAAATATACATAACAAAACATTTTGAAGGATTCCGATGATTTTTTTTCATATAATTGTATTTCAACGAGATTGAGAAAATTTTACAGAATTGGTTATAGATAGATATGACTGATATGGGTTCAGCATAAAATTCAGGAGCGGATCGGGGTTAACTAAAGATTTACACCTCAAGTCCTTTTTTCTCCTCTGATTCAAAAAATTTTTTTAAAACTGAATTGAAACTTATTTCTTAAGATTAGCTATAGATAGAACTTAAATCACAATTGATATGGATTCAGAGTTAAATTCTAGAGAGAATAGCTGGATTCGCTAGGGCAGTATTTTTCAAACTTTTCTGGTAACGGAACCCTTTCGAAATTTAATTTTAGGGCAGAACCTCAGAATGAGTAAAAGTCCTTTGCTGTCTAAATTATGCATTCAAATGTTATTCGTTTTAAATTTTTAAGACAATTTACACAAAACTATCACGTTGCGAAACCCCTGGAATAAGGTCCCGGAAGGACAAGGATTCCACGGAACACACTTCGAAAAACACTACACTATGGGTTTTCATTTAGAGTTTTGGAAATGTTAGTTCTTGTTTTTCTGAAAATTTATATGACTGTACGAAATATGTATGCAAAAGAGAATTAAAATGTTTTATATTTCTGTCAAAAATAAACTTGCCACCATATGAAGGTTTCTTCATAAATTTCTTGTTTAATTTTCCCTGTAATACATGGTAATGTATACGGGAAGTATTATTGAAATCATGTCGAAAATTACAACTGGAGCTTTCAACAGATCTACATGTTTTAAGACCTTGCGAATACGAAAACACTATGTTAGCATGACGTCTCTCTGCTCTGTCTGTGTGTGTGTGTGTCTGCCTATGTGTCTGTGTAATGTATGTATCCACTCTAACTAATTGACCAAATTTCATAAAATTTTATTGGTAAGTCACTTGTGGATTACCCTGGTGCTGATTAGATATTGGTACAATTCAGGTTCTGCCTTTTTTTTGCAAAATGGCCTGCAAAAAATGTCTATATCCACTTTAGCTAAAATACTAATAGTCCAAATTTCACAAAATTTAGTAAATACATCACTTGTGTATTTCCCTGATGCTGATTAGATTTTGGTACAATTTGAGATAAAAAAAATCTGGCCTTTTTCACAAATTGACCCCCAAAAATCTTCCAAAATCTAAAATAAAAGACTACATATGCTCAAATGTATCAATTAAATTCTTGTTTTATAAGTATTCCCATTACTCTAGGATTAGCCGTCCTCAAAATATTTTAGTTTTGCTATGCAGTCTTTAAAAATACGTCCCGTTACCTAATGAAAATACAAATTGAATTAAAAGTGCAAATTCAGTGTGTTATTTTGCGCATTGAAACTCAATTTAATTTTAAAAAAAGAAATAAAAAGGATTTGAGTCTGTAAGGAAAGCCATGTGCTGTCCACATTTTTTTTACTATAAAGCTTTAGAAATTTCAAAGAGTATTATTTTGAAAATGATTGGAGTAATAAAACAAAATGTTTGAAGATTTTAATAAACAAACTTCATAAATCAAATCTGAAATCAAGCATGAAATGAATCAAACTGTAATCAAACATAAAAAGAATAAGACTAACCCTATTACTCTAGGACTAGGCATTTTCGAGATATTTCAGTTTTTTTACATTTTTGTTATGCCGATTTTGAAAATATATCTAGTTATCAAATAAAATCAAAAACTGATATAAAAGTGCAAATTTAGTGTAATTTTAAATAATTATGTCTTATTTTGAGCAATTAAACTCAATTATTAAAGAAATAAAGAGAAAATAAATTTGAGTCTGTAGAGAAAGTCGTCATGTGCTGCCCACATCATATTTTTTATTATATCTTTGTCTGTCATATAAAATGTGTTCTCCCCTTAGATTCATTTATTTTTACTTTATTAATTTGGAGATTTAAAATTTCAGAGTTTAGTCTTTTAAGTCATACTTTTACAATACATTCTAATCTTTTTAAATTGCCAATATTGATATTTTGCAAATATGAGGTTGTTTATTTCTAATAAAAATGTATAAACAAATGTTACTTTGCATTGAAAATTCAATTCAGTCCAATACAGAGTAATGTTTAATTTTTTTTTTAATGTATTTTGTACTTTGAATGTATTCTGAAGATACATGTATTATGTATTTGGAATATTTTAAATTTGAAAAGTATTTTGCATTATGTCCTAAAACCTATGTATTTTGTATGGAAAATACATTTTCAATGTACTTGGCCCAACTCTGCATGTGCATCACCATTCTAATTATGCATTTTGGTGCATTTGGCACTCATATCTTGAATAATTTAAACTAGGGCAACCGTATCACTTCAGCTCACCATTTTGATTTGAACACACATATTAAGAATTTACACCTCTTGGATTTGTAGAATAGTAACAAACAATTAAAAATGGTCAATCGAATACACATGTATGAATTTCAAGGAGAAATAATTAGAATAAACTAAAACAATTATATCTGACATTTTCCACTCAATTTTATAGATATTTTCTCAGAAGCTATATCAATAGATTGCAAATATATGTGAATAAAGATTGATTCAGTCCAAATATTCTCTCCTTTTTTAATGTAGATACAACATATTTAAAAAATAATTTTTACATTTATTTTTGTAGCTCTTGGCTTATAAAAATCAAGCTTGACACTTGTCTAAAGAAAGTCTGAGAAAGCAAAAAAAATTGCTGAGAGTTTAGCTAATATGCTAAAAAAAATTTGTTATCTTGTTTAAACTTCCATAATACAATTTTTACAAATATACGTGAAAATATCAAATTACTCAGATATAAATAACGTTAATATAACGGTTGCATAACTAATAAATACAAAATATAAATAGCTTTGTTTTATGTAAAACAGCAAAACAAAGGTAAACACTCAATGTCATACGCTACAAACGGCAAATCTTAACGAAATAAAAACAAATGTACTAGGTTAAGTAACTGTTGGATATTTCTCCTTTTAAACGTTAATATATGACTGAAAGCATCTTGAAATATACGAAATTATACGAGCTAATTATCAAATATTCATTGATCAACATCGTACCAAACTTTCAACAAATTGCAGAAAGATGATGTTTTAAGTAAAATAACCTTTAAAGCCCATATATTGACATACAGCCAGATATTTCATTATAAACGACATGAAATACACACTTATTTAATAGTAAAACATATAAACATTCACAAAAATTTGGCATGAGCAGCTATTACTCATGACCGCAACTTACCTATGGTAGAAATAAAAGTTGTGTTAAATGCGTCGTCAGAAAATCGGAAAAGTATGCATGTTTTACCAACACCTGAATCACCAATGAGAAGCAATTTAAAGAGCAAATCGTATGCTTTTTTAGCCATTCCACACTAATTTTAAAGAACGTAGTGTCTTAAAATGGCTGTTTAACTCTCGAACTCAAAGACCACACGACATTAAATGAAACACTACAAAGCGATGCCACATTCTTATTATCAAATCATTTACAAATAATATCAAAAGGGGTGTGGTTGCAACTTTGACCATATAATACTGACTAGGTGAGATGGGGAAATTACCAATGTTTACATTTGCACAGTATCAACGTAAATATCAACTCGTACAACAGATTGAAATGTACCCAAATTCTAAAACCTTGATTTGAGGACAAATCAGCGCAGTATCCTCAAGAGAAATCCATCATTCGGGATCAATTTTTGATCACAAATCATATATTTTCATATTATACATAAAATAAATAAGAATAATCTTAGTTTCCCCACAGATATAATTATATCTTAACAATCGAAACTATTATCACAAAACATACTCATAAAATATGCATTAAAAATGCCAAGTATGTAGAGCCGCCCGACAAACATAACTAGAGTAGGTTTTCCCGGCCGTCCAAATAGTTGCTCAAGTCTTCAGGATGAGTCGGACGGTCTGGGTTTTCAACAACTAGAGTAGGTGGGCCCGGGTTCAAGAGGGTGTCCAGACCGCTGAAGGAGACACGAAAAATTCACACAAAAGAGAAACTCAAATACGGAAGGGAGCAGTGTTTCTTTCAGGCGTACCTCCGGAAAGGCTTGCCCTTCCTGGAGACATTTTATGTAAACCTAGTTTCTATTTATGTGACACAACATTTAGATATATTTATATAAGGCAAATAAAAAACTTGCCCCTCTAAAATTTCATTCGCCTCTGCCCCCGGACAAAAGTCCTGAAAGAAACGCTGGAAGGGAGACCAGTGATAAATGTTTATAGGAGGGCCAAATCATCTTCCAATATTTGTGTCTATAAACCAGCAGACCGGGACCATCATCTACCTTTGTTCCTGATGGCCTACAGAAGTGCTGTCCACGGGTCAACTGGTCATTCGCCATCATAAATGCTGTTTAGTCGGGATCTACGACTACCGTGTGATGTGATCAAATGTTTGGAAGACCATGTGTTACTCCTTCATCGCCTGATAAATATGTGCAAGATCTGCAGGCACGTTTGGAGGAGGTTCAACGTTTCGCTAGCAAGAAGATCGACATTGCTACCGATAGAATGAAGATCCGGAACGACATCAAAGCTAATGAAGGAATATTCCAGGAAGGCGGCAAAATGTAGCTGTTCAATCCTCGGCGAGAACCAGGATTTTCGATGAAATTACAGAACAACTAGGAAGGACCCTACGTCATAAATGAAAGAGTAAATAGTGTCGTTTATCGAATTCTGAAATCTCGTCTTCAACCATGCCAAGAGTTGTTCATATCGACAGATTAGCCCCATATTTTGGACCACAGTACGGCCGGATTCATACTGACGCGTTCGTCCGTTGCGTTGGCTATCCGTCAGAGGAGCAACGCAGAGCATTGATTCACACTAATCCGTCAACGCATGGAGTTCTCGAGCACAAGAGATTTTCCTCTTTTTCCACGCTGTATGAGGCGATAGGGGTGCAAATGGTGTGGAAAAGAAGAAATCTTTGTGCGGCTCAACTTGATTGGTTAGGATTTGTTTACTATTTGACAGCAACTGTTCGATTGATTTTCATATTGTTCTATGATAATATATTCATATTGAGGTCTGATCAATTAGCGCAGGCCCGATTTGTCCCGTGAGTCGGGTCGGGCTCAGTATTTAAAAAGTCGGGCTGGGCGTATTTAAATTTGAAAAAAATTTAAGTGAATTTTAATAGAGTGCATGAGATTATTGTGTTGAATTTAGCTATATGTAAATATAAATGTTTGAAAAACTTTTATCTTAGTTCTTTGTACAAGCACATTTGAATAAAAAGCATTTCGGCCGTGACTTAATGGTCCTCGGGCCGGGAACGTGTTCTAAATTTGTAAATTTCTTTGGACAAGGCCGGCATGTCCCCCTACAAACTTTATGGAGGGCCTCATATTTCAGTTCCCCTTGTGAATATTTCATGTCTTCTCCAGCTTAAAAAATATTACTGGAAGTATTGGGCTTCCCGTTCGAGTGGTGTCCGCTCCCCCGGGCCGGGTGAAGGATACAATCTCATATTTTCTGGGATATGGCCATATCCCAGTATATATGTAAATCTGTTTCTTCAAATTCTCTATTTAGGGATTTTTCAAATGAAATCCTATTTTGGTAAATTCTTGAATTGAGCTTATTTGTATTTACTGTATATTTTTGACCACAATTCTCGTTTAATATATTTATGAGATTATTTATTTGTGGAAGTCTCTCTCCGCCAATAATGCAAAAATCTTAATTATTTAGTAATTTCGAAATACACCAATTTACCAACAATTGAGGATTGATATATTAGCATCTATTGCGTCTTCAGAATTAATATATTTCAGTATAAATTTAAATAAACAGCCTTGGGTTTATATATATATAATTGTAAAAATAAAATCTTTTGAATTTCCATTCATTTTCTTATAAAAGAACTGATTTTTAATAGTATGTTGGCTGTGAAAAATCACCTAGTTTATGAGATCTTTACCAGATATGTTACATTTTTAGAAGTAAAGTTGAACAATACTTACCTTAAATATAAATGTTATTTTGCTTTCCAAATTTTATAATTTTGGGCTAACAGGCTTCATGAGCCTTATGCACTACTCCGGGGTTTTAGTGCATATGTTAGTAGATTTACCATTTTGCAAATTTGGGGTGCTTCTTAATGACAATTTCGTGCCCATTCTGCTATGCATATTTTTTTTACATTATATTTTGTGTCTTTTGTATATTCATCAGTGTTTGTTAAAGTATTGTTTGGCTACCAAGGTATTACTATTTACAAAATACCTAGACTTTCTTGGTATTTTAAGTTTTACTACTTAGATGGTGACAAGTATTATCCAAACACAAAAAATTTAATCTACTTTTTTAAGCAGTAAATTAATTTCATATCTAATCCAACTTAAGCTAATCCTGTTTTCTGATGTGGAACAATCAAATATTAACATGATTTAGCTTTAACTGACTTCACAATTATATTCTGCAACTGTCAGCAAATATTGAAATAGACAAATATGATTAACTAAACAACTGACTCATAGTTAATGAGAATAGTGCTAAAAAATTATTAAACCAGATGTCAGCATTTTGTGTGAAGTATAAATATAATCTGACAAGACAAATGCTTATTTCTCTCACATAAACCAATGCTCTTCCTAGCTAATATCTTCAATAAAACAATGCACATTACTACAAATTCTTTTCGCTTCTTATCATTATTCGATCTTTGAAATATTAAATTGCTTTAACAGATTAAATTTGGTAAGCTGAAGTTTATGGAAGAAAAAATTGACATTTTAAAAAGATTGCAGTAACTTCTTTCTTATAATATATATTTTTACCCAACATATTCGTCAAAGTAAAAAGAAGGAAATCTGAGTGATAAAAATTGCCAATAAAGCACCATTAAGCTTTCCGATATATTTTAGCAGTAAAATCAGCTTACCTTTATAAATAAAACTATTTTCCCATAATATTGGAACTTTTAACATTTCCACTGGTCATTCGCCATCATAAATGCTGTTTAGTCGGGATCTACGACTACCGTGTGATGTGATCTAATGTTTGGAAGACCATGTGTTACTCCTTCATCGCCTGATAAATATGTGCAAGATCTGCAGGCACGTTTGGAGGAGGTTCAACGTTTCGCTAGTAAGAAGATCGACATTGCTACCGATAGAATGAAGATCCGGAACGACATCAAAGCTAATGAAGGACGATTCCAGGAAGGCGGCAAAATGTAGCTGTTCAATCCTCGGCGAGAACCAGGATTTTCGATGAAATTACAGAACAACTAGGAAGGACCCTACGTCATAAATGAAAGAGTAAATAGTGTCGTTTATCGAATTCTGAAATCTCGTCTTCAACCATGCCAAGAGTTGTTCATATCGACAGATTAGCCCCATATTTGGACCACAGTACGTTGTTACTGCCCGGAAGAGAGCAGTGTTGCGAACGTGCAAAATGTTCTCACTGGAATATTTTTTTATAAACCAGATGGAGAAAACACCCATACAGGCATCTTTCCTCATGATGTGAATCTAGGGTTGGCATTTGCCGAAGTTCGAAGAAGGGTTGTCAGATTTGGCGATTTATTCCCAATATGGTTACATTTAGCGACTTTCCAAAGGTTTGAGAAGCACTTCGAAATAACGAATATTCTACGAAATATAAGACATTTCTAGAAGTTTCTACAGACAGAGTCTATAAAAAGAGTCATCCCTCAGTTGGAGAGCAGTTGACGAGATGCGAGTTACATTGAACTGTGACTTACGTCAATGTTTTGAGAATAGTAACTGCTGTTTTGTAAAACGTGATACGGCATTATTTTGAGAATAGTATCTGTTGTTTTATGAAACTAGTGGAATATTTAAGTGCTATTTTACTGTATATTGTTCCTATTTATGTTGTATTTGTGAATAAACGTGTTAATTATCAAGAAATTTGGATTTGTTCCTGTGTGCATATGTATATATACATATATATATAAATATATATACATATATATATATATATATATATATATATATATATATACGTATATATATATATATATATATGTGTGTGTGTGTGTGTGTTAAAAAGATATTCATAGCTTCAGCGGTGTGTTCGTTATCTTTGTGCTGAGTAAATGTTAAAAAAATTGTACCTCATGGGTGGAATTTCCGACACATAGGAATCGTTTAGAGCATGAAAATTCCTCTAACTCCATGGTTTGATGTTATGAGAGGTTCTTGAATGAAGAGGTTCTTGAATGTTTTACAAGATGTGGAAATGCATACTAAAGACGAGGCCCCATGGAATGAAACTAATTTCGGGCCTATCCTTCCTTTATTTTTATCTTTTAACATAATACTTTGGCATCATCTGCAAAAATGAAGCATAAGAAGAATTTAAATTATGTTGTCATCAAATGATTTCAAAAATTTCTGATGTGTGTTCCACAACTATACACACTTGATCGACCGATATTTTAAATAAGTGTGGCGTTAATTTTATATTTCTTTATATGAATAATGGTAAGATTTTTCTGTTTCATGTACTTCCTTCCTGATACAGTTAAACATTTTTTCCCAAATATTTGTTTTGAATTAAAATATTAGAGTAAATAAATTGGTATAACTTTAAAGTCGACGATTGATTTCTCCCAAATATTATATGTAGTAATTATTAATGCTGTGGTTTAAAGCAGCAAGTACTGAGTAGCAAATGTTAACACTTTTCTATTATGTTGGTCAGCAAATTATTTTCAAAGACATTTTAAAATGGAGTTTACTTTTATGGATATATTAGTAACTAGGACTAGTTAATCTTAACTCCGTAATATATAAAATTGTAACCCCGATAACAAAATATACCTATAATTTATATAAATAAATAAATGTAAAGCTTGCAGAAAGAAAAGAGACATGAAGCAGAGAAATGTAATATTTATTATAGTTATAGATGTTAACAGGGTGTGGTCAGGTCATACCCCTCTCCATTTGTGAAAACAACTGCATTAATTCTGCACACGATCCATATTGGAAACCGAATTTACCACTATAACTCCCCCCCTCCCTCCATATCCTGTAGTAACCCCTCCTGTCCAAGATCCTGGCTAGAACCATGTAGTATTCAAATACAAGCCACAAATCTGAATTTTGCTAAGAGGTTTATTTTAAGAACATAGTACGACCACTAACTATTTGAATTTAGAAGCTAATTTCAAGGTCAGCACAGAATCTGCCAGCAATTTGCCCAACATTTATTTTATGTACCCTACTCAACATTTTTTGTGTATGGATTTTTATTTGAAACCCATTCTGAATTCTTTATTTTGCCTTCTGACGCCTTATTGCCTTTTTTTCACCAAAGGCGACAAACGCCGATAGATCAGCCAATAGGATGAAAAGGAGCAAGGGGGAAAAAGGGGGATTGAATTTCTACAAGAAACCGTTCACGCACGCGTTACCTTTCCATTGGCTAGTTGATTTCATCTTAGCGTTCGTCACCTCTAGTGAAAACCCAGTGCCATACGAATGGCCTCGTATCAGTAGCGTCGTTAGGAAATATTTTAAGGGGGTGTAGAACCAAATATTTTTTTCCCATTACTCCAACTATCATTTTACCGAACTTCAATGGGTTTATGGGGGAGGGGGTATAGAATCCTCAAGTACCCGCTCTACTTTGTCCATAAAAATTGTGGACCCCTCACAAACATTTATCCCAGCCCCCTTCATATTTAATTTTCCCCTCTTTGTGAATTTTTATGGCTTCTTCAGCTTAAAAAATAAATACTGAGAAACCAGGTCTCCTCTGGAACCTGGGCCCTCCCACTCGAGGCCGCCACACAAATAGGAGGGCCCGGTGGCAACGTCCTTCTTGGCGACGCCACTGTCTCTTATACCAGCATTGGCTATTTTTATTTCCACTGTTAGTGCCTAAAATGATTTTTTAGGTTTCGATATTAATATCATCAAACCTTTTTCTAGCTCTACTGAATAGAAATTTGAAATACAATATCATTACGGGTCACGGGACGGGTAATCGGGTCCCACACTGCGGTTTCTGGTCAACAATGTTCTCTGTTTGGATTCGGGTCGGGTTGAGAATTCGATAATTTTCTTTATTACGGGTTAGGACACGTCTCTATACCTTAAGACATATTTCTATGTTTTCAGATGAATTTTCTACATCAGAGTCATCCCAGCACGTCACTGAAGGACGAGGCGAAGTTGTTGGATTCCCAAAGAGGAAGTTGGTTATATCAATCGGCAACAATGAATGCGCACTCGTTGCAAGATCTACACGAAGCAGGATACTGTGACTTGGCCCTCTGGAGCAACCCGGCGTGGCTGGATTCGAACCGATATTCCATTCCGCGCACTGCAGTTACGCAATGGGTAGTGCATCATCGCACATGGATGGCCTCCAGCAAAGAGACAGTTGCGCAAATAGTTGGAGGAGTGAGAGGAGTCATATCAAACAGCAGGCTAGCCAAATATGGCGATTACAGGTGGGTTTGGTAATATCCTATACTATAAGGAGCCGTATTCTTTTATGTATTTTATTTGTATACTAGAAGGATAAGTCCGAAAAACCCCGACTGTGTGACTCACTTATTGGTTTAGAGTTAAAATCAAATCTTCGGACAGCGAAATTTGGTAATGGGATAGCTGAACCTCCTGGAAGACACGCCTCGTCTAGATTTTGTTTTGAAATTCGAATTAGTTTAAAAGTTATCAACTTAGAAATCGAAATTTCGCTTTTAAAATCCTTTTATTCCAGCAGACGATTTGCGAGCGTAAGACAACCGATCCGACGTATATCGCAACAGGTTTAAAACGCAAAATTCTAATTTTCTAGATTTTAGAGATGTTATTTTTAAATGAAATACAATAAATCAAAAATAATTTATTGATGAAATCAATTTCTATCACCCACTTACGTATTATATTCTTATAATATTTCACTTCATTTAAGGTAAAAATAAGGTTTACGCCTAATTTTACTGAAATGAATACAGAAAATTTGATGAATGTAATCATGAATGTAGTATGTTTTCAGAAACACGAAACTGATATATTAATGCTTGATTTGCTCATATTTGTAAAATACTCCTAGGAAGAATTCGAGTATGCAAATCACTCTAAATATAAAACTTATAATATAAAATGACTTAAAATAGGATGACATGTATAATTGATGTCCTACTTCAGTAATCGCTACCTTCAAACAATTTTATTGGACATTTTCATAAATTCGCCTAGTCTTCTTTTATAGAATTGAAAAATCTATAAGTGCTAACATGAAATACTCCACTTTATTCTTAATAAACCCAGTTGTCATCGACTATATTGAGTTAGAGGTTCGCCTTATGGAGACGAATTTTGAAACAATTAAATAAAAAAAAAGATGATTGTTTCAAAAACTATCACTAACATATCTACCGTCGAATTCCGTTGATCCTCACCCTCAAATAGAAGGAGTATGCAGGAGGGGGCTTACACGGAATTTTCTTGTAAAAGAAACAATCAATTATTAATATTTTTACTTTCTTACACTATAGAATATAGCTTAGAGACATACTGTTTTCACGAAAGTTTTTGATTTCGAGACTTCAACTCCTACATGTGTTTTAGTACCTCCTGAACACGTTCTGAGGATTTTTAGAGTGATGTCTGCGTGTGGTCGATTTGTTGTGCACACGATACCTGTCACAAATATGAATGGAATTTTACATAACTTCATATTTGGCTTTGTTACCAAAAGAATTTAAAACTAAACAGAATTTTTTGAAATTCGAACAAAAATTTCTAAATTTATTCGAAATTTTATATTTCCTTAGTATAGGACAAAATTTGATATAATCATGCACAAAAGAGGTTATTTGTTGCTCAATGATCGCAAAACTTGATACTTTTAATTAGAAATGTGGGTTTTTCGGAAAATTTTGAAGTTATCCTTAAATATTACACTTAAGCTAGAATAACATGTCCAGTGACTTTTAAAGGTATTTGTTCTTACATTAGAGCTACAGTCATATATATATATTAAATAAAATGGTAGAAAAAGGGTTTAAATTTAGAAATATATAAAAATATTCTATGCACAAAAATTTCTAATACATATATATTGAAGTCAGCAGCTGCAATTTAATATTTTCATTGAGTACCTGTGCTTTTGAAAAGTTACAAAATGATTATATTTTATTTATAACAATAGAAAAAAAAATTATAAATCATAAATTTAAAAAATCTGATATGGGCAGCACATGACTTTCCTTATGTAATGCAATGAATTTACTACTTTTACAGTAAAAAAAATATGTTATTCTTATAGTAGATACTTATATTCTTCCCAAGATATTTAATTTTCTTCAATGAGTCGTCATTTTCATTAATTTAGCGTCATTTTTATCCATTTGGCGAGATTTTCGTTAATTTGGCAACATTTAAAAAGTCGCCAAGTTGGCGGCATTCCGCCAAATTTGTCGCCAAAATCTCGCCAAGCGTTATGGATGGAGAAATAAGTTATTTTTATAGCAGATAAATGGCTATTGACGTTCAAATACAAAAGTATTACTCAAAACGTACCTTGGACTGAAGAATGGGACGAGCTAGATCCACGAGAATGATGTCACCCAATTTATCGCATGACACTACATATGAAAAGTGAACATATTTCTCAACAGCTAATATATTTTTTTTAATTTATGGGATTTTTTGATCAATTTATTTGAATTATATCTCGAGAACGGTTCATGCTAGCGTTCTAACGTTTATGTAACTCCACGATTCCCAACAAAAAAGGTTGGACATCGTTGGTTTAAAACGTGAAAGTCAATTAAATCTCTGAGTTTTGTGGGAGTTTATTGAAGGTATTAGTCACTTTTGAAAATTGCAGGTTTGAAATATGAATTTAAATGAAAACTCTGTCACCATGGTTTATTTTTCACAGGCTTACTCAACAACGAAAAGTATTAAGAAATCAAAATGGTTATTTAATTATCAGCATTTTGTGAGAATTAATGGTTATTTAATTATCAGCATTTTATATCATGACAAGTCTTTTGACTTTGCAGCTGACACCGATGATGTCGGAAATTACCCGCTGGAATTTCTGAACTACCTTGAGCCACTTGGAATGCCTTCTTATATCTTGAAATTAAAGAAAGGATCACCAATAATGCTTCTGCGGAATCTGGACCCACCAAAACTATGCAATGGAACACGGCTCTGTGTTATAAATAATTTACCAAATGTCATAGAAGCCACGGTATTAACGGGAAAGGCAAAAGGGCAGGACGAGTTCATACCTCGCATACCGTTGATACCAACCGACCTACCATTTAACTTCAAACGAGTCGAGTTCCCAGTTAGACTGGCATTTGCCATGACCATCAACAAAGCTCAAGGACAAACCCTTAAGTTTGCAGGCGTGAATTTAGAAAGTTCTTGCTTCTCTCATGGCCAATTGTATGTGGCATGCTCAAGAGTAGGAACTTCACAAAATGTGTATGTTTTAGCTCCGGGAGGAAAATAAAAAGATGTGGTTTACAAGCAAGCATTGCGGTAAAACCTAACAAATTAGGATAATGTCATTTAATTTGCTAATATCTGCATTGTTGCCTAACGTTTAAGAGTCATTTTAGTTTTCCTCTCAAACTGTACATATTTCAAACTGTATATATTGACTGTACATCAATTGTGGACACCTAATAATCACATTCCGAGATGCTGCCCGGACAGCCTAGCTGCGAAGGGCGTGCCGGAAGCAGCTATGACTTATATAATGCAATGCAATGATTTTTTCTTCCTACATAATGCAATGAATTTATGCCTGTGTGTCAGTGTGTCTGTCTGTCTGTGCAGATTTTGTATCCACTCTAACTAAAAAAGTAATTGACCGAATTTCATAAAATTTGGCAGGTAAGTCACTTGTGGAAGAATCTGGTGCTGATTAGTTTTGGGTACGATTCGGGATAAAAGAACCCGCCTTTTTTTTTGCGAAATGGCCCCCAAAAGCTTTTATCCACTCTAGCTGAAAAACTAATGGACCGAATTCCACAAAAATTGGTAGGTAAATCATTTGTGGGACACCCTGGTGCTGATTAGATTTTGGTATGATTCGGAAAAAAATAACCTGCCTTTTTTTGCAAAATAGCCTGCAAAAATCGCCAAAATCTAAAATAAAAAACTGCGTATGCTCAAATATATCCATAAAATGCTTGTTTAATACGTAATTTTTAACGAAGACAATAATAAGACCAACCCCATTACACTAGGACTAGCCGTTCTCGAGATATTTTAGTTTTTCGTATTTTCTCTATGCCACCTTTGAAAATAAGTCCAGTTATCAATTGAGAACGGAAATTGAATTAAAAGTGAATTGAATGTAATTAAAATAAAGAGAACGTGAATATAAGTCTACAGCGAAAGTCATGTGCTGCACACATCAGATTTTTACTTTCCCTGCAATACCCCTTTAATGTATAGGGAAAGTATTGGAATCATGCCGAAAATCGCAACTCGAGTTTTCGACGGATAAACACGTTTCGAGACCTCTAGAATACGATAAAACTATTTTTAGCGTGACGTCTGTGTTTGTTTTTCTGTGTGTCTGTCTGTGTGTCTGTGCAATGAATGTATCCACTTTAACTCAAAAACTAATGGACCGAATTTCATAAAATTTGGTAGGTAAGTCACTTGGATGTGACCCTGGTGCTCATTAGTTTTTGGAACGATTCGTATAAACAGAACCCGCATTTTTTTGCGAAATGGCCCGAAAAATTTCATTTATCTGCTCTAGTTGAAATGTTAATTTATCAAATTTAACAAAATTTGGTAGATAAGTTACTTGTTGGATACTCTGGTGCTGATTAGAATTTGGTACGATTCGGAATAGAAGAACCCGCCTTTTTTTACGAAACGGCCCGCAAGAATTTCAAGTATGCATCCTGGCTAAAATACTAATTGACCAAATTTCGCAATATTTGGTAGATAAGTTACTTGTGGAACACTCTGGTGCTGATTAGATTTTGGTACGATTCGGAAAAAAACAACCCGCCTGTTTTGCGAAATGACCCGCAAAAATTGGCAAAATCTAAAAAAAAAGACCACGTATTGTTGTGTTTGACAGATAGAATAAAACCTGCTGTGTTTAAAAAAAGATAAATGAAGACATAATATTTAGTTTAAAGAAAATTAGTTTATTAAATTGTAACTTCAATTATTTCAAATTAACAAATACAAAAAACACTGCTCACAGGCAGGCAACTCAGGAAGAATTAACATTAGAATTTTAGACATTAGAATTTTAGAATTTTATCAACTTGGTTAAAATTAAGGAATTAGCATAAAACTTTACTCAAAACAATCTATTTTAAATTCCATCAAAAAATCATTAACAAAAATATTAAATTTAAATAATTTTAGAATTTAACCCAGGCTCTTAAAAATTATGAAGGTTTAGAAATTTGCTCTCAGAATACAGTTTTAGAATTTTAAATTTACAGAATAAATTTTGATTAAATGCATTTCAAAAATATTGAGAATTTAAGAAATTAGGAGTTTAAATATAACAGTAATATTCACCAGCTGGGTCATCAGACATGGGGGGGGGGGGCGAAGTTCCAATCATTAGAGCTGCACTGGTTGGAGACAAAAAGTTCTAATAGTTGAGCTGACAGGAATAAAACTACACTGGTTTTCTGGAATTCACCCAAACTTGAAACAGGAGAGGATTCAGCATTTTCTTGAAAAGGATTGCAAACTCAGGAGATCAGACCTAACAACTACTTCTGGAACACTCGGATCTTTTTAGAACGGCCGTCCTCGTCAGAAACTGCGTTCACGCAGCTCGCATAAGGAATTTTCACCACGTACTTTTCTGGAGAGTTACGTCGCGAATTCCGCGATAAAAGCTTGAAAAATGCATAATTTAAATTAAAACAACTAATGAAAAAAAAAAAAAAGAATAACGCGAGGAACTTAACGTTCCATTAAAAGGTCGCGTGGAACATAAGTTCCATTCGAAAATAAACAACGCGCTTCTCGCGCTAACCACAACGAAGGATTTCAACAAAAAACTGAAACTGAAAAGTTCTGCGCGCGTATTTATACTTGCGGCAAAAGGGCGAGTTTAGATAAACGGCAGCAATTAAAATTCGCTTACCGAAATTAGAATTGCCAAAATAATACTCTTAATTCCGAGAGCAGACGATCCGAAAAAAACGCGAACCAATTAAAAAAATCCCAAATTCCAAAGGGGCGCGAAAAACGCTTAGGTGGCGCCTTTAATCGCAGTAAAAAGCCCGCAAAACAGAATTCCGAAAATGGCCGCAACTGAAATTTTTGAATTACAGTGAGACATGGAAATAACTTGAAACTGTAGAACAAACGGAATTTCTAACCAAAATGGGAAAATGAGACATCAAATTAAAGGGAATTTTAAGGGGAATCAAATAAATAAATAATTTTTAAAATTTACAAATCAAAAGTAATATTAATTTAAGGAATGGAACATTTTTAACTAAGAATATTATAAAGAAAATTAATTTAGATGATTAAAAATATTCTAATTAAAGAATAAATGAAAAAGCCAATAAATATTATTTAAATATTACCAAATTAAGAATATTGAGCCAGGGAAAAAGAAATAAAAGTAAACTTCCAAACCTCCAAATTACCTAAATTCTAAAGCAACCCAACACATTCCTTCCACCTATCCCCCAAAAATTTTTCATTTGAAAAATGAAAAATTTTTGATAATAAAATAAAATATCTATCAGAAGTTACCAATTTAAGCATAGCAATATTTATCCGAATTCAACCTCTATTTCGGAATAAGCAATTTGTTAACAAACTATAGACTAAAACAAGAATTATATAATGAATAAATTTTTGTACATCAGATCACTAAATTTGTGTAGACAAAAGTAAAGGTAGAGGATTTGACATTGATTCTCATTAGCTATAAATAAAAATAAATTTTTAAGAAAACATTGGACCAGCCAAATAGTTTTCAAAGAATCGAAACATTGAATTTTGAAAAGGTACCTTGAATAACCAATGAGAAACAACTCTCATTTCCACTACAAAATATAAATACCCGCTGGAAAGAAAAAAAAATGTGTAAATAGAGTGATCTAAAAAAATAAAACAATGTACATAAGTTGTATAAAATAAATAAAATTTCAATAGAAGTGTCAAATGACAATTGACACAATAACAATTATTATCAATAAGTAACAATAATATACTAAAATTTCAAAGACACAAGTATCTATTCATGTCCATTCAAAACCAAACAATATCATCTGTATTCTGAAGTTATCTTATATACACTGCCACTTTTATCTTTGCAGAACTCTAATACTTTTAACGACAACAAATATATACCAAAAAATATCAACATATGTGATCAGAACTTACGTCATGGACCACGTAATCAAATATTTGCATAAATCTGCACTCTCAATAACAATAAATAAGTAACTATATATCTCTATCAATATAAATATAATCAATTCATATAATCCAAATTAATCTTTTCTCAATCATTCTCTAAATCCTGCAGTAATCTGCAATATCAATAGCAACAAATTTTATCTTAAATCAACATCAATTAAATCCAGTTTGCAGCATTCTGCAATGTATCAATAACAAATACACACATATAAAAATTATACATTAAAAAAAAATTATGTTGCGCAACAATAAAATAAAAAAAATGTCATTCTAGTTTTTCCTTTGTCGTAAATTATATCTTTGTGTTGGAATTATATCATTCTCATGAGATGTATTACTTGTTGAATTATCAGATTGTGCACAAGAAAAGAACACAGAATCTCTTTCTGGAATTTTTGTTAATCTGTCAATGTGCACCAACTGAATATTTCGTGTGTCATTTACATGTTGAATTTTAAAGTTTACATTAGATTTTTTTGTATAACTTTAAAAGGACCTTTATTAAGTTTGGAGAGTTTCTTACAATGTCCTCTTGGAAAAACAGGAATGTATAAATATACTAAATCTCCAACTTTTATATCTTTTATAACAGCAGACTTATTTCTGTATGTCTCTTGTGTTTTAGCTGCTTTAAGTAAGTTCTTCTTTACTATTTCAAAAGATTTTTTCATACGAATTGCCAAATCCTGACTATAGTCACTAACAGTGGTAAAATTTTGTTCATTTAAATTAAAAAGAAGATGATGTGGCAAAATTAATTCTCTACCATAGAGAAGATTAGCTGGAGACTCACCAGTCGAGGAATGGATTGAAGTTCGGTGGGCCAGCAAGGCAAAAGATAAATGTCGATCCCAATCCTCTTGTGTTTCAGACACTAAATGACTAAGTGTGTTAATTATTTTACTGTTTAAACGCTCGCAGACTCCATCCGATTGTGGGTGATAGCTAGTAGTGGTATGTTTTTCAATACCTAATTTTTCATACAACTTCATGGCAGCATTCGAAATGAAATTAGATCCTTTGTCAGTGATAATGTGTTTTGGCACACCATGAAGAGAAAAGAAGTTTTCTAAACAATTTAAAATAGTTTCAGATTTAATATTGGGGATAGCATAAGCTTCTGGCCAACGAGTAAAATAGTCGGTAATCACTAGTATGTACTTATTGCCAGAGTAAGTTAGAGGCATGGGGCCAATACAATCCATAGCCATTCTTTCCATAGGGTAAGTAGAATTTGGAAACCTCTGTAAAGGAACTTTTTGTTTTTGTTTAAATCCTCTTTTCTGTAAACAATCAGGACAACTCTTAACATAATTTAAAATTTGAACATACATCCTAGGCCAATAAAAGTGTTGCTGAATTTTTCTCAAAGTCCTTCTAAAACCACCATGTCCTGCAGTGATCGAATCATGACAATAATTTAGAATATCAGAGATCAAATTTTGTGGAACAACAATACGCTCTTTTCTTTGATATTTTAATTTAGGTTTTCTATTAGTACAATATAATACATCATCTTTTAAGAAAAACATTAAATTTTTAGGGAATGGGTCAATATTTTTATCTAAGCATGAGCCAATTCTTATACAATTAGGGTCAGAATTTTGAGAATTACGTACTCTTAAAAGAAGGTTTGTATCAACATCCAGGTCTATAGTGTTTACGTTTACATTATTTACACATCTAGATAGATAATCAGCTGTTAAATTTAGGCGACCAGGTTTATGAATAATTTTGTAATTAAACTGGGTCATGGACATTATCCATCGTGCTATCCTAGAAGTGGGGTCTTTTAATTTCAAAACATTTGAAAGGGAGGCCTGATCACAATAAACTGTAAAATGTTTTCCCAAAAGGTATTGCTTAAAATAGGATGTTGCCCAGACAACTCCTAAAGTCTCTTTCTCGACTGTGCTATAGTTTATTTCTGCATCTTTTAGTTTTTTACTAGCATAAGCAATAGGGTGCAAAAATCCATCCTCTCCTTCTTGACAGAGAACTGCTCCAAGAGCAAGATTTGATGCATCGGTACATACCGAAAATGGTTTTGAAAAATCAGGGAGATGTAAAATGGGTTCTTTAAGTAATTCGGATTTTAAGGTTTGATAAGAATTTTCTGCTTCAGGGGTCCAAGAGAATTTAATATTTTGTTTAGTTAAATTAGTTAAGGGAAGAGCTTTTAAGGAGTAATTTTCAATAAATTTTCTGTAGAAGCCAGTTAATCCTAAAAATTGGCGAATTTGTTTTTTAGAGGTGGGTTTTTGAAAATTTTTAACAGTTTTTAAATTTGAGGGGTCAGGCTGGACAATACCTTCAGAAACCTGAAAACCTAAATAATTTATTGAAGATTTAAAAAAATTGCATTTACTTGGCTTTAAACATAATTTATGTTGAGATAATCTATCAAATACTACCTTTAATTTCATTAAGTGTTCCTCAAAGGTTCTAGATGCAATAACAATATCATCTATGTAAATAGAAATTTGTAAAGGGGAAAGCTTAGCTAGGACGATGGACATAAGTCGTTGAAAGGAGCTGGGGGCATTTTTCAAACCAAAAGGGACTCTTTTCCATTCATAGTGGCCAAAAGGTGTAGAAAAGCCATATTTGTGTGTGTCGTCTGAGTGCAATTTCATTTGATAAAATCCAGATGTTAAGTCTAATGTAGAAAAATATTTCGCACCACTTAAACTATCAATCAATTCAGTGATATTTGGCAGTGGAAAAATATCATCAATAGTTTTATCATTTAATTTTCTAAAATCTGTTACTAATCTTAATGTTCCATCTGCCTTTTTAACAAACAGTACAGGTGCGGAGAATGGTGAATCACTTTCTTGTATAATATCATTCTCAAGAAGTTCATTAATTTGCCTATCTAATTCATCTCTTACATGATAAGGAACTCTATAAGGTTTTTGTTTAACAGGAATATCATCTTTTAAGTTAATGTTATGAAAAACCGTATCACACCCCTTTAAATCTGGAATAGAATTAGCAAAAATATGCTTATAATCATTAATTAAACTCTCTATTTGTCTTTTTTCATTATAGTCTAAGTGTGAAAGATCAAAATTTCCTCCCCAAACATCAAAATTATCACCACTCTCTGCACTTGACTCAGTAATATTGTTAACTGAAAAAGAAGATACTACTGTGATAGGAGCAATTTTTGCTAAATTTGAATGCTTATTTATGTGCAACTCATCAGTTGACAAATTCAATACTTTTACATTATATATATTAGATCTAGATACATTATTTACTGATCTAGCGACCAGAATTTTACTGTTGTTTAAAGGCTCAATCATCACAGTAGGTGAATTAAATTTAACAATCTCTTTTAATTTTAGTTGTATGAAAGCCTCCGATAGAGGAGGAATTGTGTATTTCTTAAGGGCATAGCACAAATTATCCCTATATTTTTCAGAATTCAAAGTATTTTCTCTGTTAATTTCATAATTATTAAAGAATTGAGTTGCATCAGATAATAAAAATGGTACAGATTCATCCTTAATTGCAAAAGGCACAGTTACAATATTATTGTATAAAACATTATTACTAAAATCTATTGACATCTTATAACCCTTTAAAAATTTCACACCAAGTATTGCTGAATAATTACAAGAATCACAGTCCATAATATAAAAATCAACATTAAATATTTTGTTATTTAAATGTAAATTAATATTTAATTTCCTGGAAACTTTTATAATATCACTAGAGATGCCTTTTAAATTTATATTACACTTTGTTAATTGACTGTCAGGTATATTTAAATGAGATAATACATTTGTAAACAACACATTAATAGAAGCACCAGAATCAATAAGTATAGGAATATCAACATTATTTATCATACCAGAAATCACTGGTAGAGACAAATTCTGTAATGAAATCAAATTTGAATTTTGCACCACAGGTAACACCCCAAGGGCCTCAGAAGGTAAGTTGGAGTGAAAACTCCCTTCACCCTTACTTAGTTTAAATTCTGTTTTTCACTGTCATTTTTATCACTCCTAGGTGTATAAAAAGTGTTGTAACTCATTTTAGGTTTAGTTTCATTTATGTCAGGCTGAAAGTTTTGATTTGGCTGATGGTAAAAAAATTGAGTAGGTTGTTGAAATCCCTGCGTTTGTTGTGGAAAATAATTATATGGATAGTTTTGTGTAGGTTGTGGAAAAGAAAAAGGTTGTTGATACATTCGAGTAGGCAGAGACCTAGAATTTCTGTTGAACCTGTGTGATTGAGGAAATTTCCTACAATCCACACTTATGTGACCTAATAGACCACATGAAAAACACCTTCGGCTATCCTTTGTCACTCTAGTTTGAGGCAGCTGTGGTTTGGTGTTAATCTGAGTTTGCAACTCAGCAAGCCTTTTAGTGAGGTTCTCTACCTCCATTTTATTTCTCTTAAGCTCTTCATGGAGCTGCTTATTTTCAGATTCTCCAAGACTCATAACATATTGGGGATCATCCCCATGTTGCTTGCTCCACACCTCTTCCTCCGCCACAGCATGCCTTTTTGCAGAGTCAAAACTCTTGTGGTTTTGAGGTAGGATTAGCCGTTTGAAATGAGGCTTCAAGCCTTCAATGAAAACCGAGCACAAGACATCAAGTCTTTGCTGGTTTGCCACTCTGTCATTTAGTAAGCCAGGTGAAACAGTTTTGTATGAGGAAGCCTCAACTCTAGCAGCAAACTGACGCACAGATTCATTTGGTCTCTGATAACTCTGCAGAAATGCTCTCAAGTTACTGTGTAAACATTCTATTGAGGAAAATCTGTCGCGTAAAGCTTTAAGAATTTGAGAGAAAGATTTCTCTTCTTTTAACTTAGGATTATCTCTAATAAATCTTGCAGCTATGCCTGACAGTTTTAACTTTAAAACTAAGACCTTGTCTGACTCAGACCAATTTGCATGGTCAGCTAACATTTTAATTCTATCTATGTAATCCTCTAATGGGAGGCCAGATTCCTCTCCTGAAAATACTGGGATTGAATCTAAAAAGTCTCCTATTGAAGAGACTGTTTTAAAATTACTCATTACATTACATTTAGAAGAATCTATTTTTAATCCCTGTTCATTTAAGTCATATTGTTTACTATTAACATTTGAATCAATATTTTTGTTACCAACAGAATTTACATTATCAGAGGTTGCCTCAATGTTTATTTTAGAAGGTAAATTTCTTTCCAATAAGGATAACCAAGTTTTCTTGGTACTAGCAACCTGACTTCTGGGAATTAAATCCCAATCTTTACCATCGTTTGAATTAGTAAGAAATGAAGGAAATGGCTCTTTACCAACAGAGAACATAGCATATAATAAAGTTTCAAAAGGCTTATCTTTAGAGCCATCTCCAGTTTCATCTGACCCAAATACAGAAATATACATACAGTTACTTTCTCTAACATCATCCATAATTGCAATACAATTGAAAGTTTAATACTACTAATAAATATTATAAAACATGAGAGCAATTTCTAGACTGGTACACGGCACCAAAACTACTGTTGTGTTTGACAGATAGAATAAAACCTGCTGTGTTTAAAAAAAGATAAATGAAGACATAATATTTAGTTTAAAGAAAATTAGTTTATTAAATTGTAACTTCAATTATTTCAAATTAACAAATACAAAAAACACTGCTCACAGGCAGGCAACTCAGGAAGAATTAACATTAGAATTTTAGACATTAGAATTTTAGAATTTTATCAACTTGGTTAAAATTAAGGAATTAGCATAAAACTTTACTCAAAACAATCTATTTTAAATTCCATCAAAAAATCATTAACAAAAATATTAAATTTAAATAATTTTAGAATTTAACCCAGGCTCTTAAAAATTATGAAGGTTTAGAAATTTGCTCTCAGAATACAGTTTTAGAATTTTAAATTTACAGAATAAATTTTGATTAAATGCATTTCAAAAATATTGAGAATTTAAGAAATTAGGAGTTTAAATATAACAGTAATATTCACCAGCTGGGTCATCAGACATGGGGGGGGGGGCGAAGTTCCAATCATTAGAGCTGCACTGGTTGGAGACAAAAAGTTCTAATAGTTGAGCTGACAGGAATAAAACTACACTGGTTTTCTGGAATTCACCCAAACTTGAAACAGGAGAGGATTCAGCATTTTCTTGAAAAGGATTGCAAACTCAGGAGATCAGACCTAACAACTACTTCTGGAACACTCGGATCTTTTTAGAACGGCCGTCCTCGTCAGAAACTACGTTCACGCAGCTCGCATAAGGAATTTTCACCACGTACTTTTCTGGAGAGTTACGTCGCGAATTCCGCGATAAAAGCTTGAAAAATGCATAATTTAAATTAAAACAACTAATGAAAAAAAAAAAAAAGAATAACGCGAGGAACTTAACGTTCCATTAAAAGGTCGCGTGGAACATAAGTTCCATTCGAAAATAAACAACGCGCTTCTCGCGCTAACCACAACGAAGGATTTCAACAAAAAACTGAAACTGAAAAGTTCTGCGCGCGTATTTATACTTGCGGCAAAAGGGCGAGTTTAGATAAACGGCAGCAATTAAAATTCGCTTACCGAAATTAGAATTGCCAAAATAATACTCTTAATTCCGAGAGCAGACGATCCGAAAAAAACGCGAACCAATTAAAAAAATCCCAAATTCCAAAGGGGCGCGAAAAACGCTTAGGTGGCGCCTTTAATCGCAGTAAAAAGCCCGCAAAACAGAATTCCGAAAATGGCCGCAACTGAAATTTTTGAATTACAGTGAGACATGGAAATAACTTGAAACTGTAGAACAAACGGAATTTCTAACCAAAATGGGAAAATGAGACATCAAATTAAAGGGAATTTTAAGGGGAATCAAATAAATAAATAATTTTTAAAATTTACAAATCAAAAGTAATATTAATTTAAGGAATGGAACATTTTTAACTAAGAATATTATAAAGAAAATTAATTTAGATGATTAAAAATATTCTAATTAAAGAATAAATGAAAAAGCCAATAAATATTATTTAAATATTACCAAATTAAGAATATTGAGCCAGGGAAAAAGAAATAAAAGTAAACTTCCAAACCTCCAAATTACCTAAATTCTAAAGCAACCCAACAGTATGCTGAAATATATCAATTAAATTCTTATTTTATACGAGGAAAAGAATATAACGCACTCCATTATACTTTAGAACTAAACGTTCTCAAGATATTTGAAATTTCTTGCATTTTTGTTACACAGCTATCGGGAAAATGTTCAATTACCAAATAAAAACAAAAATTGAATTAAAAATGCAAATTTAGTGTTATTTGCAATTAAACTCAATCTAATGAATTATTAAAGAAATAAAGAAAATACGAATTTCAGTCTGCAGGGAAAGTCATGTGCTACTCACATCAGATTTTTACTTTCCCTGCAATACATGGTAATGTATAGGGAAAGTATTGGAATCATACCAAAAATCACAACTCGAGTTTTCGACGGATCTACACGTTTCGAGTCCTCTAGAATACGAAAACACTATCTTTAGCGTGACGTCTGTGTGTGTTTGTCTGGCTGTGCAATGTATGTATCCACTCTAACTCAAAAACTAATGGACCGAATTTCATAAAATTTGGTATGTAAGTCACTTAGTTAAGACCCTGGTGCTGATTACTTTTTGATAGGATTCGTAAAAACAGAACCCGCCTTTTTTTTTTTTTTTTTTTTTTTTTTTTTTTGCGAAATGGCTAGTTTAAAATTTCATGTATCCACTCTAGCTAAAATACTAATTGACAAAATTTTACAAAATTTGGTAGATAAGTTACTTGTAGGATGCTCTGGTGCTGATTACATTCTGGTACGATTCGGAAAAGAACGACCTGCCTTTTTTTACGAAATGGTCCTCAAAAATCGCCAAAATCTAAAAAAAAAAAAGACTGCGTATGCTGAAATGTATCAATTAAATTCTTGTTTTATACGCAATTTTTGACGAGGGAAAGAATATGACACACTCCATTATACTTTAGGACTAACCGTTCTCGAGATATTTGAGATTTCTTGCATTTTTGTTACGCAGTATCGGGGAAAATGTCCAATTACCAAATAAAAACAAAAATTGATCTAAAAATGCAAATGCAGTGTTATTTAGTGCAATTAAACTCAAGCTAATGAATTATTAAAGGAATAAGGAAAGTATGAATTTGAGTCTGCAGGGAAAGTCATGTGCTGCTCACATCAGATTTTTTAAATCAAAATCCATGGTTTAAACAGAAAAAAAACATTGTTTAAACCAATGGGGTTTTAATTAGGCAACTATTATTAATTGAAAGGGAAGGCTCCTGTTTACGCCCTATAGTACGTAAATTAGCCCAATATGAGCCCTGAATCTATCACTTTTTAACACTTTACAACAAAGTTGAAAAGTGTTTATGACTTTGTTCATTCTGTCTGTTTGTCTGTCTGTCTGTCCGTTAGCACGATAACTGCCGTAAAAATGACTTTATCAAAATGAAATTTTAGTATGTTTTTCAAACGGTCTGTGGGACCTATGGGAATATAAATAAATAATATCACCCAATTAGTTTTTTATTGAGCCCGGGTTGAAAAAATGAAATACATTGAACCCTATGGGACCTAATTTTTCAAATATTTTTTAAGTAAACTTAAAATTCACGAATTGCTTCAAAATTTTTAGGAAATATTCACATTATCCCATAGAATATATAAAAAAAAATTCAGTAAAATATGTTAAGTAGTTTTTTAATTAAAAATTATTTAATATAGCGAAAAAAACAAATTCAATTAAATTCTGACTTGGGATATCCTCCAGAAAGAAAAGAGAGATATATTATATAATAAATATCTTTCCAAGTGTTTAATCATTTTGCATATAAGAGAGGCTTCACATTTTAAAATAAATTTGGTAGATAACAATTTTTCATTTTTTTTAAATTTTATATAACTCTTCATGATATACTTATTTGATGGCATTTTTAATGCACTTTCCTACGTTCTAGAGAGTTAAAATTTGGTACACAGCTTAAATTTGTTGAACATTTTATTCGACAAAAATTTGATGGATCTTTAAATATAGATCATACATTTTTTTCGAAATGGCCTGAAAATAATCCCCGTTGACTTCTATAAATCATTGTTGTAATATTGTTAAAAATTCTGATGTGGACAGCACATGTCTTTCCCTGCAGACTCATATTCGTTCTCTTTATTTCTTCAATAATAATTTGAGTTTATCTACACAAAATAACAACCATAAGTATTTTAAATGACATTGAATTTACACGTTAAACTTAAATTTGGTTCTCATTTGATAGCTGGACTTATTGTCAAAGATGGCGTAGCGAAAACGCAAAAAAACTAGAATATCTCAAGAACGGCTAGTCCTAGAGTAATGGGGTTAGTCTTATTCTTTTTGTTGTCCAAAATCACGTATAAAATAGGAATTTAATTGATATAATTGAACACACGTAGTCTTTTATTTTTATATATAACGATTTTTGCGGGCCATTTCGCAAAAATAGCCCGTTCCTTTTTCTCGAATCGTACTAGAATAACCTACAAATGATTTATATACAAAATTTTGTTAAATTTGGTATATAAATCACTTGTAGGTTATTGAAATATTATACACCAAATTTTGTTAAATTTGTTCCATTAGTTTTTAGCTAGAGTGGATAAAGGCAATTTCTGCGGCCATTTCGCAAAGAAGGCAGATTCTTTTATTACGAATCGTACTAGAATCTAATGAACATCAGGATTTCCCACAACAAACATACCTACCAAATTGTATGAAGTTCGGTCCATTAGTTTTTCAATTAGAGTGGATGTAATATCCACACAGATACACAGAAACATACACAGATATACCCTTACACACACAGACGTCTTCCTAAAAATAGTTTTTTCGTGTTCTAGACGTCCCAAAACGTGTAGATCCTTTGAAAATTCGAGTTCCGATCTTCGGCACGATTCCAGTACTTTGAGTACATACACATACACACATATATTATCTGTGCATCTGTGTATTATCTGTGTATCTAAATTCCGTGCCTATTCAATTACAATAGTTGTGATTTTAAATGATCCCTAAACTTTTATTATTTCTTCAACGAAGCCTAATTTTAACATATGCAGAATGCAAATAACTCAAGCGATTGTAAGATGAATTACATAAGAATGGCTGAATTTTTTTCACACAAAATTATTTAGCTCTGGAGTCTGGAATACAAGTTATATGAATGAAATATTCATTGATTTTGCATAAAGAATCAGATGATTTATATTTCGATACAGTTTTAAATATTTAAGTATAATAAATTACTGTAATACTGTGATAATGTTAAAGATATCACCACTGAATGTATCACATTTTAGAAATCTTTAAATGAAATTACATTTCAGCTGGAAAGTGTTTCATAATCAGTGCTTATGATTGATGTTTCTTGTTTAATGGCTACTACTATTACTACAAAGTAAATAATAACAATAATAGAAATAAAAACAACTTATTCAGTTTATTAAAGACATAAAAAATATATTATTAAATATATAAAAATATTAAAAAAATGCTTATTATTAAACTTTTTAAAAAATAATTGCTATATATAATATTAAAAATTATTTTAAAAATATCTGTTTATAATTGAATGGGTGAGTATAATAAGATAAAAGAGACAATTTGGCTAACATTAAGTTAAGCATATAATTAGTTAAGCAAGTGCTATTTTTGAAACATTTTCCTTCATCCGAATCAAGTACTCTTAAACTAAATATTCCATATCTATTATATTTTCATAAATTTTACGGAATCAATTTCTGAAAGAAAAGGCTTTTTAAAAATATTACCTGCTTTTTATCAGAATGAGTAAAATGTCACTTGTACCCTTCTAGTTTTTGCTTATCTCTTCTCTTAAAAATAAAGCATTATTCCCTTTCCTCTTTTAAATTAGAAAACTAAATAATCAAAAGACTTTTTGTTAAGTTACCTGCATTTCAAAAGGCAGTGTGGAAAGAATATTACATTTCATTTTCAAATGAATTAGGGAGAAAATAAAAACAGAAAATTTTTCCTGAAAAAGATAGCGGGAAAATTTTCCAAAAACTTTCCATTTCCGGAAAAAATTTCCGCGGAAAATTTTCCGACCATTCGTTCATGAAGCCATTTGCCACCTCCGGGGGTCATTCCCTTTTCTGGGGAGTAGGGAGTTGGGCATTGTCAAGTTTGCTACCAATCGAAAGATTTTTTTCAAGCCGTTTAAAATGAAAGGTAATTAATAATATAAATACCTTGATTTATCTGTCTGTTTATCTCTCTAGCTTTGTAGCGCTTAGCGAAAACTTGGGCTACGAATTTGGCGATATATCGCCAACTTGACGACTTTTTTTAAATGTTAAAAAATTGACGGAAATGTCGCCAAATCGTTAAAAATGATCCCAAATTGATAGAAATGACGCCAAATGGGAGGTAATAGTTTGCAAATTTTGAATTCCGTTATATGACGGGCATACCTTCCAGTATATAATTGCAATCACTTTTACTAACGATGCATATTTCCAAATATTTTCTTGTGAAATTCGCAAAAAAGAAAAAGCCATTTTAAAAATGGATGCTGGCTGGTATCAGAAAATCGAGTTGAACTACGCTCGTTAATTTTAATTATTAGACTATGATTTTTTTTTTCATTGTTTAGGGATAGGGGGGGGGGGTTGTTTCACGAAATATGTCGGAATTTCAATTTGAGACAAAAAGGTGGGAGGGGGAAGTGTTGACGGAATTATACGCTATATAGTCGAAATAACATCATAGGGTGATAGAGGCACGGGAATGCTAGGGGTGCTTCAGCACCCCCATTACAAATTGCGCAAAACAAGCGAAATATCATTTCATATATATATATATATAAATATAAATTATTAAATCCAAAGTTAGAATGTATGGAGTAACTCATATATATATATATATATATATATATATATATATATATATATATATATATATATATATATATATATATATATATATATATATATATATATATATATAAAGAAAAATTAAATGATTTTAATCGAAAATTTTTTGCATAAACTACTGTATGTACAAAAAAACCATCTCTAGCATATCTGTTACAAATGAGTAACTATAAGCCAAGTCTAAGGATAAAGATAGACGGTTACATATCACTACATTGGAAAGGGGGATGAGAAGAATATTAGGATTCAAAAATCACAATTAAAAGTAAATAAAAGTAAATAAAAATAAAACTCTGCAAAAATGAGAATAGGCAATAATAATCAGCTCAAGACAAGAGATCAAGAATAGAGAACAATCAATCGAAACCACACAAAAAATGGCGGTCAGTTCGAAATTGCATTCTCATCAGGACAGCCATACAATTCGAATTAAAACCGATAATATATATATATATATATATATATATATATATATATATATATATATATATATACTAATAAGTTGTATGAATAAATAATGATCAGGGACCTTTTTAGCATATAATGGGTAAGGCTTCCGATTGCAAAACTAAGCTAACTCAGTGGATCTATTTCTCCAAAAGCTTCGTTAAACATATCGTGGTTTGGTGGTCCAGTTTCAAGCTTTTGGGCACAAAAACAGCAAACCAACAAATAGAAATCGTATTCATTTCATTTAGAATGTTAATATGCATTTTTTTATTAATGTATTACTTATGAATTGATTGAGTGTCTTTAATGAGTTGAGTTTTGTTTGAGTTTGAGTTTGAGTTTGAGAAATCTTAAAGACCCAAAACATTTCTGCACATTTAATTTTAACTCACACGAAATTATTTTTAAAATGTTAACATTTTTTCTTGTTTGTCCAAACATTCCGTTATCCGTTTCCCATTTTCTTTATTCGTGATTTTTTGTATCATACCAAAATGATATATTATAATGTATGACAGGAATACTAAGAGCCTATTGGACCATTGGCGCCCTCCCCCCGCCAAAAAAAAGTTTTTTCGGGCTACATGCCTAATATATGAACTTATGTTCTATATATAGCACCCCCAATTGTGAAAGCCTGGCGCCGCTTATGAATAACATAATTTTTCCGATTATTCTTTTCTGTGAGTGACTATATACAGTGGTCGGAAGTAGCGCTCTACAAGTAGCGAAACTACAGTAGGCACTACTTTTCTAGTAGATTGTAGTGTAACGCGCTACTTTTAAAAATAAGTAGTGTAACGCGCTACTTTTAAAAATAAGTAGTGTAGCGAGTAGCGCGATACAATAAATCACTAGTTTGTATGGAGTTTTGACGCTACTTTTAACGTTACTTCAGTAAACAAACAAGGTCCCATTCTACATATCACATGATCGCCCTTTCTTCTTTTGTACGAAATTTAGTGTTCTGCGCAACGATGTACGATTTGCAAAATGCCAATCGCTTTGGAACAAATAAAAATGTCGGTTGTTTTAGCTGACAAGATATTTTCAGAGCTAAGTGCCCTTCTCACAGTGGCGGCTCGTCTATAGGGTCTATAGGTACTGTGGCACTGCGGGAACGACAGTGCTCTCCCACCCTCGCATGCAGCTTCCTATGTCTGCATGCGCCCAACAGTCAAACACCGCTCTGTCTCCCTCGTAGCCTCGCGTGCAGCCTGGCTTGAAGATTCGCATGCGCACATAGGAAGCTGCACGTGAGGCTGCGAGGGAGAGAGAGTTGTGTTTGACTGTTGGGCGCATGCGCACACAGGAAGCTGCAAGCGAGGCTGCGAGGGAGAGAGAGCACTGTCGTTCCCGCAGTGCCACAGTGCCTATAGACGAGTCGCCACTGTGGCTTCTCATAATACCAAATAAGACGAGATGGAACGCAATACATTCTGTCGTCGAACACACGTGCCGGTTTCCGAGAGAGAACGAGGAGGACTACAAAAGATTTTCGATGCTGCAGGTACTGTGCCTAGAAGTAAGTACCTAGAAGCAGATACAGTGCCTAGAAATCTCTTCTAGGCACTGTACTGCAGGGTTAGGAAAACTATTGCCCCATGAAATTGATTTCTTGTTATGTCCCTAAAGATTCTGCTTATCTGATTGCAATTTTGAGATGCAAATTCTACTAAAAATGAACAAACATGTTTTTAAATAAATAGTCTTTACTTTTATTTTATTTTATAATTTTATTTTATACTATTGTTTTCTTTTATTGTTTTCAGAAATGGGAAAAAGCGTAAATATTGATAAGTTGATCAGTCCATTTTACTTATTCAGAATATGTTAAATTATTACAGTATATCTATATCCTCAATTTTTTGTGTAAATTGAAGCTGTGGCAAAATTCGTTTTATAAAAGTAAAGTAGTGACTACATTTAAAAATTAATTTATAGTCGTCACTACTTTTCAAACAAAGTAGTTGTAGTTAACTACATTTGTCATAAAGCAGTTGTAGTTGTAGTTCACTACAAAAAAAATGTAGTTTTTCCAGTCACTGACTATATACATGTGGTTATAAACAAAGGAATCTACCAGTGCAACTTAACCGTGCACTTAAAGGATTCATATTTTGGTCAAATATATTTTGAAAAGTACATTTGACTATTCTTTAACTTTCTAGGTACGAAATTAATTTCGAAGATATGTATGTGACACCTGATGATGAAGACGACGAATACAAACCAATTGAAATGAAAAGAAAAAATAAATCAGGAAAGAGAGATTTTCATCGCCCAAAATCTTTCGATGCTGACACTGAAGATCTCCATTTGGACAGCATACTATACCGTGCCTATTTGAGGAAGAACACGTCCAAATTTCCAATAAATAAGTAGGTTTGCCATTTGCTCATAAATAGAGCATTTTGTAAATGTTTCTAGGAAAGTTTTTAAGTAACTTTTCAAGGAAAGGTTCCTAAGTGTATCAGTTGCAAGCTTCAACCTTCACCTTCCATGTTAATGTATGGTCGTTTCAGTGCTGTTGCTGGATAGCATAGCTCCTCCAAAACTCAACATATTTCGATTTTGTTTACAGGAGCTCAAAGCTAATGAAATCTGAGTTTTCTTCTTATTTTTACTTTTCGTTTAAATTATTATCAAGTATTTTTAACAATTTATTGAGGTTGAGAGCCACTAAAAAAAGTCAAAACTAAAAAGTTTATAACTTAAAAGTCAAAACTTAAAAGTTACTAAAAAGTTTAGTCAAACATAAAAGTGCCTATGACAAGAATTTTAGCTTTCGATAGATGCCTAAAATTTTTGTGCTACCATAAATACATTTCCAGCAATTTTTAACTAAAGCAAATATTGATCTGAAAAAAAAATGTATTTTGTTTTCCCCCTCTTACTTATTTCCTTCAGTGGTTGACAGGACCCCTGTGGAAAGAAGTTATTTATCGCGTGCAGGCATTCTAGTTTATAGTGGTCAGGAAAGGGAGAAGGGTAAAAGTGTGAAAATTGTTCTCACATGGGGTGGAAATGGGGCTAGATATTTTTTGTGTGATGAGGAGCTTTAAGTCTATCTAGTGAAATGACTATGATCCATCGAATAAAAGTAATTGTAGCGCTTTCAGAAGGAGAATTGAAGAAGTTAGGAATAGAAACCCGGCAACAAAGAAGCGATCCTATTTAGGATTTTTCTTAACCAGAAAAGTTCGCGCGCTTCATGCATTACGCCCGTCCAAGTACACCGTGGGTCATGTATGCGAAACAGGAACCGGCGGACATTACTCCCGCCGACCTTCCCATCCGCTCCAAATATCCTCAGACACATACACGCCATGCACCGCTCCCATTCAATATTATTATTTTTTGTACGATTCCCTATCAAAACATGCATACTATACCAACTCCAGATATGAGGCAATTAATTTACACTCTCCAAAGACCCTCAAACAAACGAATTCACCTTTTATTTAAAGTTTTCAATTTCTGGTCATACCTCGGGCTAACTCCCTTGAACTCCATGGTTCATACAATTCAGTTCCAACCATGGAGTTAGAAAGAAGGAGATAAGACTCTTATGTATGAAACGCTTGAAAATGCCATAATGCTTTGAGAATTAGTATATCTTGGTGTCGCTAATGTTGGTAAAATAGCTGTTCTTGTTAATTGACACAACAGAAAGGCGTAGTACTTATTCTGATTACTTTTAAATTAAGCGTTCCCTAATTATGAGTATAATTAACCAGTATTTTTTCATGGTTGTATAGGATAGAGTACAGAAAATAGAGATAAAATTAAATTGAAAGGTAAAATAATTTTAAATAAATAGGAATATTTTTTATTATTTCAGTTCTACTTTGCATTGCGTTCATAATTTATTTTTACAAAATGGGCAATTTAAATAAATATTTTCGGCATTTCGCCATAGAAATACATCCAATATAGGGCTACTTATTCCATCACAACGCCACCTGAATGATTGTTTTAAACGATATTGGTGTTTTCTTAATATGAAGTTTTATCTCCTTACTTTTACCTCCATGGTACCAACTAATCTATCTATAAAGATATGTTTCATTGTTGAAAACATGAATCTGGAGAAAAAGGGGGAAGCAAGTATCTTTAACACCATAGTTCTGAATTTTTACTTTCCCTGCAATATATGGTAATGTATAGAGAAAGTATTGGAATCATGCTGAAAATCGCAACTCGAGTTTTCGACGGATCTACAGGTTTCGAGACCTCTAAAAAACGAAAAAACTATTTTTAGTATAACGTTCTATGTGTGTGTCTTCTCTGTGTGTGTCTGTCTATGTGTGCAGATTTTGTATCCACTCTAACTCAAAAACTAATGGACCGAATTTCATAAAATTTAGTAGGTAAGTCACTTGTGGGCGAATCTGGTGCTGATTAGTTTTGGATACGATTTGGGATAAAAGAACTCGCCTTTTTTTTGCGAAATTACCCGCAAAAGCTTGTATACACTCTAGCTGAAAAACTAATGGACCTAATTTCACAAAATTCAGTAGATAAGTCACTTGGGGGACATCCTGGTGCTCATTAGATTTTGGTACGATTTGGAAAAAATAACCTGCCTTTTTTTGCAAAATGGCCCGAAAAAATCGCCAAAATCTAAAAAAACTACGTATGCTCAAATATATCTATTAAATGTTTGTTTAATACGTAATTTTTAACAAAAGAATGAGACCAACCCTATGTGTGTCTGTGCATTGTATGTATCCACTCTAACTAACATTTTTTTTTATTTCTAGCAGCAGCACTTGATACAAATCATTCACTGGGGTACAAATACACAACACCAAAAATACAGGAGAAAAACTGTTACAAGAAACAAGAAACATGAACAAGCAACAATAAAACAAATATAGGAAATACATGGACGGTAGCCAAAAACGCAAATTCAATACAGTCAGACAGCTTGAAGGGCCTGCATCCTCTCCCTTGCGCTCCAATACCTTTTGTACATGTCACCAGAGAGTCCCGGGCAGTTCATTGGATGATCAGCATCCATGGCTGCGTCAGTACCACACACTACACAGTTTGGGCTTGATATTAGATTAAATCTATGAAGATATTTAGCTAAACAGTCGTGACCAGTTTCCAGGCGAAACACTGCAATTGCATGATATCTCGAAAAACTGGGGATCTTATTAAGCGTAGACGTCCAAGTCTTGTTTTCGATTAGCCTCGACTGTACAGATTTAAAATTATTTTTCATAGTATGTTTAATGATTCTTGTCATAGTTGTATAAGGGATTGAGCTATTTGGGGATTGAACAATTCTTGTTCCTTCCTTCGCCAGCAAATCAGTCCTCTCATTACCAAAAATTCCACAATGAGAAGGGATCCACTGAAGCACAATGATCTTTAGTGTGGTTTTCAAAATGTTCAGATTCAGAATGCAGTCTCTGACTCTTGAAGAATGAACTCAACTGAAATTGGTAACCGCTTGAATTGCAGCCTTTGAGTCGGACAAAATCACTGCATTAATAAAAACCTCTGTACTCAACAATAGATGTTGCGTGGCTATTCCGATGGCCTCAACCTCACCTTCGAAGGAAGATGCATGTGGACCAAGAGATACACGATATGAAAACATATCCGAGTAAACACCAGCCCCGACGTTCTCTCCATGTGCCATTTAGGACCCATCAGTATAAATATGTATCCAGTCCGTCAAAGGTAGAGAAGTGAGAAGGTTCTAAGTAAGAAGAAATTCTAAGACCATCGCCCTCAGAACAACATAATTTGTGCTTTTCTTTTGAACTTCTTGTACAAGATGTATTCTGCCCATCGCACCTGATAACATAGGGTCAATAGGGTCAATAGGGCCAAGCAGGATTTCTGATTTATTTGGCAAATCCATCTCAATCTTTAATTTCATGATTTTTTGAAGTACCCCGCTTTGAGTTTTTAATCTTCTTCCTTGGAGTAAATTATAATTCTTCCAATAGTTGGTTGTAGGTAATCGAATTAGTTTTTCATATAAACATAACGCCTTCTGTTGAAAAACATTTTCTAATGGAATATTATCGGTCAGAAGAAGCATTGCTTGTATGGGCGTTGTTTTAACTGCACCAGTTATCAGTCTTAAAACCTCATTCTGCAATACCTCAAACCTATTCATAATTTCTTTACTACATGTAATCAGGGGTTCTGAGCAATATGTCAGAATAGGTTTTATATATTTATTACAGGTCAAGTTGAGGGTGTCTCTATCACATCCTCATCGTACACCAGCGAGTCTCTTTAGAATCGTATCTCTCTTCCTCACTCTTACTGATATTTCCTCCACTTGCTTTTTACAAGTCAGCTTTTTGTCGAAACAAACTCCAAGATATTTTGAATTCACAGATTCTTTCAGTATAGAACCATTATATAAAATAGGCATATTAGTAGGTTGGTGATTCAAAGTAAAAGTTTGATATACAGTTTTTCTCTGTGTTGATCTCCATATTATTCTCAAAACAGCAATCCGAGAGCAGCCCCAAAGTCGCATTTAGATCATGCACAGTTTTAAGTCGTTTTTAATTTGTATTTTTTGTCCAAATTACCAGCTCGTCCGCATGAAGGTATATCCTCTATATTTTCCAAGAGCTGGGGCAAGTCATTAATAAAAATATTAAACAGGGTGGAACTCGTGACCCCACCCTGTTGCAACCCCAGATATGATTGTCTAAAACTGAAAATAGGGTTTCCGTATTTCACTGCAAAGAATCGTTTTTCCGTTAGACTTTTTAACCAATTAAACATTCTACCATCAATGATACGCACGTTCTGAAGTCCCCGGTACAACTTGATTCTCCAAACTTCATCGTATCCGGACTTAAAGTCGATAAAGACTGCTACCATTGTTTTGCTTTCGTCCAGAGCATCTTTAATTTTTTGAGCTAGTAATGCCACTTGATGACTCGTCGAGTGACATTTTCTAAAACCTGCCTGAGAATGTGTCAAAAGATTATTACTTTCAAGGTGGAACACCAGCCTTTCGTTGACCATCCTTTCCATTGTTTTGCTCATAATACTAGTTAGTGAGATGGGTCTATAACTAGACATATTAGAAAAGACTTTATTCTTCTTTGCAATTGGCAGTATATATGCTTTTTCCCATTCTGCTGGGACATCATATGTCCAAATCTTATTAAGTAAATCCAAAATAATTTCCACAGCATAAGGGCCCAAATGTTTTAGAAACTCGACATGTATTCCACCAGGGCCAGGACCTTTGCCTATCTTTTGTTTTGCTCTTTTCAGTTCAGGGATTGTAAAATCCGCATGAAAAACCCTCTCAGTGCAATTATTAATGTTTTTCTTGATTTGAGTCCAGCTCATTTTCTCCCTGAATTTAATGTTACTCGATTTTCTTAACTGGTTAGAGCAGAAATTCACGAAAGCGTTCGCGATGTTGGTTAATGATAATTGGTTAATGATAATATTACGAAAAAATTTTTATGTAAATTACTTGACCAAGGTGTTATGAATTATTCAATTAACCAATTGAATAGAAATAAACGTTTGAATAGTAGGGAAAGTGATCAAATACTATACGATACAGAGTTTATGGATGAAGCTGTAAAACATGGTTACCCCATGGGTTTTGTAATTAAAATACTTTCAGAATTCAATGGGCTAACTGTAACTGAATGTAAGGGCAGATATTTAAACAGTTAAAACTTTGTATAAATAGCGTTGTCTCACGTGAATTGGGTTCGGATATTGGTGAGGTTGACTTCTGGTTGGAGTTTTGTACATCGGACATTTTTGGTAAGATTTGTTTTTGAATTTTGTAGAGACGGGTTATAAAGTAGTTTCTTTTGTTAAAGCATAGAGAAATTGAACTGGTTTTTCGTGTATCTTTCAATTTGAATATTTATATTTTTGCTGTGGGTTTTTGCTGTTCGGTATTGATGGTATTAAAGCCATTCCATGTATAAGTATCGGCTTCCGGGAGTGTCGCCATGGCATAAAGCATTTGCTCAACCGGAGAGTGGGGGTCACAACTCCCCCCGGCCACTTGTGATACTTTTCGTCTTTCGCATTCTTCTATTGCTTTTCAGTTTTTAGGTATTCCTTTTGGTAAATATATATATATATATATATATATATATATATATATATATATATATATTATAATGAAATACAATCCCAAAAAGTATGAAATTCAAGAAAGAGAAAGGCGCAAATTACAGCCCTATCAGAGTCTTGAAATATAAGATTTAAAATGAAAAAAGAAAAATATATAGGTGGAATGATTGTGTTTACAGGGTTGCATAAAGGTCAAGGGGGATTGCGACCCCTATTTCCTGGTTAGAAGCTAGCTTTGACTTCATGAAAACGCTCCCAGAGACTCTGCACGCCCGAAACAACAATCGATCATGCCCGTGGGGAAAAAAATGGCCGAATCCCAGACAACATAAAAATGATCAAAATAACAATAAAATTGGAAATTTTACTAACCAGCAAGACGAGAATCATGGAAGAGTTGCATAAAACGTATAAACTTCGGATAGGAAAGCATATATAAAAAAGTCGCGTCTAACTTATAGAGCCATCTGGATGTGAAACAATCAGATAATCCTAGGTAAGAGTTGAGTTGTATTCTAGGATGTCGGATAAATTAACATAATTTTTATCACAATAATTTCTGCAAAAACATCATAATAGTGCTGTACAAAGCGGAATGGATATGATTGTTCCCGAGTTCCGTTGATTAAATGCATCATGCATTTATTAAATTCTGTAATAGATGAGTTTAATAATCTGTATCTGTTCAAGTGATTTATGATTAAATTACGTTGCACGTTTAAACTCAAGTTGGTATTCCAGTGGGTAAAACAATTGTTCTTGCAGTCATATAGATGTCTCTTGTCAAATAATTTATAACATAATTTCTGTTCCAAATCATAATAAATAGTGATGTCAAGGAAATCAACTGTTCCTACATTCATTGACTCCGATTCGATTAGTTCAAGACCCGGCGGGTAGAAATTTCTACCTTCTAAGATTTTCTTTTCAAGCCTTTTAAATTGAACGCTATAATTGTAATCACTTGGACTCATGATGCCCAGTTTTCAAAACATTTCATATAAACTTTGGAAAAAAAAGAACTAAAATTAAATTCTGGAATGAGAAAGTCACGTTGAGCTACACGCCAGTTAAGTTTTATTAAAAATATGGATATTATAATCGACTCATATAGGTGGCGCCAGGCTTTCACAATAGGGGCTGTTGATCTCAGATATATAAATCCTTAAAAAAAAAATGAATGAATTTACGACTTTAAAAATGAGAGGGAGATAGAGACTGAAAATTGTTGGAATAAGCGGCAGTTGTTAAATAAAAAGGAGTGTTTGCTCAACTTGTAATGGGGGTGCTGAAGCACCCTATCACCCACCGTCGCCTATGGATCGACTACCATCCCTCAATCTTATGTAATTATTTATTTCAGCTTATTGAACGAGTGGTTGAAAAAGGTGAAAGATCTTTTAACAGCAGTTCAGAGAATAGCCAATTACGATCTCCGTCTCGACTCCTGGACGCACGCACTCATAAAGATCTGCTTGAGATTCGTATCTGCGGTCAGGATCAATGAAGCTCTGCTCAAGCTGATGGACTCGGATATCGCCTTCATTGTTGACTACCGACAGGTATGAGAGTTGGCACTTTCTCACCTACTCATTTATAATACAAGGTAGGATCAAAAAGTTCGGAGACTGTGCTGATATCTCTAACCATGATTGGAGGAGAGGGGAACTATTTTACCGTGGCGTAGAGGCACATGTGAAGCGAGATGTGAAAAGGAAGAAGCAGATGTTTTTCCAGACAAGCGGATGCAAGGTTTCTGTCGGCGATTTCCACAAACGCTGGCAGAATTTGATATTCGCACGTTGTTCTTCAAACGCCATTTCCATTTTCGACGAATGCGAACGACTCCAGGTCACTGAAACGCATTGTCTGGAAAAACTTCTTCCTTTTCACATCTCGCGTCACATGTGCCTCTACGCCACGGTAAAATAGTTCCCCTCTCCTCCAATCAAGGTTGGAGATATCAGCACAGTCTCCGAACTTTTTTATCCTACCTTGTATAAACACCTTAATTTATCTGTCTATCTCTGGATAATGCTGCTACAAAATGTTGCCAAACGTGTTTCAATCATGGGTAAACATTTCAATTTAGATACTAATCCATGACCAAGAGAAATCATGTGGCAACCACAGAGCTTTATGTAGCGTATGACAACAGATACTGAAAGTGAAACCTTGCTGTTATTTTATTTCTTATCATTTAATAAACTTTTATTTGAGATGCCACGTAGCTAAGAGTGTCACGTGTATATTGCCAACAGGTCAAATATTTGAAGCTTCTTTCAACAAAATATAGACTATAAGAATAGACACATTTCTCCGTCCGTAAAGCTTGGCGAGAAATTGAGCAGGACGTCGCCAACTTGGCGACTTTTTTAAAGGTTGCCAAAAATGATAAAAATGTCGCCAAATTAATAAAAATGACGCCAAGTAAGAAGTAATATTTCGCAAATTCTGATTTCCGTCATACAGTCTTTTGCAAAAAAAAAAAAAAAAAAAAAAACTAAGCACCCGTAAAAAATGATCCGATTATCTCGAAATTTCGCATGCAAATTCCTTTATACCAAGTATGCAAATGATTCAATTTGCAAGGCCAATGAGTGTTAACTTCGGTCATAGCGCGCGTTTCTACTGCGCAACTGGCATCCTATAAAGCAGGTTCAAAATGTGGACGGTTTATCTTTGCTCGTTATCGGCGTTGCAGTTCCGTGAAGACATAACCAATAATGGCGTTACGACATTGCCGAAGACCTTAAAAGCAATTAGATGAGTTCGAACGTGGTCGTATAGTCGGAATGCAGGAAGCCGGCTGGTGATATCGAGCAACAGGCCATCACCTGCACCGAACGAACGCTACTGTGCAAAGGTGCTGGCAGCAATGGTTGCTGCAAGGAACTCATCGGCGGAATGAAAGCTCTGGGAGGCCAAGGTGCACGAATGCGAGGCAAGATCGGATGATTGTGCGACAGGCCCGAACTGGCCCAACGGCATCATTGTCCGCCATTCCACGTGCTACGGCCTCTTCCATACCAACCGTAGTACCTTCCACCATCTCATGGCGCTTGGCTGAGGTGGGTTTACGCTCACGGCGGCCTTTAAGACGTCTGCCCATTACCACACAACATCAACAGAGTCGTTTGGAGTGGTGTCGTAGCCGAGCACAAGGGCGGATCCAGAGTTTTATTACCGGGGGGGGGGGGGCGGTTCCGGGAACCCGCCAATGGAAAATTTTTAATTTTGAGCTGTTGAATAGTTTAGATGAATTTTGTTAAGTCATATTAATATACTCAATAATTAAAGTTGAGCTTATCATTAAACTATATGGAAATATGGTTTAGGGTAAATTATAGTTAAGTATGACAGAAAGGATAAGCTAATAAAGGATACAATACATATACATTTATACAACAACCAAAACGATAATTACAATGTATTTAATAGAACAAGTTTAAATCTAAATTACGAAAACTTTGTAATTATTTTACTTTTTTTATAACAAGCAACTTTCTAAAAGAAAGTTTATAGGGAAAAGTCAAGCCGCCTTGGTTTTTTTGAAAATTTGTCAATCGCTTTACATCAATATGAAAGTCTCTATATGGATGTGTATTAATGCTAGTCCTGAAAATCTCTCTTCTGTCATCCGCGTTCGAAGCCAAGTTTTAAGGCGCTTCAATGACAAAAAACTATGTTCTGCTGAAGCAACACTTACTGGGAACGTAGCTTGAAGGACGAGAAGCTTGAAGATTCGTGGAAAAACACCTGGATCACATTTCTCCAAAAATTCGAAGACTTCTGTGGGGTTTTTTTCAGAAGCATTCTTCCAAAACTCATACCAAACTTCATATTCTCCTTGAAGTGCACTTTCGAACAGACTTTAACTTCCACGATCATCCAGAATTAAACCAAATTTGTGTGATACATTTTGCAGAGCACTTTGATTTCTTGCTTTGTCCTTGGCTTTTCCGTCTGCATTTTTTGGGATGAGAACATTAATATCAAAGATGTTCAGTACGGATTCGTCAAACTTTGAGTTCAAATCTTGATTAACTTCATCCAAAGCCTTGTTGTAGATGACTACTCGATAATAGTCTTTGACACTTTCTACGTTAGGGTTGTCTCGATGTGTTACTCTTCGGATAATTCTAGGCTTTTTAGGGACGATGTCCAAGTCACTCATCATTGTAGTTGCTCTATTGAAAAGAAGATGAAAGACAGTGTCACTTTTCATTCGCATTTTTCACATTAGACTTTTTTCGCATTAGACATTTCATTTTTCAGCATTTTTCACATTAGACTTTTGTTTATTACAGACAGCCATATATAACAAGCAACACAAAAATTATTCTTCATCGTCTCTATTTTTTCCCTATTTATAACCCCGACGGAGTCTTTCAGCAGATGATCATCGGGTATTTGTGTGGAGGCGCCAGGGCCAGCGGTCCCAGTCAACCTTTGTCTTACACAGACCCACAGCTATTACCCCTGGTGTGATGGTGTGGGGTCCTATCGCTTACTACAGCAATTCATCCTGCGTACAACTTTAACAGCTCAACGATATGTTGATAAAATCCTGAGGCCGTTTGCGTTTCCCTTCATGGCACGTCATTCAGGGACTATTTTTCAACAAAATAATGTCACGCCACATACGGTTCGCATATCTATGGACTGTTTCCCTGCTGTTGATACTATTTCTTGGCCAGGAAGGTCACCAGACCTTTCGCCAATCGAGCACGTATGGGGTATGCTAGGCCGCCAGATTCGAGCACCCCGAAATGTAGCTGATCTGGAACAACAATTGAGGAATGCCTGGCAGAATGTATCGCAGGATGACATTAGAAAACTTTATCACTCCTTACATAGACGTATACAAGCATGCATTGCCGTCAAGGGGGGTTTCATCCATTACTGATTTGAAAATTCAATGTGCAATTGCTAACCATTGATGGGTCCTGCGGCCTTGATTTTGTAATCATTTCATTACCTTGTATATGAGCTGTTAATTTCAATAAAAACGGTCACTTTCTTCATGGTGCTTCGTTCTTTTGCAAAAGAGTGTATGACGGGCATACACTCTAGTACTATAGAATATAGGTAGAGTATTGTTTTCACGAAAATTTTCGATTTTGAGGCCAATATATGTTTTACGACCTCTTGAACAGATTTTGACTTTTTTTAGAGTAATATATACATCACAGACGTATAGACAGACAGACGTACGTACGTCTGAGATCCATTTTTTGTGCACACGATAATTGCCACACATATTAATGGGTTTTTACGAAACTTTTTATCATGCTTTGTTAATGAAAGATCTAGAGCTAGATAGGATTTTCTGAAATTGGAGCGAAAACTCCGAAATGAATTCCAAATTTTATTTTTCCTTAACACAGCAGCGGACGACACAAAATGTGATATAATCACGCATAAACGAGATTATTTATAGCTCAATGATCACGAAACTTAACAGGTTCAATCACTGTAGTTGAAAAATAACCACGAGATAATTTTTGTGTTCGTGTCATCATACTTAATATGCGAGTTTAAAAGTTTCCTCTCTGGTTTGTTTAGCTACAGAAGGAACAAGTTTCGAAATTGGAATTACACTCAATTCCCCAACCCTGCATTGAAGACAATTCTAACTCGGATTTAAAAAAGATGGAAATTTACTGGCTCAAGTTGTCATCGCCACACATCCGAAAGTTTTGGACGGAGGATTTTAGGACGACTTACAGACACAACGTGGAGAATCCTTTCCTGAATCAGCTGTACCCTCTTGCGTGGAACAACTTTCTTAGAAGATGTAAACCAAAAACGTGGTACTGCATTTATGTCTATTTATTTATACGGTATAGGCGGCCAGCGGAATCTCTGAAGATTTCCCGGTGGCCCGTCCCCGTTGGATTGAATTTTATTCCTTATCGATAATGTGTACGATGGGCAGGGCCTCATCCAGCCGATGTTGGACACAAGGCCTAGTGTTAATTAGGAGCCCTCCATACCGTCACAGCATATCAAACACATGCAAAACATAAACACATGCAAAACATTAACACATAACAAATTTGGGAGCTCAGGATCAAAAAGGTCTTTTTGTAGAAAATGTCCAGTTTTACATCAAAGTAATATATGTATAATATTTAAAACTATTAACATATTTTATAATTTAAAATGACAACTAATATTACAAGTTTTAAATTAATTAAAAAATTATTTACGCTTTAATTTTTATCACATATAAAATTTAGGGGGCCCTGGACCGTGGCTCCGGTGGCCCTCCTGTTAATCAAAGCTGAAAGGGACGCTGAAAGGGACGCTCCTGTTCCTTTTCCTGGACCGATCTCGGTCCTCGTGTCCAGGCCTGACGGTGGAACCTCGATAGCTCAACTTCCCATGATAAAAACATAATATGTCTAGTGAGCAAAGTTTATTGAAGATGCGAAGCGAAGCAGGGCCGCCCATAAGGGGGCAATGGACGCCCATGGAATTTTTTCCCAGGAGGAGGCAAACTAAAATAAAAGACGTATATTACCCCTTTTGATAGTATTTTTACTTTCCTTATAATGTATAAGGAAAGCATTATGACGGGGTCGAAAATTCGAATTTGAGTTTTCGACTGGAGAGCATGTTTCAAGCATCCCTGATCACGAATCAAACATTTTTGAGGTGATGTCTGTATGTGCGTGTGTGTGTGTGTGTGTGTGTGTGTGTGTGTGTGTGTGTGGAGACGATATCTCACGAACGAAATTAGCGATTCAAATGAAATTTGGTACAAAAATCACAATTCGTGAATACGGGAAGCCCATTGCTTTTAAATGTAATCGAATGTTCAGAACTACCCTAAATTTTCTAGTGAAATTTTGAAAAAAATCATCAAAAAATCAAAACCTTTAATAAAGTTACGCAAATAAACATTTCTTATGTAATTTTTCCTTAGAAAACGATTGACATAAACTTTAGAACGCTAGCATGCACCGTTCTTGAGATATTGCAAATTTTTCAAATAAATTTATCAAAAAATCCCATAAATTAAAAGAAATATATTAACTTTTGAGAAATATGTTCACTTTTCAAATGTAATATCATGCGATAAATTTGGTGACATCAATATCGTGGATCTAGCTCGTTCCATTCATGAGAAAATATACTTTGAGTAATACTTTTTTATCTGAAAGCCAATAGTCATTTATCTGTTATAAGAATAACTTATTTCTCCGTCCATAACAATTGGCGAGATTTTGGCGACGAATTTGGCGGAATGTCGCCAACTTGACGACTTTTTAAAATGTTACCAAATTAACGAAAATCTCGCCAAATGGATAATAATGGCGCTAAATCAATGAAAATGACGACTCATTGAAGAAAATTAAGTATATTGGAAAGAATATAAGTATCTACTATAAGAATAACATATTTTTTTTACTGTAAAAGTAGTAAATTCATTGCATTATATAAGGAAAATCATGTGCTGCCCCCATCAGATTTTTATTTTTATTCATATGATTCAGCATGATTCCAATACTTTCCCCTATGCATTGCCATGCATTGCAAGGAAAGTAAAATTGTATCCCGGCTATTTTTTACTACAATTATTGCAAATGTCAAGTTTCGTGACTATTGAGCGACAGTGAATCCCTTTTATGCATAATTATGTCAAATTTTGTCCTTTGCTGCCATGCTGGGAAGATATAAAATTTCGAATCCATTTCGAAGTTTTCGCTCGAATTTCAAGAAATTCTGCCTACTTCTAGATTTTTCGTCAACAAAGCTGAATATAAAGTTTTGTGGAAATCCATTCATACTTCTGACAGCTATCATGCACATAAAAAATCAGGAATTATAGGAATCAGCATTTCGCGTTCCTAGCATTTTTACTTTCCCTGCAATACATGGTAATGTATAGGGAAAGTACAGGAATCATGTCGAAAATCGCAACTCGAGTTTTCGACGGATCTACACGTTTCGAGACCTCTAGAATACGAAAAAACTATTTTTAGCGTGACGTCTGTGTGTGTGTCTATCTGTCTGTGTGTGTATCTATCTGTCTGTCTGTGTGTCTGTGTGTGAGCCTGTGTGTCTGTCTGTGTGTCTGTGCAATGTATTTATCCACTCTAACTCAAAAACTTATAGACCGAATTTCCTAAAATTTGGTAGGTAAGTAACTTGTGTATGACCCTGCTGCTGATTACTTTTGGGTACGATTCGTAAAAACAGAATCCGCCTTTTTTTTTTGCGAAATGGGCAGTAAAAATTTCATGTATCCACTCTAGCTAAAATACTAACTGACCAAATTTCACAAAATTTGGTAGATAAGTTACTTGTGGGATACTCTGGTGCTGATTAGATTTTGGTACGATTCGGAAAAGAAGAATTCTCCTTTTTTTACGAATAACCTGCCTTTTTTTTTCAAAATGGTCCACAAAAATCATTAAAATATAAAATAAAAACTACGTGTGCTCAAATATATCCATTAAATGCCCGTTTAATACGTAATGTTTAACGACGAAAAGAATAAGACCAACCCCATTACACTAGGACCAGCCGTTCTCGAGATATTTTAGTTTTTTGGTATTTGCTCTACGCCACCTTTGAAAGTAAGTCCTTTACCAAATGAGAACGAAAATTGAATTAAAAGTGAATTAAATTTAATTAAAATAAAGAGAACGTGGATATAAGTCTGCAGGGAAAGTCATGTGCTGCCCACATCTGAGTTTAATTTTCCTGTAGAGGCGCTGAAACCGTCATTATTCAATCGGGCACGTTCATTACTATAGATCAGCAGTTTCTAACCTGTTTTCATCCATAAATGCCAATTTCTTCTAATTGTTGTTAATTAGTTTTTTTTCCCGCATTGCACCTTTTATTACTTTCTCTACAATACATGGTAATGTATAGGGAAAGTATTGAAACCGTGTCGCAAATCGCAAATCAAATTTTTGACGAATTTACATGTTTCAAGCTTGCTAGACCTCGAAAAGGCTAATTTTAGAGTGATGTCTCTATGCGTGTCTGTCTGTCTGTGTCATGTATGTATCCACTGTAGCTCAAAAACTATTCGACGAAGTTTCACAAAATTTGGTAAGTCATTTGTTGGTGACCCTGGTGCTGATTACATTATGGTACGATTGAGAAAAGAAGAACCTGATCCCCCCCCCCTCCCACGAAATGCTCCGCAAAAATCGTCAAATTCTAAAATAAAAGACTACATGTGCTCAAATGTATGTATTAAATACTTGTTGCATATGTATATTGTTGACGAGAAAAAGAACAAAACCAGCCCCATAGCTTTTATTGTTTTTGCATTTTTCTAACGTCGACTTTGAAAATACGTCCGGTGTTGAGTGTCATTTCAAATAATTGTCCGTGTTATTTCGAGCAATTAAACTTGCTGAACGGGTTAACTACTGCGACTAACATTGACAATTACTTTTTCAGTCTAGATTCTACAACTCAGAGTATGGAAATCCCAAAAGAAGTAGCAACAGCATTGTTAGGCTCTCTTCTGGAAACAATAGAAGGAACCCCTGAAGAATCGAGTAAGATTTATGAGAATCAATTTTTACTTTCCCTGCAATACATGGTAATGTATAGGGGAAGTATTGGAATCATGCCGAAAATCGCAACTCGAGTTTTCGACGGATCTACACGTTTCGAGACCTCTAGAATACGAAAAAACCATTTTTAGCGTGACGTCTGTGTGTGTGTCTGGGTGTCTATGTGTCTATCTGTCTGTGTGTCTGTGTGTCTGTCTGTGTGTCTGTCTGTCTGTGCAGATTTTGTATCCACTCTAACTAAAAAACTAATGGACCGAATTTCACAAAATTTGGTAAGTTACTTGTGAGCGAGTCTGGTGCTGATTAGTTTTGGGTACGATTCGGGATAAAAGTACCCGCCTTTTTTTTTGCGAAATGACCCGCAAAAGCTTGTATCCACTTTAACTGAAAAACTAATGGACCGAATTTCACAAAATTCGGCAGATGAGTCACTTGTGGGTTACCCTGGTGCTGATTAGATTTTGGTGCGATTCGAAAAAAAATGACCTGCCTTTGTTTGCAAAATGGCCCGCAAAAATCGTCCAAATCTAAACTAAAGAACTGGGTATACTCAAATAAATTCATTAAATGCTGATTTAATACGTAATTTTTAACGACGAAAAGAATAAGACCAACCCCATTACACTAGGACTAGCCGTTCTCGAGATATATTAGTTTTTCGTACTTTCCCTACGCCACCTTTGAAAATAAGCCCGGTTACCGAATGAGAATGAAAATTTAATTAAAATAAAGAGAATGTAGATATAAGTCTGCAGGGAAAGTCATGTGCTGCCCACATCAGATTTTTTACTTTCCCTGCAATGCATGGTAATGTATAGGGAAAGTATTGGAATCATGTCAAAAATCGTAACTCGAGTTTTCGACGGATCTACACGTTTCGAAACCTCTAGAATACGAAAAAACCATTTTTAGCGTGACGTCTGTGTGTGTGTCTGTGTGTCTGTCTGTCTGTGTGTCTGTGTGTCTGTCTGTGTGTCTGTCTGTCTGTGCAGATTTTGTATCCACTCTAACTAAACTAATTGACCGAATTTCATAAAATTTCGTAGGTAAGTCACTTGTAGGCCACCCTGGTGCTGATTAGATTTTGGTATAATTCGAAAAAGAATAACCTGCCTTTTTTTGCAAAATGGTCCGCAAAAATCATCAAAATCTAAACTTAAGAACTACGTATGCTCAAATATAGCCATTAAATGCTTGTTTAATACGTAATATTTAGCGAAGAAAAGAATCATTACACTAGGACTAGCCGTTCTCGAGATATTTTAGTTTTTCGTATTTTTCCTACACCATTTTTGAAAATAAGTCCAGTTTTCAAATGAGAACGAAAATTGAATTAAAAGTGAATTAAATTTAATTTAAATAAATAGAACGTGAATATAAGTCTGCAGGGAAAGTCATGTGCTGCCCATATCAGATTTTTACCTACCCTGCAATGCATAGCAATGTATAGGGAAAGTATCAGAATCACGCCGAAAATCGCAACTCGAGATTTCGTCGAATTTACACGTTTCGAGACCTCTAGAATACGAAAAAACTATTTTTAGCGTGACGTCCGTGTGTCTGTGCAATGTATGTATCCACTCTAACTAAAAACTAATGGATCAAATTTCACAAAATTCGGTAGATAAGTTACTTGTAGGACGATCTGGTGCTGATTAGATTTTGGTACGATTAGGAAAAGAACAACCTGCCTTTTTTACGAAATGGCCAGCAAAAATCGCAAAAATCTAAAATAAAAAAGCTACGTTTGCTCAAATATTTCCATTAAATACTTGTTTTGCTTGTCTGTGTGTGTGTGTCTGTCTGTCTGTATGTCTGTCTGTCTGTCTGTCTGTCTGTGTGTCAATCTGTCTGTGCAATGCATGTATCCACTCTAACTCAAAAACTAATGGACCGAATTCCATAAAATTTAGTAGGTAAGTCACATGGGTGTGACCCTGGTGTTGATTAGTTTTTAGTATGATTCGGTATAAAAGAATCCGCCCCTTTTTTTGCGAAATGGCCCATAAAAATTGCTTGTATCCACTCTAGCTCAAAAACTAATGGACCGAAATTCACAAAATTCGGTATAGACAAGTCGCTTGTAGGTTACCCTGATGTTGATTAGATTTTGGTACGATTTGGAAAAAAGTAACCTGCCTGTTTTTGCAATATGGCCCGCATAAATCGTCAAAATCTAAAATAAAAAACTACGTATGCTCAAAAATATCCATTAAATGCTTGTTTTATACGAAATTTTTAACAAAAAAAAAGAATAAGACCAACTGCATTACACTAGGACTAACCGTTCTCGAGATGTTTTAGTTTTTTGTATTTTCTCTACACCAACCTTGAAAATAAGTTCAGTTACCAAATGAGAACGAAAATTAAATTAAAAGCGAATTAAATTTAAATAAAATAAAGAGAACGTGGATATAAGTCTGCAGGGAAAGTTATGTACTGCTCACATCAGATTTTTACCATCCCTGCAATGCATAGCAATGTATAAGGAAAGTAATAGAATCACGCCGAAAATTGCAACTCGAGTTTCCGACGGATCGACACGTTTTGGGAACAAAAAAAAATTAATGTGGGCAGTACATGACTTTCTCTGCAGATTTACATTCACATTCTCCTTATTTTAATTCAATTTAATTCACTTTTAATTCAATTTTCATTCTCATTTGATAACTGGACTTATTTTCAAAGGTGGCGTAGAGAAAATACTAATTTTACTTAGGGTTTTATTTTTTGATCGTTAAAAGTTACATATAAAACAAGCATTTAATTGATATATTTAAGAATACGTAATTTTTTACTTTCCCTGCAATACATGGTAATGTATAGGGAAAGTATTGGAATCATGCCGAAAATCACAACTCGAGTTTTCGACGGATCTACACGTTTCAAGACCTCTAGAATACGAAAAAACCATTTTTAGCGTGACGTCTATGTGTGTGTCTGTCTGTGTGTCTGTGTGTCTGTCTGTGCAGATATTGTATCCACTCTAACTAAAAAACTAATGGACCGAATTTCACAAAATTTTGTAGGTAAGTCACTTGTGGGCGGGGCTGGTGCTGATTAGTTTTGAGTACGATTCGGAATAAAAGAACCCGCCTTTTTTGTGAAATGGCCCGCAAAAGCTTGTATCCACTGTAGCTAAAAAACTAATGGACCGAATTTCACAAAATTCGGTAGATGAGTCACGTATAAGTCACCCTGGTGCTGATTAGATTTTGGTACGATTCAGAAAAAAAAACCTGCCTTTTTTTGCAAAATGGCCCGCAAAAATTACCAAAATCTAGAATAAAAAACTGAGTATACTCAAATATATACATTAAATGCTGATTTAATACGTAATTTTTAACGATGAAAAGAATAAGACCAACCCCATTACACTAGGACTAGCCGTTCTCGAGATATTTTAGTTTTCCGTACTTTCCCTACGCCACCTTTGAAAATAAGTCCGGTTACCGAATGAGAACGAAAATTGAATTAAAAGTGAAATAAATTTAATTAAAATAAAGAGAACGTTAATATAAGTCTGCAGGGAAAGTCATGTGCTGCCCACATCAGATTTTTTATTTTAGATTTTGACGATTTCTGCGGGTCATTTTGAAAAAAAAGGCAAGTTATTTTTTCCCCGAATCGTACCAAAATCTAATCAGCACCAGAGTAACTCACAAGTAACTTATCTACCAAATTTTGTAAAAATTGATCTATTAGTTTTTTAGCTAGAGTGGATACCAGCAATTTTTGCGGACCATTTCGCAAAAAAAGGCGGGTTCTTTTATTCCGAATCGTACCCAAAACTAATCAGCACCAGGGTCATCCACAAGTGACTTACCTACCAAATTTAGTGAAATTGGGTCCATCAGTTTTTGAGTTAGAGTGGATACATACATTGCACAGACAGACACACACACACAAACGTCACGCTAAAAATAGTTTTTTCGTATTCTAGATGTCCCAAAACGCGTAGATTTGTCAAAAACTCGAGTTGCGATTTTCGGTATGATTCCAATACTTTCCCTATACATTACCATGTAGTGCAGGGAAAATAAAAAGTATTTTAGTGTGACCTCTGTGTGTGTGTGTGCGTGTGTGTGTCTGTCTGTGCAATGTATGTATCCACTCTAACTCAAAAACCAATAGACTAAATTTCATAAAATTTGGTAGGTAAGTCACTTGGGTGTAACCCTGGTGCTGATTAGTTTTTGGCATGATTCGGGAGAAAAGAACCCGCCTTTTTTTGCGAAATGGCCCTCAAAAATTGCTTGTATCCACCCTAGCTGAAAACTAATAGATCAAATTTTACAAAATTTGGTTGATAAGTCACTTGTGAGTTACCTTGTTGCCGATTAGATTTTGGTATGATTTGGAAAATAATAACCTGCCATTTTTTGCGAAATGGTTAAAAAAATCGTCAAATTATAAAATAAAAGACTACGTATCCTCAAATATATCAAGTAAATGCTTGTTTTATACGTAATTGTTAACGATGAAAAGAATAAGACCAGCCCCATTGCACTAGGACTAGCCGTTCTCGAGATATTTTGGTTGTTTTTCATTTTCTCTACACCACCTTTGAAAATAAGTCCAGTTACCAAATAAAAGCGAACATTGAATTTAAAAGTGCTAATTCAGTGTCAATTAAAATAAATATGGCTGTTATTTTGTGCCATTGAATTCAGTTTAATGAATTATTAAAAAAATGAAGATAAAATGAATTTGAGTCTGCAGAGAAAGTCATGTGCTGTCCACATCAGATTTTTAGCATCCATAGCATATCGTAAACTGTTCATGTACAGTCATATCTTGCTTATAGGGACCAGTGATGCGTTAATAATCGCGACGTTAACAGAATCACCGTTAATGAATTATAATACAGGACGATTGAGAATTTGCGCAGATCCAATTTTAAAATCATACATAATCTACCGTTAAATTGAAATAGCATTTTTTCCCCAGTCATGTGACACCATGGAGGTAAAAGTGAGGAGTTAACATTTCTTATTAGGAAAACACCAATATCGTTTGAAGCAATCATTCAGGTGGTGCTGGGATAAAATAAGCAGTCATGCATTGTATGTATTACTTTTCCTGCAATACATGGTAATGTATAGGGGAAGTATTGGAATCATGTCGAAAATCGCAACTCGAGTTTTCGACGGATCTACGCGTTTCGAGACCTCTTGAATACGAAAAAACTATTTTTAGCGTGACGTCTGTGTGTGTGTCTGTCTTTCTGTGGAGATTTCGTATCCACTCTAACTAAAAAACTAATTGACCGAATTTCATAAAATTTGGTAGGTAAGTCACTTGTGGGCAAATCTGGCGCTGATTAGTTTTGGGTGCGATTTGGGATAAAAGAACCCGCCTATTTTTGCGAAATGGCCCGCAAAAGCCTGTATCCAATCTAGCTGAAAAACTAATAGACCGAATTTCACAAAATTGGGTAGATAAGTCCCTTGTGGATTACCCTGGGGCTGATTAGATTTTGGTATGATTCGAAAAAAAATAACTTCCTTTTTTTTGCAAAATGGCCCTTCAAAAATCACAGAAATCTAAAATGAAAAACTACGTAAACTCAAATATATCCATTAAATGCTTGTTTTAAACGTTAAATTTTAATGATGAAAAGAATAAGACCAACCCCATTACACTAGGATTAACCGTTCTCGAGATATATTTTTTTTTGTATTTTCTCTACGTCACCTTTGAAAATGAGTCCAATTACCAAATGAGAACGAAAATTGAATTGAAAGTTAATTAAATTTAATTAAAATAAAGAGAACTTGGATATAAGTCTGCAGGGAAAGTCATGTGCTGCCCACATCAGATTTTTATTATTATCGTAATGCAAATTAGAACTGAAACAATAAAGAACATTCCTGCGTATTCAAAAATTCAAAATTATTTTACCTTTTAATTTATTTTTATCTCCCTGTATTCTGTACCCTATAGAACAACTATGGAAAAATACTGGTTAATTATTATAATTACTGAACCCTCAATTTAAAAACAATCAAAAATACATATACTCAATACTATACGTTTTTGTTGTATCAACTAACAATAGCAGCTACTTTACTAACACTGGCGCGACACCCAGAGATATAATTCTCAAAGTGGTATTTTCAAGCGTTTCATCCATAGGAGTTCTCCCTCTTTCTAACTCCATGAGTGAGACTAATATACCTTCAAAGGTATATCTGAAATATCGTCTGGTGTCTGGTGTTTTTCAAACGATCGTTACAGATATTTTTTTATCAACCAAAAAGTATGGCGTATTTCCAGAGTAATAGAATTTTCTATTTTACCCATTCCTATGAGAGAGTAGTTGAAGAATTTCAGAAGAATGTCTGCTTTAAACCCTCTGTATAATGGATATCATGTGGTTCGTGGTTAACAAAGCGTTTCTAGGAAATTGGATCTGTTGCGATAGTGCGAGAACAGGCAGGCCGTCCATTTTACTTCAAGATAAACTGTTGAAATAAAGACTGCGTTTCTGAAACTTTTCATTGAACTCTTCCAAAAATTTTCAATGATCTCTTCCAAACCTCTTCAATGAACTCGTCCAAAACTTTTCAATGAACTCTTCCAAAACTTTTCAATGACCTCTTCCAAAACTCTTCAGTGAACTGTTTTGAAACTCTTCCAATGACACTCTTATAAGACCGGCTGGAGATATAATACTCTGCAATAAAAATTCTTTCCCTCCTGTTCTTCGGAAACGCCCTGTTCTTCGATTGATAAAGGAGATGTCTGAAACAGTCGTCTTGGAAACAGCAGACGATAATACTGCCCTCTGGCCCCTGCCTGACTACCGCCCTGTTCACACGTCATTTTTGTTCTAGATCAATTATCTATCCTGACTACGACCCTGCTCATATGTCATTTTTGTTCCAGATCAAGTATCTATATCTACAGCATCGGACAACAGTTCCACTTTAGGAAACTCTTTTCCAGAAGCACACGGAGAATGGACAAAGAATCTGTTTCCCCATCGAGCAGAATCGAATCAGCTCAAAGACAACGCCATCTCGAGGACTACAAACGCAGTGCCTCCAATTCCTAAAAGTGACTTCATGAAATCGGATCCAACCGTTTCCAAGAACGCCGCACTGTCCATGCGATCGTACTACATGAGTGTCCCGCCACCATCACTAGCGAATGCCATGCATATGTCGCAAGGCAGACCGCAATTCGTATACTGCCAGCCCCAGAATGAAGTGACAATGGTGTCGTCGAGCAGTGGACCTATGAATACGTATCAGCATGTAAGTCAAGGCAGTGTCTTACTTTCTTAATCCATCGCAAATGCGCGATTCCTGTAGGAAAGAGACCATGCCTGATTGAATAAAAGGGATTGGTACGCCCGCTAGTGGAAAACCGTAACGAACGTGAAAGAAGCGAGATAAAAAAAAATTAAAGTTGTAGAGCATTGCCTAATGAGTTTAAATCGATACTGTCATGAACCTCTCTCTGTCCATGCCAAGAGGACTGGCGAAAAGGTTATTTTCGGTCCGCCATCTTTCATCTTCGAGGTTTGTACAGCAGGTCCCGCAATTTGATACTGCGGGTGATCAGGTGGCGGAAGCTGGAAGGGAGGGGGATATCGGCTGAAGAAGGACTCTCATCGGAGAGGACGATGGGACTCGTGGAGTCCTAGTATTATAATGTATGAATAATCAAGAGTCTGTGTATATGTATAAGTATTTAGGTGTAATAAATGTGTTCGTGTGATTCTAACAAAGTGCACTTAATAATGACAGAGGAAAGGACCATCGAGCTGGTTCAAGGCGATTAGTATTAAGAATAGAGCTCAGTTCGTCACAGATACCATGAACGCACGAAACGAGTAAAAGGAGGGCAATAAATACCTGTCAAAAAGCCGTATCATCAGAGACTGTAGTACGGTGATACCTGCAATGCTTGTCAAAGTACGCAATCTTATTCTTTCCCGAACTTGAATGTGCATTGTTGCTGGTGGAGGGCATTTTGAAAAGGCTGTACATTAGATTTCGATGCGTGTAAGGGCTGTTTATTTTAGCATTCCTCAATTAGACAACCGTTTTCCAATAACCCGTTTCAAATAAATGCTTTTCGTAACAGTTCCTACTTGTTAGGCAACTACAACTTCGTCATTGGCATTTTACGTTAGTTGCTGAGTTTATTATCTTAACTTTCGAGATTTTCCTCTAAAGGCGCTGCAATCGCTTTTATTCGATCAGGTATTGTCACTTTACTATAGCTAGACCTAATAAGTAGGAACTCTGTACTATAGTTTAAAAATTCGAGAGGGGTTTCAAAGTTTAGAATAGTAAGAAGTGGGTGCACTATTTAGCTCTTATTGTGACCACTAACTGCTAACAACATGAAAACTTGCCACATGCTGCAATTTTTTTAAGTCTCTGCGCGATTATCATCAGTCAGTTCCGCGCTGATTGGCTTTGTTAATTGTTCCTCCTCATTACAAAAATTTCAGTTTGAACCATAATCATATCATTGTTATTTTGGGTTAAGTTCCCATCTTCTATAGCTGAGGACCGCAACTTGTCAT
>OX578147.1:135897351-136084868 GCA_951213105.1 Amaurobius ferox
CCGGAGCACATGGCTAAAAACCGGATTGTAATAGAACATTTACCGTTAAAAGTAAATGTATTAAAAACCAAGACGTAATACGAGAAATATGGCAAAAAGATCGACAATCAGACCGTTAAAATGAATTAATATAAATTCTCAACTTGAAATTGTACTAAAATGTTTCTTTTCAAGGGAATTAAGAAATTTTTAGGGAATTACTTAGGGAATTTTTAATCCGAAATAATCTTGGAAGAAAATATTTTCTTTTAATTTTTGGTGTAGCAGCATAAATTAAAACAACCGGATAATCAGATTATACTACAAACCCGCAGGTCATATTCAATCGATTCTTATAGAACGAACAGAAATCTATAAAAATGTATGCAGTGGAAAGGGGGTAAGGGGTGTGGGGTGGGGAAGGTGGCGAAAAATATTTTAGCTGGTAGAGCTAATGGGCTGCATGGAAAATTTTAGAACGGAAAATCTCTCCTGGATTGCGTGGGTGTGCAAAGATATTTGTGAGTTTATTTGATATCCGAAGACTATATTTTCAAATTCCTTTCTGTTCATTTCATTCAGCGAATACTGAGTGTTTGATAAAGATGTAATGTTTTGGCAAAAGGGCAGCAATTACCAATTATTACTGTCACTAGATACATAGTGTAATGCATAAAGAAAGTATTGTAACATGGTTCAAAAATTTGAATTCGAGTTTTCGAAGGAAGAGCCTGTTTTAAGAATCCCTGAACTCAAATCTATCTTTATTCTCTCATACTATAGAATATATCGCAGAGAAAGTATTGCTTCAACGAAAATTTTTGATTTCGAGATTTTGATGCCAACCTGTGTTTTAGGACCTCTGAACACTTTTATACTCTTTTTTTTAGAGTGATATCCGTCTGTCTGTAATCGATTTCTTGTGTAAACGATAGCTGCCACACATATTAATGGATTTTCTCGAAATTTTATATTTGGTTTTGAACGAAAAAATCGAGAACTAGGTAGAATTCTCTAAAATTCGAGCGAAATACATTCGAAATTTTACATTTTCTTGGCAGCGGTGAACAAAATTTGACATAATCATGCATAAATAGCTTATGTATGGCTCAATAATCTCAAAACTGAATAGTTTCAATCATTGTAATGAGAAATAGCCACGACACCATTGTTGTGTTCGCAACGGCATTATCCAGGAGGGGGCTGGCTCCTTTGCCTAACTCGGTATCAATCGAAAGATGTTTTTTTCAAGTCCTTTAACTGAAGGGCAACTTCCTGTAATTGTGATCATTTGAAATAACGATACATATATTTTAAGGCTTTTCTTGAAAAATTAAAAAAAAGAAAGAAAGAAAGAAATCACAGGGTATTTAAAAATGGATTCTGGTATGAGACAGTCCAGTTGATTTGTAAGGTGATGTGTCTTTGTGTGAGCGTGAGCGTCTTTGCCCACACTCCATTTAAGTTTTTAATGAATTACAGAAAAGAAAAGAGTCGATGATGACAGGAATAACCGTCATGGTCTGAATTCACGAAAAGTGCACATTCATAAAAAGTATTCGAATCTCTTTTGTACTAATCAATGGCCTGGAATGTGGGACGGAATAGTCCAGTGGTTGTGGCAGGTTCGCACACTAGAGCTATTCCTTTCGACCCAGAAGACCCTCCCGAAAGTGTCTGTTTGGACGGCCGGGACCGTGCCACCCAATTTCGACCGGGACCAGTGGGGCGATCCACAGGGACTGCACCCTCCTTCCCCCTACCACAAATCTCTCATAAGTACTTTCAGATCCACATATTTAACGTGTCCGTACTCTGCGTCAACACGAGAACAGTTTGGGCTGAGCCGGGAATCGAATTTGGGTCATCCGAATGAAATCCCAGCGCGCTGACTACTAGGTTATCCTATAACTTTGGTAACTTTCTCTTCTTCGACCCAGGCTGTTCGACCTACCAGAAGGTGCAAGGTATCTGTTTAAACGGCCACCCAATTCAGACCGGATCCAGTGAGACGACATCTACAGGGACCGAACCCTCCTTCCCCTACCAGTAACCTCTCAGAAGGACTTTCAGAGTCACATATTTAACATGCTCGTATTCCACGTGAGCACGGGAACAGTTTGGGCAGAGCCGGAAATCGAACTCGGGCCCTCCGAGTATAAACCCCGGACTTTAACCACTGGGCTGTCCTGCCCATACACTAGAGATCTACATGGGCTCGGACCCGGCCTGTGGGCTTATGCTCAAACCGGCTCATGGACCGTATGGGGCCAAATGTAAAGAAAATTATTTTGGGATGGGCCTGGCTCGGGTCACTCTTTTATTAAATTCGGGTCAAGCCGGGTCGGCTCAAAATAAATAAAAAAAGCCATACAGAGATCCAAATTGAAATAGAAAAATTTGAAATGACGTATGAAACAAAATTCTCAATAAATTGCTGAAAGTCTCTCCAATCCTTATTAAGTCATAAAAGTTTGCGCTGTATGGAGGAGGCAGGTGGATCTATTAGAACCAGATACAGAAAAATAATAATTTCAAACAGGAAATTGCATTCCGAAGTCAAAATTGAATCGTTGCTCGTCGTAGCTTTCACCTGCTGGTTTTTGAACCGTTACCGCCCAGGCAAGTATATGAAAAAGTCAGCTGTTCGAAACTACAGGTTCTGGACTGGATGCGGAAAAATAAATATACAATGAAGTTGCACCAGATGTCATGTTTCTTAACATCATGCGATCTATGAATTGAATAGGGAGGAAATACATCCAGAGTTTAATTTTTGAGTAAATGAACATTGGGTTTGAATCGTAGGTGAAGTGTGTAGAAAGCCCAGACCACACGACCAACCCATAGGCTAATGGTAGCTTTCTATGTGGCCGGGTAGGTGAAGTGTGTAAAGAACTTTGCTGTCCCAACCGGAAATCGAACCCTGGATATCCAAACTGGCCAGCCGACGCTCTACCGTTGAGGTACTGGGGCGAAATTGCAACCTCTTATCGTCGAAGTGGACTCTGCATTCTCCACCCTCTAATGTCAGATTGGCGAGCCACGGACCATCTGACTGATCATCTTCTATTTTTACCTCAGGTTATCCTCCTGCTACTACTACTTTTACTTATATTAGTATCCAGCATGGTCGTTATCCTCTCAATTTTGAAATCGGCGCTCAATTTTTCAGAGTCCACCGAATTCGTGCTAGTCATACTAGGGTCACTTTCAGACCTCTGACATCTTTGCACTAACCTACAGGGTTAATTCGTTCGGGCGCCATTGCAAAGAGCTTTGCTGTCCCAACAGGGAATCGAACCCTGGATCTTTGAACTGGCCAGTCGACGCTCTACCGTTGAGCTACTAGGACGAAATGGCAAGCTTTTATCGTCGAAGTGGACTCTTTAAATGGGTTGCTTAAAAGTTGAGTCGCTTCTGTACTGTGATATCAGCTTGACCGGCGGTGTCAACATGAAATCCAAGAGGTACTGTTTACTAATTAAAGTGGTTACATGTTAACTTCAATAATGCATAAATCAAAAACAACGAATCGTAGATTAAAATCTCATTTAATAAAAAACATCCTTTATGACGTGCAAAATTTAAAAAAGGCCAGAGCGTTTTCGGGTATCACCATATCCCTCATCAGTGGCCACTGATGAAGGGTATGCCGATATCCGAAAGCGCTCTGACCTTTTTTAAACTTCGTCATAAAGGATGTTTTTTTATTAAATGACATTTTAATCTACGATTTGTCGTCTTTGATTTAATGCAGCACTGTTTACTTTTATATTTTTAATTCCAGTTATTAGATTTCGAATAAAATTATTAAAATCAAAAATTCTATTTTTAAATTAAAATGCTCTTCCGTACATTTTTTTACTGGTTATAAATATTGAATGAAAATTGATTTAACCAAACTGTTACAATTTAGAACTAATATATGGATAAAACAGATGACCGTCTTTGAATTTATTGATGCTTGTATTCTAAACGTTTTACACTTATAATTTTAAATTATTAAATTTTAAAAATATTCATAACTAATTACGTTATAATCAAAGAAAATAATATACGAAACATAAAAAGTTTAATCGCATTGAAATATTTTTAGAAAACACTTAACAATTGTGGCATGTTTTTTTCACTGCCACTGCAGTCAAGAATATTAGGTGCGAATGAGTTTCTAACAAGAGGGGCATTAATTACATTGTGTGTTCACTGATAACTTAAATGGATGAAGAGTGCATTCTTTTAAAACATAATCTCAGTGAAGAGGTGTTTTCTTATTTCATTTCTATTTATTCAACCAGAATGATGAACGAAAACTTTAATGCTCATTCTTGATTTGTACAGATTTTTAAAATTTGGGTTCCTTGGGCTCTTTTTGGCTTTCGCCGGTTTGCGAAGTGGATGGCACCCCTTTTTGGGCCTTGGTCGGCGGTGGACCAGTGCTGTGCCAGGTGTCCTGGGTGCACTATCGCGGCGATATTTCTTCAACCGTACACTTTCGAGTTGGGCTGTTTCCAATTGACTTATATGAGGCAACAATGTATTAACTTTAGACAATCTTCAATGTATTTTAAAAAGAATCCAGCCCGGCCTTTGTTTTCGAGCCGGGTCAGTTTCGGGTGAATTATTTTGAAAAATTATTAGATCAGTCGGGTAAATTTTTTTAAAAATTAGGCCCGTGCACACCTCTGGCGCACACGGAAGACCAGTATTCGATCTCAACACCTCCCAAAACGAACGACATGCCTACTCAGAAGTATGGGCACGATAAATATGTTGGTCCGAAAGTCCATTCAAGAGGTGATGAACAGGAGAGGGAGAAGGAGGAAAAGATCCCTGTGGTTGCCACCCCACTGGGCTCCGATCAAAATTGAGTGATTCAAGGATGAAATGGCATCCGCCACCTTGAGTGCACCGGAGCTATGTTTTCTCACGGCAAAATGGTTTACACTTCGGCTGCAGAATAGGCAAATGATTGAATAATGAATTGTCTGGATCTAAAAAAAAAATAGCAAAAAAAAAAAAAAAAAAAATTGAAAACAGGTCGATTAAAAAATGCCGTTTGGTGGTTAAATGAGACAACTAACCGCCCCAAACCCCTTATTCTGTTTTAATCGAAAAACTGTCCCGAAATTTACTAACTGTACGTGTGAAGTGAAAGGTTAAATTGTGAGAAAAAAATTGGGCAAACAATTCAGAAAGTATTTTTGTGTAAAGGATATTTTGATTTCCAAATTTGTATTATTTTGATTTCCAAATATATATATATCTGTATGGGTCAAGATCATATACCTATATGGGTCAAAATAGATATATCTAAGATAGATATATCTATATGGGTTTAAAATTTGAAACTTCAGATTTGTAATAAATATCTGTACAAACACGCCCCACTCCCACACCCCATTGAGATTTATAGGTATAAATTTACATATAGAGAATTATATTTTTAATGCAAGTGTTAAAATTTACAAAATTTTAGTTTAAAATTCTGTTTTAGTTTCGCACATTTGCGAAACTATACTGATGACGTCATTAGATGATACGTCTAAATTTAAAAATAGGTATTGTATGTTTTGAGAATACATGTCCTCATTATTCAAATATTCCAGAATTTCATTACAAAATGATTTTATGTATTTTATCAATATTATTTAAAATTAAATACAGTTTTAAAATCATTTTGAAAAAAAATAAACTCTCTCGAAAGCGCAAAACTATTTTATGCATATGCAACCATTTCATGGAAACTTTTAAAATGATCGTCTGCTCAATAAAATAAGAAATGATCTTTTGACGATTTTCTCTCATTCGTCCGTTAGCTGCCAAGGAAGTAGGTCAACAATAATGCAGGTTCCATGAAATTCTAATTCTAAAATATGGATGTATTTCTAGTCTTAGGTAAGCCATAAATTATATAATTCAAATGGTATGTTTTCATATATTTATTTTATTTTAAATTTCTTACAAATCTTAATTAAAAATTTAGAATTTGTGTAAAATAGATCTTTTTTGTGCCGAAACTATTAAGGAATTTTATATTTAAAGAGCAAACGGAATTTAGTAGTGTAGGAAAGTTGACAATTCTGTTTTTACTTCTGAAGTACATTTTTAAAGAAAACTATTGAAATTTATTTTCTTGTGAAAAAGATATGTTTTCATAGGAACTTGTGGTTAAATATAAGTTGTTTAAAATATTTTACAATTGTATAGAATGTTTAACAATTATATTAGAACTTTATTCCAATATTAGAACTTGAATTTCAATATTCTATTATGTATAATTTTCAGTCATAAGCAATTTTCTGTGAAGAGAGAATAGTTTTACTTTAGACCCTTTTTCTTCTTCTTCTTATCTTAAAAATCTTAAAATCTGTTTAGAATTTTCATGGTTTTGAAATTTATTCGATTCCATTTAAAGAAAAAGATATGTTTTCATAGGAACTTGTTAAATATAAGTTGTTTAAAATATTTTACAATTGTATAGAATGTTTAACAATTATATTAGAACTTTATTCCAATATTAGAACTTGAATTTCAATATTCTATTATGTATAATTTTCAGTCATAAGGAATTTTCTGTGAAGAGAGAATAGTTTTACTTTAGACCCTTTTTTTTCTTCTTCTTATCTTAAAAATCTTAAAATCTGTTTGGAATTTTCATGGTTTTGAAATTTATTCGATTCCATTTAAAGAAAAAGATATGTTTTCATAGGAACTTGTTAAATATAAGTTGTTTAAAATATTTTACAATTGTATAGAATGTTTAACAATTATATTAGAACTTTATTCCAATATTAGAACTTCAATTTCAATATTCTATTATGTATAATTTTCAGTCATAAGGAATTTTCTGTGAAAAGAGAACAGTTTTACTTTAGATCTTTTTTTTTTTCTTCTTCTTATCTTAAAAATCTTAAAATTTGTTTCGAATTTTCATGGTTTTGAAATTTATTCGATTCCATTTTTCTTTCGAAATGGTAAACGAGAATGATAATATGTATAGTTGTTGAGATCCAGACCGTCCGACCTACCAGAAAGGTGTAAGGTAACCGTTTGGACGGGATAATATGTACAATGAGAAAACACCATTATTTGTATACTTTTTTATTTTAGTTAGTACTATACAAGTTATAGATAAAAAAAAATATTTTCATTATTAAAAATTCAAACAAAAATAAAAATAAATTACACGTATTTTTTATTTTTGAATTATTCCATACACGCAGTTTCAATATTTAAGATTTAATTAAATAGTTTTGCCCCAAAATGTTTAGTTCTAAATTAAAAAAAAATATTATACTATTCTGTCAGCTGAAATTAATATTTATTGTGATATGACATTCACGATATTTGCTATAAACAACTTTATGAACAATGTTCTTTCCTGATTTTACACAATGCAGTTCATGTATCCATAGAATGTGCATAAAATGCATAAAATACACTTCTATACTGATAAAATTATTCTGCTGTTTTTGAAGTAAATTTAATGGGTTTGTGATTCTTTAAGATAGGACAATATTTATTTCTGTTTAGGTATCGGATTGAAATAAATAGCTTCGATTTGTATAATCAACTGGAGCATGGCTCAACTCAACTTTCTCATATCAGACTCTAGATTTAAGTAGCTTTTTTTAACCCTTTAGTTGAAAGGTGTTTATGGCTTTGGTCATTCTGTCTGTTTATATGTCTGTCTGCACGATATCTGCCATAAAAATGACTTTATCAAAATGAAATTTTAGTATGTTGTTGAGACGGTCTGTGGAACATACGGGAATGGAACTGAATAATATCACCCAATTAGTTTTGGATTAAACCCGGGTTGAAAAAATGAAATACATTGAACCCTATGGGACCTCATTTTTCAAATATTTTTTAAGTGAAGTTAAAATTCACAAATTGCTTCGAAAATTTTAGAAAATAATCCCACAAAAAAGCATCCCACAAAAAATATAAAAAAAGTTCACCAAAATATGCATGGTAGTTTTTAAATAAAAATTAAAGTAATAATAACACCCATATTATATCGAGAAATCACGTGACCCGCTTCAAAATAAAATACGGCATCCATCTTTTTTTCCCAGAATTAAAATTTTGATTTTTAAAGTTCTTTTATATTAATATTGAGTGTTCCGTCCGTCCTAAAACCGCTTTACTTTTTGAGTATTTTCTGTGCATCTATATTCTGCGCTAACGTAATTACAATATTTCTGAGTTTAAATGATCATCAAATTTTGATTATTTCTACAACAAAACCTAATTTTAATGGATGCAGGATGTAACCAAGTCATTGTAAGATGAGTTGTATAAGAATTGCTGAATTTTTTTCACGCAAAAGTATTTAACTCTGGAGTCTGGAATGAATGAAATATTCACTGCTTTTACATAGAGAGCCAGACAATTTATATTTCGATGACGTTATTTGAATAACGTTTATTTCCTTTTTATGAAGTTTCAAGTTTTCAAGTAAAATAATTTATTGCAGTTCTGTGATAATTAAAACAAGAAAGATCAATCATGCATAAAGAATTGATTATGAAGCACTTGCCAACTTCAATGCAATTTTATTTAAACATTTCTAAAATGCGATACATTCCTCGGTAATATTTTTAAAATTATCACAATACTACATTAATTTATTATATTTGAAAACTTAAAACTTCATCGAAAAAAATGAACTTCATTCAAATGACGGCATTGAAATATAAAATTACCTGGTTAAAACATCTCTAAAATGCGATACATTCCTCGGTAATATTTTTAAAACTATCATAATACTACAATAATTTATTATATTTGAAAACTTCATCGAAAACAAATGAAATTTATTCAAATGACGACATCGAAATATAACACGCCTGGCTCTCTCCATAAAAGCAGCATTTCATCCATCAACTTTTTTCCATTCATTTTATTTATCACAATAATATAATAATTTATTTTATTTAAAAACTTACGACCATGGAGGTACAAGTAATTAAACTCTATGCTTAAAACTTCATCGAAAAAATCGTTTGCTCCTCTGCGTAAAATCAATGAATATTTCATTCATATCAGCTATATTGCAGACTCCACGAGCTAAACAATTTTGCATTAAAGAAATGCGGCAAATCTTATATAACTCATTCTGCATCTTTTGGTATTCACATTCTCCATAAGTGAAAATTAGGCTTCATTGAAGAAATAATCAAAGTTGGATGATCGTTTAAACTCAAATATATTGTAATTGCGTTGTTTCAGTATGTAGATGCACAGAATTTAAACAAAAATAAAGCGGTTTTAGGACGGATACAACAGTAAATATGAATTAAAAAGAACTTTAAACATCACGATTTTGACACAAGATGGATGCCATATTTTATTTTGAAGTGGGTCGCGTGATCTTTTGGTATAAAAAGCGTTGGTACATAATGGTTACGTGATCTCTGCATATAAAAGACGTAATTATCATTTTAATTTTTATTTAAAAAACTACTGACTATATTTTGCTGAAACTTTTTACATATTTTATAAGATAATTTGATTATTTCCTAAAATTTTCGAAGCAATTTGTGAATTTTAAATCCGCTTAAAAAATGTTTGAAAATTAGGTCCCATAGGGTTCAATGTATTTCATTTTTTCAACTCAGGTTCAATCCAAAACTAATTGGATGATATTATTCATTTATATTCCCATAGCTTCCACAGACCGTCTGAACGACATACTAAAATTTTATTTTGATAAAGGCATTTTTACGGCAGTTATCGTGCTAACGGACAGATAGACAGAATGAACAAAGTCATAAACACTTTTAAATTATGTTGTAAAGTGTTAACAAGAAAGTTCAATCATGCATAAAGCATTAATTACGAAACACTCTCCAACTGGAAATGTAATTTTATTTAAGCGTCTCTAAATTGGGATACATTCAGCGCTGATATTTTTTTTAAATATCACAGTAATTTATTATATTTGAAAACTTAAAACTTCAAAAAAGGCAATCAAAAAATACAATGACAGTAACCATGGAGGTAAAAGTAAGGAGTTAAAACTTCACATTAAGTAAACGCCAATATCGTGTAAAACAATAATTTAGGTGGCGCTGGGATAAGCTGCATTGCATGAATTTCTATGGCGAACGATCTAAAATATTTTTTAAACTGTCAGTTTTGTAAAAATAAATAATTAACGCAATGCAATTTAGAACTGAAACAATAACGAATATTCCTACTCATTCAAAATTATTTTACCTTTCAATTTATTTTTATCTCCATAGATTCTGTACTCTATCCTACTAATATAAAAAAATACTGGTTAATTATACACATAATTAGTTAACTCTTGATTTAAAACTAATCAAAAATACATATACTAAATACTACGCCTTTCTGTTGTCTCAATTAGCAATAGCAGCCACTTTACTAGCACTAGCGACACCTACATATAATTCTCAAAACATTATGGCATTTTTAAGCATTTCTTACATAGGAGTTTTATCTCTTTCTTTCTAACTCCATGCTAGTTACACTAAATGAACTTTATTCAAATAACGCTATTGTAATATAAATCGTCTGCCTCTATATGTAAAATCAATGAATATTTCATCATTTAAAATAAAAAATATTGTAATTGCGCTGGCTCAAAATTTAGATAAACAGATAATATTAAAAAAATCTGATGTGGGCAGCACACGACTTTCCTTATATAATGCAATGAATTTACTACTTTTACAGTAAAAAAAAATTGATTATTTTTATAGTAGATATTTATATTCTTTCCAAGATATTCAATTTTCGTCAATGAGTCGTCATTTTCATTGATTTAGCTTCATTTTTATCCATTTGATGAGTTTATCGTTAATTTAGCAACATTTAAAAAAGTTGTCAAGTTGGAGACATTCCATCAAATTCGTCGCCAAAATCTCGCCAAGCGTTATGGATGGAGAAGTAAGTTATTCTTACAGCAGATAAATGACTATTGGCGTTCAAATACAAAAGTATTACTCAAAGTATCTTTCTAACACTTTACAACAAAGTTGAAAAGTGTTTATGACTTTGTTCATTCTGTCTGTCTGTCTGTCCGTTAGCACGATAACTGCGGTAAAAATTACTTAATCAAAATTAAATTTTAGTATGTTGTTCAGACGGTCTGTGGGACCTATGCGAATATAAATGAATAAAAATCTGATATAGGCAGCACATGATTTTCCTTATATAATGCAATGAATTTACTACTTTTACAGTTAAAAAAAATGTTATTCTTATTGTAGATACTTATATTCTTTCCAAGATACTTATATTCTTTCCAATTTTCTTCAATTAGTCGTCATTTTTATCCATTTGGCGAGATTTTCGTTAATTTGGCAAGATTTCAAAATGTCGCCAAGTTGGCGACATTCCACAAAATTCGTCGACAAAATCTCGCCAAGCGTTATGGACGGAGAAATACGTTATTTTTACAGCAGATAAATAACTATTGGCATTCAAATACAAAAGTATTACTGAAAGTATTTTTTCTCATGAATGGAACGAGTTAGATTCATGAGAATGATGTCACCAAATTTATCGCATGATATTACATCTGAAAAGTAAACATGTTTTTCAACAGTTAATATGTTTTTTTAATTCATGGGATTTTTTTGATAAATTTATTTGAAAAATGTGCAATATCTCACGAACGGTTCATGCTAGCGTTCTAAAGTTGACGTCAATGGTTTTCTAAGGAAAATTTGTATAAGAAATGTTTATTTGTGTAACTTTGTTAAAGGTTTTTGATTTGATGTTTTGAGAATTTTTTCAAAATTTCAGTCGAAAATTTAGAGGGGGGGGGGGGGGTCTGAACATTTGATTGTGTTTTAAAATAACAGACTTAAAGTATTCATGTATTGTGATTTTTGTACCAAATTTCATCTGAATCGCCCTATTCGTTCTTGAGATATCGTCTCCACACACACACACACACACACACACACACACACACATGCACACAGACATCACCTCAAAAATCTCCGATTCGTGATCAGGGATGCTTGAAACGTGCTCTCCCGTCGAAAGCTTGAATTCGAATTTTCAACCCCGTCACAATACTTTTCTTATACATTATTTATATAAGGAAAGTAATAGTCATTTTATACTTACATGGCAATGCAATCCAGAGCTAGAACAGGGATCATACATGCGGTCGATTATGTTAGTACGAGAATCAATATCTCATAACATACGAATAGGAAAATTCAATTAAAAAGATTTCTCACTGGATATTGCTGCTCTTCCACAAACATTGAAAATTTTCTCCTTTCACCAACCGGAGATTACATTCTAAGTGTCATTTCACGTTATGATTATTTCTCTCATATGTGACTTGGATTTTCTGAGAAGTCATATGTTCACAAGTCAACAATAATAATCTTTAATAGACTTCCCAATTTTATGAATTACAGTTATCATGTGTAATCTGAAACTGTTGCGCTATAAATAAGATGGCGTTACTAACAGTTATACAAGAGTTAATAAAATGGTGGATTTTCTTTTTATATCCTTAAAACTAAAACAGTTAGCTACATATCAAATATAATTTATTCACGTTTTTTTCTTAGGTACCTAATAATCCTAACAATTTGGGAAATTGTTACGTTCCCTGCATTACATGGTAATGCATAGGGAAAGTATTGGAATCATGCCGAAAATCGTAATTTGAATTTTTGACGGATCTACACGTTTTGGGACCTCTAGGATACGAAAAAACTATTTTTAGCGCGACGTCTATGTGTGTGTCTGTGTGCGTTTGTCTGTCTGTGCAATGTATGAATCCACTCTAACTCAAAAAAAAAAAATCTGATGTGGGCAGCACATGACTTTCCTTATATTATGCAATGTATTTACTACTTTTACAGTAAAAACAAAATAGGTTATTCTTATACTAGATACTTATATTTTTCCAAAATATTGAATTTTCGTCAATGAGTCGTTATTTTCATTGATATAGCCTCATTTTTATCCATTTGGCTAGAGTTTCGTTAATTTGGCAACATTTAAAAAAGTCGCCAAATTGGCAACATTCCGCCAAATTCGTCGCCAAAATCTCGATAAGCATTATGGACGGAGAAATAATTTACTCTTATAGCATATAAATGACTACTGGTGTTGTGCTTATTACCTACCCTTGGAAAAATTTTGGAAAAAATATTTATTAACAAACTCAACTTTTGGCTTTTCTCTGCTGGAGCTCTTCATCCCCTGCAATTCGGTTTTAGGGAACTTACTAGTTGCGAGGATGCAACCCTCAGGCTGATTAATAACATTTCTACTCACAAATCAAAAAATTTCGTTTCCCTGACCACCGTGGACATCTGCGGGGCCTTCGATAATCTCAACTGGAATATATTACCTCAAACACTTTCTAATATCAATCTTCCACCAATTTACCAAAACTTTATATTCTCTTATTTAAATAATAGACAAATTTCTCTGGCTAACGGCACTTCCTCTATCACTAAATGTATCTCCTCTGGGGCTCCGCAGGGTTCGGTTCTTTCTCCTACCCTGTGGAGTATTTATTTTAATGATATACTTAATCTTAATGATGATCTTTTTTACCTGCAGGCCTTCGCGGATGATCTTGCGGTGGTCACTTTTTCCACAAACTTGAAAACATTACGTATTAATACTAATAATCTCCTTGATCTTATCTCGTCCTCCCTTTCGGCCCTTAAACTCTCCGTCACCCCCGAAAAATGTAAAGCTATCGTATTTAAAAAAAATAGATCTAAAATTAAACAGAGACCCTCATTTAAAATCCAAAACGTTAAAATTCAAACTACTAGACAATTAAATTACTTAGGCATCACGATCGACGATAACCTTAAATGGAGTTCCCATATTTTTAATCTGAGAGAGAAGTGCTTCAAGTTCGCTAGCACTTTTGGGAGAGTGACTGGCAGTAACTGGGGTGTTGATAAATCCTTTCTTAAAGTTTGGTATCTTTCGGTTATCGAAAAGATAATTACTTTCGGCTCAGGAGTTTGGGGAAAAGCATTGACTGGGGCACAGGTCAAAAAACTTATCTCTCTTCAAAGGATTTTTCTTTTAAAAATCTCATCTGGTTTTCGGACTACTTCTAACATTTCTCTCTTTTCTTTAACTGGAATCCCCCCCATTCACTTTGTAATAAATTCTTTGTACAAAAAATATACCTTTTGGAAACTTCGCAATAACCTTTTTACAAATCCTGCCCTTCCCCCCCCTGAAAAATTTGATCATAACTGCCCTTCTTCCAGTATCCCTCCTTCTCAACGTACAGTGACCTTTTCCCCCATTAATCCACTTAACTTTTCCAAAATAAATATTTACACTGATGGTTCCTCTATTGAAAACAATACAGGATACGCCATTTGCATCTTTAACGAAAACACACTGGAAGAAACTTTCACCTTTAAACTTGAGCATGGGAACACAGTTTTCCAAGCAGAAATTGCTGCGATCCATTTCTCTATAAATTGGGCATCTAATAGAAACATTAAAATTAATATCTTTACAGACAGTCAATCGTCAATCTCGGCCTTTAACTCCATCAAAAACAAATCTTTTTACTTATCCAAAATTAAAACTAATGCTAATCTTAATAAACATTTAATTAATTTATGTTGGGTTAAAGCCCACTCCGACATCTCGGGTAACGAGGTCGCAGACAAAAATGCAAAACTAGCTACTACCTCTGGCTCTCCAACTTCTTTACCTTTCCCTTATTCACTTCTCAAAAAACATTACAAACTTGATATCCTTAGTAATTGGCAATCCTTTTTAAATGACTATGTCTCCCCCCGAACTCACGATCCCGCCAGAATTTTAAATTTCCTTCCAAAAGTTAACTTTAATACACATATTACTAATAAATATTTAATCTACTTTATTACGGGCAACGGCCCATTCCCCGATTATTTGTTCTCTTTCAAATGTAAATCTACTTCCTGCTGCTCCTGCGGCGCTTTCGGCGCCGCCGATCACTACGTTTTTTCTTGCCCCCTTACCAAAGCTTTTCACCTTTATAAACCTTCACCCCATAATACGGCGACCTGGTTCTCGAGTGTCTGCTCTAACCCTTCTTCAATCAATAAAATAAAAAACTGTATTCTCATAGCGAGAGAAATCTCTAATAAAATTTCATAATCAGCCTGGGGGATCTCTGCTTTTAATTTTTTCGGTCGGTGACTCCTCTTCTTGTTGTTTTTTTTTTTTGTTTTTTATGTTGTTTTTTATGTTGTTTTTTATATGTTGTTTTTCTCGGTGGTGTCGTCTGCTTTTGTTGTGTTGTCTTTAGTTGTTGCACCCCATTTTATAATATATAGTCAACTTCAAAATGTTTTCAACTACTATCATAATACTTATATTATCTCAGATCATTATGTCATTTGTAAATATACTATCAAGTCTTCAATAATGTAAATAAGTCAACAAAATGTATTCAAGTCTACAAGAGTATAAATGTAATCAAGTCTTCAGATATATTTTCATATTAGCAAAACTATGTTATTAGCTTATATCCTTGTAACCACTCCTGTAAAAATTTTTTAAAGATTCAATAAATTTGGTGTTGGTTGTTGTGGACACCCGGACATCGGCCGGACGCCTGCCAACTCCTCTCCCGGCCGTCCAAATAGATGCTCAAGTCCTCAGGACGAGTCGGACGGTCTGGGTCTTCAACACCTTTCAACAAAGTATCTTTTTTCATAAATGAAACGAACTAGATCCACGACAATGATGTCACCAAATTTATCGCATGATATTACATATGAAAGTAAGCATGTTTCTCAATAGGAAGTATTTTTTTTTATTTTATATAATTTTTTTGAAAAATGTGCAATATCTCGAGAACGGTTCATGCTAGAGTTCTAAAATTTAAGTCAATCGTTTTCTAATGAAAAATTACATAAGAAATGTCTATGTGCGTAACTTTAGTAGAAGTTTTGATTTTTTGATGATTTTTTCAAAATTTTATTCGAACATTTAGGGGGGGGGGGGGGGTTCTGAACATTCGATTGCGTATAAGAACAATAGGCTTCCAGTATTCAGGAATTGTGATTTTTGTACCAAATCATTCGAATAGGTCCATTCGTTCGTCAGTTATCGTTTCCACAGACTCACTGACACACACACACACACACACACACACACACATACTTTCACACACACACACACATGTTCGATTCGTGATCAGGGATGCTTGAAACGTGCTCTCCCGTCGAAAACTCTAATTCGAATTTTGGACCGTGTCACAATACTTTCCTTATACATTATTGTATATAAGTAAAGTAATATCACCCAATAAATTTTGGATTGGACCCGGGTTGAAAAAATGAAATACATTGAACCCTATGAGACATAATTTTTCTAACATTTTTTAAGCGTATGTAAAGTTCAGAAATTGCTTCGAAAATTTTAGGTAATATTCAAATTATCCCATAAAATATATAAAAAAAATTCAACAAACTATATTCAGTAGTTTTTTAAATAAAAATTAAAATAATAAGTAAACCTCTTATATGAAGCCTCTTATATGACCATTATATGAAGAGATCATGTGACCCACTTCAAAATGAAATATAGCATCCATCTTGTCTCTAAATCTTGATTTTTAAAGTTCTTTTTAATTCATATTGAGTGTTGTATTCGTCCTAAAACCGCTTTATTTTTGCTTAAATTCTGTACATCTACATACTGAAACAACGCAATGACAATATATTTGAGTTTAAATAATCATCCAAATTTGATTATTTCTACAACGAAGCCTATTTTCCACTTATGTAAAATGTAAACAGCAAAATATGTAGAATGAGTTGTATAAGAATTGTTGCATTTCTTTAACGGAAAATTATTTAGCTCATGGAGTCTGCAATATAGCTGATATGAATGAAATATTCATTGATTTTACAGAGGGAAGGACGATTTTTTTCGATGGAGTTTTAAGCATAGAGTTTAATTACTTGTAACTCCATGGTCTTAAGTTTTTAAATAAAATAAATTATTATAGTATTGTGATAAATGAAATGAATGGGAAAATGTTTATGAATGAAATGCTGCTTTTATAGAGAGAGAGCCAGGCGTGTTATATTTCGATGACGTCATTGGAATAAATTTCAGTTGTTTTTGATGAAGTTTTCAAATATAATAATATAACGTAATAATATAATATAATGCAGTATTACGATGATATTAAAAACATTACCGAGGAGCCAGGCGATTAATATTTAATTGACGTCATTTGAATGAAGTTCATTTTTTTCGATGAAGTTTTAAGTTTTCAAATATAATAAATGAATGTAGTATTGTGATAATTTTTAAAATATTACAAAATAATATAAATAATAATATACAAAATATAATAATATATAATATAAATATATATAATAAATATATATAATATAATAATATACAAAATATAATTAAAATATTATCGCATTTTAGAGATGTTTAAATGAAATTGATTCATAATCAATGCTTTATGCATGATTGATCTTTCTTGTTTCTTTCTGGAGAATATAGCAAGAGTCAGAATTTAATTGAATTTGTTTTTCTCTCTATATTAAACAATTTTTATTTAAAAAACTACCTAACATATTTTACTGAATTTTTTACTTTCCTTATATACATAATGTATAAGGAAAGTATTGTGACGGGGTCGAAAATTCGAATTCGAGTTTTCGACGGGAGAGCACGTTTCAAGCATCCCTGATCACGAATCAAACATTTTTGAAGTGATGTCTGTGTGTGTGTGAAAGTATGTGTGTGTGTGTGTGTGTGTGTCAGTGAGTCTGTGGAGACGATAACTGACGTACGAATGGACCGATTCGAACGAAATTTGGTACAACAATCACAATCCGTAAACACTGAAAGTCTATTGTTTTTAAACGCAATCGAATGTTCAGAACCCCCCCCCCCCCTAAATTTTCGAGTGAAATTTTGAAAAAATCGTCAAAAAATCAAAACCGCTAATAAAGTTACGCATATAGACATTTCTTATGTAATTTTTCATTAGAAAACGATTGACATAAATTTTAGAACGCTAACATGAACCGTTCTTGAGATAATGCACATTTAAAAAAATATATCAAAAAGTTATATAAAATAAAAAATATATATTTCCTATTGGGAAACATGCTGACTTTTCATATGCAATACCATGCGATAAATTTTGTGACATTATTCTCGTGGATCTAGCTCGTTCCATTCATGGAAAAAGATACTTTGAATAATACTTTTGTATTCCAACGCCAATAGTCATTTATCTGTTGTAAGAATAACTTATTTCTCCGTCCATAATGCTTGGCGAGATTTTGGCGACGATTTTGGCGGAATGTCGCCCACTTGGCGACATTTTTAATAGTTGCTAAATTAACAAAAATCTCGCCAAATTGATAAAAATGACGCTAAATCAATGAAAATGACGACTAATTGAAGAACATTCAATATCTTGTGGAAAGAATATAAGTATCTACTAAAAGAATAACATGTTTTTTAACTGTAAAAGTAGCAAATTCATTGCATTATATAAGGAAAATCATGTGTTGCCCACATTAGATTTTTTTAACTGTAAAAGTAGTAAATTCATTGGATATCGGAAATCATCATATAAGGAAAGTCATGTGTTGCCCACATCAGGTTTTTTTATATATTTTATGGGATAATTTGAATATTTCCTAAAACTTTCGAAGCAATTTGTCAGTTTTAAATTCGCTTATAAAATGTTTGAAAAATTAGGTTCCATAGGGTTCATTGTATTTCATTTTTTCAACCCGGGTTCAATCCAAAACTAATTGGGCGATATTATTCATTTATATTCCCATAGGTCTCACAGACCGTCTGAAAAACATACTAAAATTTCATTTGATAAAGTCATTTTTACGGCAGTTATCGTGCTAACGGACAGACAGACAGACAGAATGAACAAAGTCATAAACACTTTTTAACTATGTTGTAAAGTGTTAAAAATATCACCGCTGAATGTATCGCATTTTAGAGATGCGATACAACGGATTACATTTCAGTGGGAAAGTGTTTAATAATTAATGCTTTATGCATGATTTATCTCTCTTGTTTTTCCCCAAATTTTGCAAGAAATAATTTGAAAAATCTGCATCGTTGGTCCGAATGTCCACAATTATAACATGTTGCCTTTCATTTTAAAAAGCTTGAAAAAGCCTTTCAATTCACACAATGTTTGACAGTATACCCCTCGTTGCGAGGGGGGGGGGGTGCTAATAACGTTACGAACACAAAAAATTATATTGAGGATTTTTTATATGCCAATTATTGAAACTGTTTCGCCCGAATTTCAAAAGTTTTCGCCGCTGCATTTTCGCGTTTTCTCTTTCTGGATATTTTGTTAACAAATTCGAACGAAAGTTATCTTTACGCTTATAAATAGATAAAACGTGTTGAGGAGGTCCTAAAATACGCATTAGCTTCTAAAACACATTAATATCTCTAAACCGGAAGTTTTCGGATTCATGTCCGTCTGTCCGATAGCTGCCACATATATTAATGGATATTCATGAAGCTTTATATTCTATTTTAATAAACAAAAAAAAATATAGAACTAGATAAGAGTATTTTTTAAATCCGATAAACTGTCAACGAGTTACTTGTAGCGCTTTGAAAGACTGTAAACAATGTAAACGACTCAGAAAAAAAATCGAATAAATTTATTGAACTTTACCAGAGTTTTATTTTACAATATGTTATTTGTGCAAAACCATTTCGGCTCCATCGAACTGTAACCACCGCCGATTCTTTCTACATAGGTAAGAAAGGTTGATACATTACATTACAGCTACTTAGAGTAGACTTAACAAACGCTATAGTTATCCAAATCAAAGTTCTTTTATAAATATGTCAATCAAAGCTCTTATTTGAGAGCATAAGAATTATTTTTTCCAATATCAATATTTTTACTTTATCATATTATGTAATATAGTACAGAGAAAGTATTGTTTTCACGAAAATTTTCAACTTCGAGATTTGGATACCAATTTATGTTTTAAGACCTCCTGAACACGTTTTGATCATTTTTGGAGTGATGTTCGTCTGTCTGTCAGTGTACACGATAGTGGCCTCAAATGTGAATAGATTTTCATGAAACTTTATATCCAGCTTTATTATAGAAAAATCTAGAACTAGGTAATTTTTTTTTTAAATTCGAGCAAAAACATCGAAATAGATTCGAAATTTTATATTTTCCTTAACATGGCAGCATAGGATAGTATTTGACTTAATCATGCATAAAAGAGGTTATTTTTGGCTCAATGACCACAAAACATAATAGTTTTAATAATTGTAAACAGCCGCAACACAATTTTTGTGTCCGTGACGTTAGTAGTCCCCTCGGGGAGGTTAACTCCTGGGAGGTACATTATCAGACTTAGTATCAATCGACAGATGTTTTCAACCCTTTTAAATGAAGGGTAACATATTGTAATTGTGATCATTTGGACCAATTTTTCACATTTTTTCTTGCAAAAAAAAGGTAAAATAAAATAAAAATAAATAAATCACATGCTGTTATAAAACTGGATACTGGTATGAGAAGGTTGAGTTGAGTTACACTCTAGTTGATTTAAGAACTTTTTATTCTAAAGAAAGTTAGTAGAATATCTGTTAATAATTTTACTTTCTGCCTCTTTTTAAAGGAGACAAATATGAAGAAATAAAATGTTAGTTAAGAACGATGTTATTATATTAAGAAGTGAATTGCAATTATTTTTACTTTATCATCCTACTGAATACAGAATAGAAAAAGATATTGTTTTCGCGAAAATTTTCGATTGCGAGATGTTTATGCCCATGTATGTTTCAGGACCTCCTCAACACGTTTCGACTATTTTTACGCCCTACTATCTGTTTGCAGTCGATTACTTGAACGCACGATAGCTGTCTCATATATTAATGAATTTTCATGAAACTTTATATCCGGCTTTGTTGAAGAAAAATCTAGAACCAGATACAGTTTTTTTTTTAATTTATGCGAAATACTTTACTTTGCCTATTACATGCTTAAATGCAATGCTTTAGAAGACATATGTAATTGTCTTAGGGATTCTTTTATTTTGTGTGAAAATTTGGTTACGTAGATTTCCGCGATGTTTGAAATGAAAGAGATATTTTTATTCTAATCCTAAATAATATAAGAAGTGTTGCGCCCGTAGCGAGAAATCTTAGCGTCGTACGACCATGAAATTTGGCAGGTGAGTCACTTGTGTGTGATCCTGATACTGATTAGATTTTGGTATAATTCGAAAAAAAATAACCTGTCTTTTCTTGCGAAATGGTTCGAAAAAAATCGTCAAAATCCAAAATAAAAGAAAAGTATGTTCAAATATATCATTTGAATGCTTGTTTTATACGTAATTTTTGACGATAGAAAGAATAAGACTAACCCCATTACACTAAGAATAGCCGTTCTCGAGATATTTTAGTTTTTTCGCCACGCCACCTTTGACAATAAGTCCAGTTACCTAATGAGAACGAAAATTGAATTAACATTGCAAATTCGGCGTAATTTAAAGCAATTATGGGTATTATTTTGTGCAATTAAATTTAATTAAGTGAATTATTGAAGAAATAAAAAGAACGTGAATATGAGTCTGAAGGGAAAATCATGTGCTGACCCACATCAGTTTTTTTTTTAAATCAATTTTCCATGCTATGTGTTTTTATATCATTTTACAACAAGGGAGCCCATAGGCGAGGGCAAGAGGTTACACTTACTCCTTCCTGGACGGTTATAAAGGTTACAAGATTAAAAACTAGTCGATGTTGTACATCCTATCCTTGAGTTTGCCCCATTGACGTCAGTGGTTTGCCCTCCTCGGGAAAAAGCTCTATGGATGCCCATGTTTTACAGTATTATAAATGTCAAGTTGTTCATGCTCATTGAATGCAAAGAAATCCGACATTGTTACTTATGCAATATTCGGGATTTTATCTATTAATTGGACTCTAGGGCGACTCAGCTCATTGTTCATACTCGGTGGTTTATTATACATACAGGAAGCCCTTCGTAATTCGTTCTATCCAAAATGCCATTGCACTGAAATTTTGTTATAGGGAGATTTCAACCTGGTATCGCTCAAATAGTTTATAAAATAAATGAATTAAAACGCGACATAAAAATAAGCTGAAGCAAGTGTCTAAAAGAGCCGGAAATTAAGATATTTTGTTAATAAGAGAATGAATAGTTGATTAAAAGGTTAAAATAGTTTCCAAGATAAGAACGGCGACCCCCCTCTTCAGGATAAAAGAGAGTAATCCCATCAGCAACAGAAAAATGGCTACAAATTTCTGGTATTTCCCTTAAGTATAGACATATGCAAATAAGGTGACTACAATTGTTCCATAGGCCTTCTTCATCAAGTCTGAACAATGTCGCTCTATATTTAAAATACTAAGGGTATTCATAACTGTATTATAACTGATGTATTACTGATTTTCGTATAACATATACGGTAATATAACGTAAAAACGGTTTAATATCAGTTATAATGCCGCATGTGCGTTACTTGGGCTTTAAATTGTCGTTCGAACGAAAATTTTTGTCGCTCAAACGAATGTCGTTTTCAAATTTTGAATGGGTCAAAATCGGAAGGTTAGATGGAGTAGGCGTCCAGGAAGTTTTCCTAAAATTACGGCTTTAGAATTGTCGCTCAAGCAAAGTTTGTTTCGCTCAAACGCTCTCCAACGAATGATGCTGTTTTCAGACTTTGAATCGCTCAAAATCGGGAGGCTAGGTGGAGTAGGCGTCCAGGAAGTTTTTCTAAAGTTGTGGATTTATAATTGTCGCTCAAATGAAAATTTTTGTCGCTCAAACGGGTTCAAATGCCACTCAAACAAATGCCGTTTTAAGATTTTGAATTGTTCAAAGTTATGGGCTACGTGAAGTTGGCCCCTTGAGAATTGTTTATTTCTAAAATTACGGCTTTAAAAGCTTCGTTCAAATAAAAAAAAGTGTTGCTCAAACGAATGTCGCTTTCACATATCTCTGTCACATACGCTCTCTCACATATCGCAAAATCTATAGCATACAAAATGTATCAAATTTGGTACACTTCTAAAGAAATATTAGGTGAACACGCTGATATAAACCGTTTTTCGATTTAAAATTTAGTTTAGGAAATATTTAATGTCAAACTGAAAGGAAGAGCATTTAAGTTGCGAGTTCGCGTCCTGGACAAACTAGCAATAGCAAGACCTGGAATTTGTGTACCTACATAGTTGCATTTTTGCAGAACGAAGCCTTTTTTTACTTTCCCTGTAATACATGGTAATATATAGGGAAAGTATTGGAATCATATCAAAAATCGCAACTCGAATTTTCGACGGATCTACACGTGTCGAGACCTCTAGGATACGAAAAATTATTTTTAGCCTGGCGTGTGTGTGTGTGTGTGTCTGTCTGTGCAGACTTTGTATCCACTCTAACTAAAAAACTAATTAACCGAATTCCATAAAATTTTGTAGGTAAGTTCACTTGTGGGCATATTTGGTGCTGATTAGTTTTGGGTACTATTCGGAATAAAAGAACCCGCCTCTTTTTGCGAAATGACCCGCAAAAATTACTTGTATCCCACTCTAACTGAAAAACTAATGGACCGAATTTCACAAAATTCGGTAGATAAGTAGTTTGTCAGTCACCCTGAGGCTAATTAGATTTTGGCACGATGCGGAAAAAAATAACCAGTCTTTTTTTGTGAAATAGTCCGCAAAAATTGTCAAAAAATAAAATAAAAACTACGTATGCTTAAATATATCCATTAAATGCTTGTTTTATACGTAATTTTTAACGAAGAAAAGAATAAGACCAACCCCATTACACTAGGTCTAGCCATTCTCGAGATAATTTTAGTTTTTTCGTATTTTCTCTACGCCACCTTTGAAATAAGTCCAATTACCAAATGAAAACGCAAATTGAATTAAAAGTGAATTAAATTTAATTAAAATAAAGAGAACGTGGAAAAGTCATGTGCTGTCTACATCAGATTTTTACTTTCCCTGCAATACATGGTAATGTATAAGGAAAGTATTAGAATCATGCCGAAAATCACAACTCGAGTTTTCGACGGATCTACACGTTTTAGGACCTCTAGAACACGGAAACACTATTTTTAACATGACACCTGTTTGTGTGTGTGTGTGCACTGTATGTATCCACTCTAACTGAAAAACTAATTGACCAAACTTCAAAAAATTGGTAGGTAAATAACTTGTGGGCGACTCTGGTTGTGATTAGATTTTGGTATGATTCGGGATAACAGAACCTGCCTTTTTTGCGAAATGGCCCGCGAAACTCGTATGTATTCACTCTATCTATAAATTAATTGACCAAATTTTGTGAAATTTGGTAAATAAGTCACTTGTAGGCTAACCTGGTGCTGATATGATTTTAGAACGATTCGGTAAAAAATAACCTGTCTTTTTATACGAAACGACCCGCAAAAATCGCTAAAATCTAAAATAGACAACTACCTATGCTCAAATGTATCCTTTAAATGCTTGTTTTAACCGTAAATTTTAAGAAGGAGAAGAATAAGATGAACCCCCATCACTCTACGTTGAACCGTTCTCGAGATATTTTAGTTTTTCGCATTTTCGCTACGCCACCTCTGAAAACAAGTCAGGTTACCCAATGGAAACGAAAACTAAATTAAAAATGTCGATTAAGTGTAATTTAAAATACGTATGCCTCTTCTTTAGTGCAATAAAACTCAATTTAATGAATTACAAATGAAATAAAGAGAAAACGAATTCGAGTCTATAGCGAAAGTTATGTGCTGCTCACATCAGGTTTTCACATTTCGATTTAGTCAATTCACTTTTTATGCACTACTTCTGAAGTGACATTTTTACTTTCCCTGCAATAATGTAATGTATAGGGAAAGTATTGGAATCATGTCGAAAATCGCAACTCGAGTTTTCGACGGATCTACACGTTTCGAGACCTCTAGAATACGAAAAAACTATTTTTAGCGTGACGTCTGTGTGTGTGTGTCTGTCTGTGTGTCTGTCTGTCTGTGCAATGTATGTATCCACTCTAACTCAAAAACTAATGGACCGAATTTCATAAAATTGGGTAGGTAAGTCACTTGGATGTGACCTTGGTGCTGATTAGTTTTGGGTAGTATTCGTAATAAACCAACCCGGCTTTTTTTGCGAAATGGTCCTCAAAAATTGCCTGTATCCACTATAATTGAAAAACTAATTGATCAAATTTTGCAAAATATGGTACATAAGTCACTTGTAGGTCACCCTGGTGCTGATTAAATTTTGATACGATTCGGAAAAGAACAACCTGCCATTTTTTACGAAATGGCCCGCAAAAATTATATATTTCCACTCCAACTCAACTAATCGAATGAATTTCATAAAATTTGGTAGCTAAGTCACTTATGGTCGATTATGGTGCTGATTAGATTTTGGTACGATTCGGAAAAGAACTACCTGCCTTTTTTTACGAAATGACCCGCAAAAATTATATATTTCCACTCCAACTCAACTATTCGACTAAATTTCTAAAAATTTGGTGGATAAGTCACTTGTGGTCGACCCTGGTGCTGATTAGATTTTGGTACGATTCGGTAAAGAGCAACATGCCTTTTTATAGGAAATGGCCCGCAAAAATTTTATGTATCCACACTATCTAAAATACTAATTGACCCAATTTCACAAAAGTTGGTAGATAAGTTACTTTTGGGATACTCTGGTGCTGATTAAATTTTGGTACAATTCGAAGAGCAAGCAACCTGGCTTTTTTTACGAAATGTCGAAAAATCGCCAAAATCGACAAAAAAAAAAAGACTATATATGCTCAAGTATATCAAATGAATTTTTGTTTTATACACAATTTTTGACGAGGAAAAGAATATAACACATTCCATTATACTTTAGGACTAACCGTTCTCAAGATATTTGAGATGTCTTGCATTTTTGTTACGTTTTGTTGTTTGGAAAATGTCCAATTACCAAATAAAAACAAAAATTGAATTAAAAATGCAAATTTAGTGTTATTTGGTACAATATCAAAACTCAATCTAACAAATTATCAAAGAAATAAAGAAAATATGAATTTGAGTCTGCAGGGAAAGTCATGTGCTGCCCACATCAGATTTTTACTTTTCCTGCAATACATGGTAATGTATAGGGAAAGTATTGGAATCATACCGAAAATCACAACTCAAGTTTCTGACGAATCTACACGTTTTGAGACCTCTAGAATACGAAAAAACTTTTTTTAGCTTGACGTCTGTGTGTGTGTTTGTGTGCGTGTATGTTTGTCTGTGCAATGTATGTAATCACTCTAACTAAAAATCTAATGGACCGAATGTTATAAATTTTGGTAGGTAAGTCACTTGGGTGAGACTCTGGAGTTGATTATTTTGTAGCTGGATTCGTAAAAACAGAACCCGCCTTTTTTGCGAAATAGTCAGTAACAATTTAATGTATCCACTCTAGCTAAAATACTAATTGACCAAATTTCTCAAAATTTGGTAGATGAGTTACTTGTAGGATATTCTGGCGCTGATTAGATTCTGGTAGTACGATTCGGAAAAGAACCACCTGCCTTTTTTTAGGAATGGCCCGCAAAAATTTCATGTATCCACCATAACTAAAAAAATCTGATGTGGGCAGCACATGACTTTCCCTGCAGACTTATATCCACGTTCTCTTTATTTCAATTAAATTTAATTCACTTTTAATTCAATTTTCGTTCTCATTTGATAACTGGACTTATTTTCAAAGGTGGCGTGGAGAAAATACGAAAAAAACAAATATATCTCGAGAACGGCTAGTCCTAGTGTAATGGGGTTGATCTTATTCTTTTCTTCGTTAAAAATTACGTATTAAACAAGCATTTAATGGATATATTTGAGCATACGTAGCTTTTTAGTTCAGATTTTGACAATTTTTGCGGGCCATTCTGCAAAAAAAGGCACGTTACTTTTTTCGGAATCGTACCAAAATCTAATCAGCACCAGGGTGACCTATACGTGACTCATCTACCAAATTTTGTGAAATTCGGTCAATTAGTTTTTCAGCTAGAGTGGATACAAGCTTTTGCGGGCTATTTCGCAAAAAAAGGCGGGTTCTTTTATCCCGAATCGTACCCAAAACTAATAAGCATCAGACTCGCCCACAAGTGACTTACCTACAAAATTTTGTGAAATTCGGTGTATTAGTGTTTTAGTTAGAGTGAATACAAAATCTGCACATCCAGACAGACATACACACAGACGTCACGCTAAAAATGGTTTTTTTCGTATTCTAGAGGTCTCGAAACCTGTAGATTCGTCGAAAACTCGAATTGCGATTTTCGACATGATTCCAATACTTTCCCAGGGAAAGTAATACTAATTAGATAATTTACTTGTGGGATATTCTGATGCTGATTAGATTTTGGTACGATTCGGAAAAGAACAATCTGCCTTTTTTTACGAAATGGCCCGCTACAATTGCCAAAATCTTGCCAAAAAAAAAGTAGTGTATGCTCAAATGTATCAATTAAATTATTGTTTTATACGCAATTTTTGAAGATGAAAAGGATATAACACGCTCCATTATACTTTAGGACTAACCGTTATCAAGATATTTGAGATTTCTTGCATTTTTGTTACGCCGATTTCGGAAAAATGTCCAATTACCAAATAAAAACAAAAACTCTGATGTGAGCAGCACATGACTTTCCCTGCAGGCTTATATTCACGTTCTCTTAATTTTAATTAAATTTAATTCTCTTTTAATTCAATTTTCATTCTCATTTGGTAAATGGACTTATTTTCAAAGATGGCGTGGAGAAAATATGAAGAAACTAAAATATCTCGAGAACGGCTATTCCTAGTGCAATGGTTTTATTCTATTAGTTATATTCTATTAGTTTGGTTTTATTCTATTCGTTATATTCTAATGGTTTTATTCTATTAGTTTTATTCTATTCATCGTTCAAAATTGCGTATAAAACAAGCATTTAATGGATATATTTGAGCATACATAGTTTTTATTATTTTAGATTTTGACGATTTTTGCGGGTCATTTTGCAAAAAAAGGCGGGTTCTTTTATCCCGAATCGTACCCAAAACTAATCAGCACCAGATTCGCCCACAAGTGACTTATCTACCAAATTTTATGAAATTCGGTCAATTAGACTTTAGTTAGAGTGGGTAAAAAATCTGCAAAGACAGACAAACAGACACACACACAGACGTCAAGGTAAAAATAGTTGTTTCGTATTCTAGGGTTCTCGAATCGCTTAGATCCGTCGAAAACTGGAGTTGCGATTATCGACATAATTCCAATACTTTCCCTATACATTACCATGTATTGCAGGGAAGGTAAAAATCTGATGTGGGCAGCACATGGTTCTCCCTGCAGACTTAAATTCATATTTTCTTTATTTCTTTAATAATTCATTAGATTGAGTTTAATTGCACCAAATAACACTAAATTTGCATTTTTAATTCAATTTTTGTTTTTATTTAGTAATTGGACATTTTTCCGATAGCAGCGTAACAAAAATATAAGAAATCTCAAATATCTTGAGAACGGTTAGTCCTAAAGTATAATGGAGTGTGTTATATTTCTTTTCCTCGTCAAAAATTGCGTATAAAAGAAGAATTTAATTGATACAATTCAGCATACATAGTCTTTTTTTTATTTTAGATTTTGGCGATTTTTGAGGGCCATTTCGTAAAAAAAGGCAGACTGCTACTTTCCGAATAGTACCAAAATCGAATCAGCACCAGAGTATCCAACACGTAACTTATCTACCAAATTTTGTGAAATTTGGTAAATTAGTATACTTTAGCTGGAGAAGATAAATGAGATTTTTACGGGCCATTTTGCAAAAAAGGCGGGTTCTGTTTTTACGAATCGTACCAAAAACTAATCAGCACCAGGGTCACATCCAAATGACTTACCTACCAAATTTTATGAAATTTGATTCATTAGTTTTTGAGTTAGAGTGGACATACATTGCGCATACACATAGACAGACAGACACACACACACAAACAGACACACACACAGACGTCACGCTAAAAATAGTTTTTCGTATTCTAGAGATCTCGAAACGTGTATATCCGTTGACTAAAACGTGGTTTAAAACGTGTATATCCTTGAGTTGCGATTTTTGAAATGATTCCAATCCTTTCCCTATACATTACCATGTATTGCAGGGAAAGTAAAAAAATCTGATGTGGGCAGTACATGACTTTCCCTGCGGGCTTATATTCACGTTCTCTTAATTTTAATTAAATTTAATTCAATTTTCGTTCTCATTTGGTAACTGGACTTATTTTCAAAGGTAGCGTAGAGAAAATACGAAAAAATTTAAATATCTCGAGAACAGCTAGCCCTAGTGTAAAGGGGTTGGTCTTATTCTTTTCTTCGTTACAAATTACGAATTAAACAAGCATTTAACGGATATATTTGAGAATAAGTAGTTTTTTATTTTAGATTTTGGCGAATTTTGCGACCATTTTGCAAAAAAAATGCAGGTTATTTTTTTCCGAATCGTACCAAAATCTAATCAGCATCAGGGTGTCCCACAAGTGACTTATCTACCGAATTTTGTGAAATTCAGTCTATTAATTTTTCAGTAAGAGTGGATACAAGCTTTTGCGGGCCATTTCGCAAAAAAAAGGGCGGGTTCTTTTATACCGAATCGTACCCAAAACTAATCAGCAGGGTCATTCCACGTGAAAACACCCATTTTAAGGAAAACTTGTTGCTCCATAGTCACGGATTTTTTTTAAATTTTTACCATGGATACACATGTTAATAAAACCCCCAAATCTGAATTTGTAATGTATATATCGCAATAATTGCCAAGACACAGGCATTTGAGAAATGGTCATTTTTGCTGAATGGCGGCCATCTTGGATTTTGCACCAATGTTTATAAATGTAATAGCTTGAGAACTAATGGCTCCAATTAAATAATCCTGGTACCAATATGAAGCTATTGATATTAGAAATATAAGTACCATATCAAAAAATAAAAAAAAATATATTTTAATATCGTTATTATATGAAAATTGCAAAAATCACCTTCGGATGGATAGTCAACTTTAATGGGCTATAAAAATATGGCCCCTAATATTTTTTTCTGAAACTTGGTACAAATATAACTAATGTGGGCTTTAAGTACAAAAAAAATTAGAAAGGTAATATTCCTTATGACAGAGAAAAATAGCTATAAAACATATATACATTTAGTTAACATTTGACATGCAATGTTTTAATCATTTAAAAAAATATATTTTTTAAAAATAAATAATGAGCAAAAACAAAATATAGGAATTTTTTTATACACTAGCTAGTATGTGTGCTTTAAGCACAAAAAAAAGGTTTGGATGGTAATATTTAATTTAATGACTAAAGAAATACTGTTATATGTATAGGAAATGAATGTATAATTTCTGAGGTGCTGAAACATTCTAATAAAAATCTTCCTAAAAACCATTCAGTTATCCATTTCATATTTTATTTTCTTATTTTAAATTATAAAAAGGTATTTTATATATTCAGTAGAGCTGAAGATACCCAATTTTTCCTAGTGACCACTGGCTCTTAAACCAATTTCATCCAATAGCAAATATCATAATCTTTGGCACACATCTAGAGGTCTTGGCCATATATATAATGCACTTGGGCCATGAGAATGCATAAACATAACATATACAAATAAAACACATACTAATTTCTAATTCATTGGGATGCATTGGTACTTTAAAAATTTCTGGAGATGGATTGTTATCGCACCAGCTCACCATACTTTTCTGATTCAGTGCAATAAACAATGATGTAATATATTCACTGATATGGATGGCATGAAGCGTGAGTTTAATATTTTGATGATATATACACACACATACAAAATGAATAACTTTGTTTCCAACAGTAACATATTCTGTTGAATGTAGTGTGCAAAATTTACATAGTATTTTTATTTCAAAATGATTTTCTTTAAATGCAGCATATAATTCTTTTAAATTATGCAAAAGTAACCTCTTTTGTTTTAATACTTCCCATTTATACTTGGTATATATATGCAATCTTTTCTTCCTGGACACATATGACTATTATACTAAAAACTAGTAACTTTTTTATAGTATCGAATTTAATTTAACAACACTTATATATCTCACTAGGCGTTGATAACATCCCTTCCGTTTCTTTTAATTTTCTTGTTGTTTTTTACTAAATTCTCTGTAGTAATATAGCATGTCTTTGTTTGTTAGACTATCCATGAATCTTGGACTAATTTTAAAATTTGCACGTTTTTTTTAAATGATGCATCTAAAGAAAACGTATTCAATAATTTTCCATCATAAACGTGCAATTTGGACAATTAATGTCTTGAATTTTGTGGCTTATTAATACTTTCAATACCTAATGCTGTAGCAGTTTTAGTAGCAACGTGGCTACTTAATTTCTTAACTTGCATATAACTAAGTATGCTCTTATTTCGAGTTAAATCTATTGATTTTCATTGATGATAAATCTAAAAGTTAACAGCTTTTATTCAATTGTTCCATTACTATTGTGACTTCACTATAATCTGCACCATTGGTCATTTCCATGTCAGCAGTAGAAACCTCTGACTCACTAATTGATGAATGCGAAGTAGAATAACAAGACATGCGGAGTTTTTTTCCCCTGGAATGAGTAATTCTTGATTTATCATTGACAGTCTGAGAGAAATTGGTTTTAGGGACTTAGCTCTGATTTAGGTGGTTTATTACATAGATCCCACGTTTTCTGTCTTAAACTGTAGCATTTCAGATATTCATCCTTATGAACCTTGCATATAGTACCACTCAGAACACAAGTAAAGGAATAAACAGGAAGGCTTAATTACACATTGATTTTCTTGCATACAAAATATTCAATTTTTATAGCATAAGACAAGAACTAATCATGGAACATAAATAAAAGAAATAATCATAGACGCACAATTCACTGATTTATTTGTTGAACATATTCAGCTCTAAATACTTGAGCAAAAATGAGCTCTGAAAGGAATACGTCACCCAGAAATGTAATATTGTATCGTACTTTAAATTCAACCTAAGAGAAAACAGATGGTGCGTTACAAGTAATCATTTCAGGAACTCTGATAACTGGTATATGTTAATTGCTATTACTTATATAACAAAACTGTGTGAGTATTAGTTGAAAATTCTGAGGATATAGGCAGCTGATGTCTTATGTACACAAAGACCAGAACAGGTGTTTTTAAATGTTCCAGAAACAATATTGGTGCTATAGGATCATTTTTTCTCCAATAACTTGTTTGTTTATGTTTAAGTATTTGTTTGATCTGGATAGGGGATATTGCGCAGTGTTTCTTTTGGAGTTAGCAGAAGGCTAAAGATATGTTTTGGTGATCAACATGCTGTAGTTCTGTTTCATGTTTTTTTTTTTTAATTTTAATGCTTTTCTTGAGAATGAGTGTTTTATATTATCTAACTACAAATTATTTTTTGTGGAATTAACTAAATGCTGAAGCTTTACAGCATACATAAAATGATAGTTGTCATTTATAACCAATATGCCAAAGATTATTGTACTGCCTCTAAGGTGAAATTGGTTTAGAAACCAGTGGCCATTAGGAAAAAATGTGTACCTTCAGTTCTACTGAATATAGGAAATACCTTCTTATAATTTGAAATAAGAAAATAAAGTACAAGAGAGATAACTATATGGTTTTAGGAAGATTTTAATTAGAATTTTTCAGCACTCCAGAAATTTTACACTGATTTCCTATACCAGTATTTTTTTAGTCATTAAATTAAATATTACCATCCTAGTTTTATTTACTTAAAGCACACATACTAGTTAGTGTGTAAAAAATGCCTATGTTTTATTTTTGCTCATTATTTGTTTTTAAAAAATATATTTTTTAAATGATTAAAGCATTGCATGTCAAATGTTAACTAAATGTATATATGTTTAAGGCTATTTTTCTCTGTAATAAGAAATATTACCATTCTAATTTTTTTTTACATAAAGCCCACATATTAGTTGGTATTTGTAAAGAGTTTCAGAAAAAAATATTAGGGGCCATTTTTTTATAGCCCATTAAAGTTACTTATCAATCCAGAGGTGATTTTTGCAATTTTCATGTAATAACAGTATTAAAATATATATATTTCACTGTTTTGATATGGCACCTATATTTCTGATATAAATAGCTTTAAATTGGTAGCAGAATTATTTAATTTGAGCCATTAGTTCTCAAGCTATTACATTTCTAAACATTAGTGCAAAATCTAAAATGGCCGCCATTTGGCAAAAATGACCATTTTTCAAATGCCTGTATATGGATCATTATTGGGATATATACATTACAAATTCAGATTTGGGGGTTTTATTACCATGTGCATCCATGGTAAAAATTAAAAAAAATCTGTGACTATAATAAAGCAACACTCATCGGGCGTCCCCATACGGAATGACCCAGCACTAGATTCGCCCACAAGTGACTAACCTACCAAATTTTATGAAATTCGGTCCATCAGTTTTTTAGTAAGAGTGGATACAAAATCTGCACAGACAGACAGACACACAAACGTCACGCTAAAAATAGTTCTTGCGTATTCTAGAGGTCTCGAAACGTGTAGATTCGTCGAAAACTCGAGTTGCGATTTTCGGCATGATTCCAATACTTTCCCTATACATTACCATATACTGCAGGGAAAGTAAACTGAATTAGAAATGCAAATTTAGTGCTATTTTGTGCAATTAAACTCAATTTAATGAATTATACAAGAAATGAAGAGAACATGAATATGAGTCCGCAGGGAAAGTGTATGTGCTGCCCACATTAGATTTTTACTTTGCCTGCAATACACGGTAATGTATAGGGGAAGTATTTGAATCGCGCCGAAATCGCAACTCGAGTTTTGGACCGATCGACACGTTTCGGGACCTCTAGAATACGAATATACTATTTTTAGCGTGAGGTCTGTGTGTGTGTGTGTCTGTCTGTCTGCCTGCCTATGTGTGTGTCCGTCTGTCTGTCTGTCTGTCTGTTTGTGTGTGCGCGCGCGCGATGTATCCACTCTAATTCAAAAACTAATAGGTCGAATTTCATAATATAAAATTTGGTAGGTAAGTCACTTGGGTGTGACGCTGATGCTGACTAGTTTTAGGTGCGATTTGGAAAAAAACCCGCCTTTTTTTGCGAAATGGCCTACAAAAATCTCATGTATTCACTCTATCTAGCTGAAATGCTAATTAATCCAATTTCACAAAATGTGGTAGATAAGTTACTTGTGGGATACTCTGGTGCTGATTAGATTTTGGTACGATTCGGAAAGGAATAACCTGCCTTTTTCTACGAAATGGTCCGTAAAATTCGCCAAAATCTAAAAAAAGACTACGTATGTTCAAATGTATCAATAAAATACTTGTTTTATACGTAATTTTTACGAGGAAAAAATAAGAACAACTCTTACGCTTGAGATTTTTCGCATTTTTGTTATGCCTCCTTTGGGAAAATGTCCAATTACCAAATAAAAACAGAAATTGAATTAAAAATTCAAATTTAGTGTTATTTTAGGCAATTAATCTCAATTGAATGAATTATTAAAGAAATAAAGAAAAAATTAATTTGACTCTGCAGGGAAAGTCATGTGCTGCCCACATCAGATTTTTTTCTCTACGGACGAAGATTTAATGGGTCGAACCCAATTACCTTCTTTCTGATTGGTTGGCAGAAACGCTACAAAATGGCTAAGGAATGAGTTTTTGAAGCATTAAAAACATTAGAAGTATATTTAAATCTAAACATAACTATAACGTTAGTTACTGCAAATTGCACAATGTGGAATGTTGAAAACCATATATGACTTATCGTTTAATCTGACAAACAAACATCGTTTCCCAACCATTGTTGTCATGAACATTACGATTTAATTGACGATTTAATTGTTATATTGTGTACAACAATTATATGTTTTATTATTGTAAATCTCTGTGTGCTGAAAACGCAACACGATGTTTTGCTACTGTATTACGTACAAAGAGAGTTTTGTTCATAATACAATAAGCAATCATTCTTAATAATAATCCTACGTTGGACAATGTCCCGCACTATCGACCAGGTCGGCCGGGCACGCGTAAGCGCCCCCGGTCGTTACCTGCTCGATCGGTGAGAGACATTTTCTTCCGCCCTAAAAAGCGGTTCCGTCCATCATAGTTTTATCTGCTCTCCTCTTTAGTTGCAGACTCTAGCAGCTGTACTTCTCCCTTGCTTTTGGGATTGCGCGTTTTGTTGGCAAGCCTTTCCTCTTTTCCGCTACTAGGCACATCTCAAGCTCAAGGCCCTGCGCCCTACGGGGCGCACCCAGTCTATCCCCCTCTTTTCCTACTCTGTTGGGAGCCCGCTTGGGCCCCAACATTCAGTCTTCTGAAGACTTGGGGAAGGGGTAGGACCTAGGTCCCCCCCCCCCAAGCAATCTCTTAGTTCTCAGCTACCTTTTAGTTGATTAAATGACAACTTACTACTTCCTTCTTCATTTCTTTTTTCCTTTTCCTCTGGAGTTAAAGGGAGGAAGCATTTCCTCTCCTGGGTACTCCACTAACCCCGTCCTTGAGACCTTGAGACCAATCATTCTTAATAGAATGCGGTACAAAAGAGTTCGTGATGTAGGCTCTTTTTAGAACCTATTTCATTAATGTATGTCTGTTTCTATAGGTTCCAAGATGTGCCACCAAATCTCGTCGAAAGGTTTTCTGTTTATTGGCCATGCGTCTAAAGTTGAACAAGCTCATTTTCTAGAAGTAAGAAAGCGTGTATAATTTGTTTCAGATTTGGGGCAATAGAACCTATTTCTTTAATCTATGTCTGTTTATATAGGTTCTAAGATATGCCACCAAATCTCGTCAAAAGGTTTAATCTTTATTCGTCACGCGCCTAAAGTTGAACAAGCTCATTTTCTAGAGGTAAGAAAGCGTGTACAGTTTGTTTCAGACTTTAAGTAGTAGAACCTATTTCATTAATCTATATATGTTTATATAGGTTCCAAAATATGCCACCAAATCTTGTCGAGATGTTTAATTTTAATTCGTTATGCACCAAAAGTTGAAAAAGCTCAATTTCTAGAGGTAAGAAAGCGTGTACAGTTTGTTTCAGACTTTGGGCAATAGAACCTATTTCATTAATCTATGCCTGTTTATCTAGGTTCTAAGATGTGCCACCAAATCTCGTTGAAAGGTTTAATCTTTATTCGTCATGCGCCTCAAGTTGAAAAAACTCATTTCCTAGAGGTAAGAAAGCGTGTACAGTTTGTTTCAGCCTTTAGGCAGTAGAACCTATTTCATTAATATATATCTATTTATATAGGTTCCAAGACATGCCACCAAATCTTGTCGAGATGTTTAATCTTTATTCGTTATGCGCCTAAAGTTGAACAAGCTCATTTTCTAGAGGTAAGCAAGTTTGTTTTATGCGCCTGAATTTGAAAAAACTTACAGTTAAACCAAATTTGTGTTTTGTGACAAATTTCCTATTCATTAGTAAAATATGTGTACACTTTAAGACATTTAATTAAAAAAAAGTGTATCTAAATAATTTTTTTTAATTATCACAGTTAGAAAAGTATGTCTAAATCCTTTATAAACATTCATATTCCCTGGATAAATCCCTATTCCCTCAATCGGCCATTTAAGAAGGAATTATTTAAAGAGGCTAATAGAATTTTGGAGTCGCTCTTATCGGCAAAATGCAATCTAAATTTTTATAAGGTCTTATCCAATTTAAAAAAATACAATTAGATAAAACAGTTAAATATTACCGTTAGTAGAATCTTTTTAGATTTATGAACATCATTTTTATTTCCTTTTCTTATATTTAACCATCTGAAATTGAATTGACTGTAATTTTATATACAGGGTGTCCATAATTAAAGTAGAGGTGTTTAGAGCCCGATAGTGAGAAAACTGTTGGACCAAACTCAGCCAAATTTGCAGTAAATACTATTTAGACCATGGGGTTTTGATTTTTAAAAGAAAAAACAAATAGTTTGGATTTTCGCGACCGCGGGCCAAAGTGGCGCACTAAGGTACGTTTTTGGAATAAAATAGGTATAGCAAGTACAAAAAGTTAGCATTTTAAATGCATTTTGATGTTGAAATCACATTTTACATTTACAGTTGCACTTACATTTTATCAATCGTGTCTCCCATACGCAGCAGTGGGTTGTAGTAAATATCGAAATTTTCAGAGAAAAGAGGTGATAATGCAAAACGTTATGCAAATTTTAGTCAACTGACGCTAACGGCATTAGTACGTACTACTAGTTTTGAAGATATAAGGAAAACGGAAATAATGTATCGGAATCAGTGATGCGCTACATTTTTACGATCGTGCTTTGCTGTTAAAAGTACGCTATGCTAACATTACGTGATTGTGCTTTGCTGTTAAAAGTACGCTATGCTAACATTACGTGATCGTGCTTTGCTAGTAAAACTATAGCGTCAGCTGACTAAAATTTACATAACGTTTTGCATTACCACCTCTTTTCTGCATATTTACCACAACGCATATTTACAAAATCTGCAGCGTGATGCACACATACACACACAAAAAAAAAATTTGCTTTGAAAAATTCCAGAAATCGAAAAAGTAAATTATATTTCATTAGAATGAGAGATATCCCTCTCTATTCCTGCAAAAATTTGAATCGTGTTCACATTCTAATATTCTTTACATCTTCAGTTCTCATTTGCATTAAATAAAAATTAAATAGCTTAAAATATGTATATTACGATGTACTTTCGAAAGCAAAATTAAGATTAACAATAATTCTCCAATGTTACAAAATAACAATTGTGAATCTTCAATTCTCCAATGTTACAAAATAACAAGAAAGATCAATTATGCATAAAGCATTGATTGTGAAACACTTTCCAACTGCAATGAAATTTCATTTAAACATCTCTAAAATGCGATACATTCAGCGGTGATATTTTTAAAATTATCACAGTACTACAATAATTTATTTTACTTCAAAATTTAACACCATAGAGGTAAAAATATTTTCTAACTCCATGCTTAAAACTTCATAGAAACAGGCAATGCTATAAAATCGTCTGTTAAAATCAAGTAATATTTCGTTCATATCACCTATTCCAGACTTCAGAGCTAAATAATTTTGAGTGAAAAAAATTCCGCAATTCTTATACAACTCATCTTACAGCTTGATTTGTTTACATTTTGCATATGTTAAAATTAGGCTTCGTTGTAGAAATAATCAAAGTTGGATGATCATTTAAACTCAGAAATATTGTAATTGCGTTGGTGCAGAATAGAGATGCACAGAAAATACGTAAAAATAAAGCGGTTTTAGGACGGATGCAACACTCAATATAAATTAAAAATAACTTTAAAAATCATGATTTTGACACTGAGAAAAAAAGATGGTTCCCCTATTTTATTTTGAAGTGGGTCACGCGATCTCTTCATATAATATGGGTGCAATTATTATTTTAATTTTTATTTAAAAAATTACCGAATATATTTTGCTGAAATTTTTTTCATATTTTTTATGGGATAATTTGAATATCTCCTAAAATTTTCGAATCAATTTGTGAATTTTAAATTCGCTTAAAAAATGTTTGAAAAAATTAGGTCCCATAGGGTGCAATATATTTCGTTTTTTCAACCCGGGTTCAAACTAAAACTAATTGGGCCATATTATTCATTTATATTTCCATATGTATCACAGACCGCCTGAACAACATACTAAAATTTCATTTTGATAAAGCTATTTTTACGGCAGTTATCGTGCGGGCGGGCGGACGGACGGATAGACAGACTGAATGAATGAACAAAGTCATAAACACTTTTCAGCTATGTTGTAAAGTGTTAAAAATTTAAAAGTAATAATTTAAATAAAATAAATTCTCATAAAGTTTGAACAAAATAAAATAAGTTTAAAATGTATTTAACTAGCCATAAAATCAGCATCTTATTTCAGATTCAAAACAAGTTTGACAAAATAAAACAAAGCTGAAATTGCAACACATCCATAGGATCATTGCACACAGAAAGGTGAGAAACAAGAGACATCGTTTTCATTTGAGATTTCTGCGTGGCCGGCTTCCCAAATTATATTGAAAAATATTATATATATAATTAATAATGTTGTATTATATTATAATTAGAGATTATTTTATAATATTTTTATATTATTGATTCGTTATTTTTACAGGAAAGGACAAGAAATGCTTTCGATGTCTCGAATCCTCCCCACAGACTTGTGTGTGGGGAAATTCGGGACACATTATATATGTCAAGGCTTCCCCGATGTGTTGCAAACGCACAAGGGTTTACAGCAGCTGTTTGAGTGGCCGGGAGGACTTCCCCGGTGTGTGTAGAAATAAATAAAAGCACTTTGTAACCCAGTTTTCAGGAAACTTTATTTCACAAGGACAAAATTCTCTCCCAAATTTCAGCCTTCCCGTTTCCTCTGACCCGATGCCCAGTTCTCCCTCAATCCAATTCCTGTTTCCCCTGACCCGATCCCTGTTTCCCTCAATCCAATCCCTGTTTCCCCTGACCCGATCCCTGTTTCCCTCAATCCAATCCCTGTTTCCCCTGACCCGATCCCTGTTTCCCTCAATCCAATCCCTGTTTCCCCTGACCCGATCCCGGTTTTCCCAATCCGATCTCAGTTCTCCCCAACTCGATCCCAGAACCACATTTTTACAGTATTTCCTAATTTTATCCCTCTTGATCACGTCAGAACTACGTTTGTTGCTTGCAATGCAACGAATCTGTAGATTTGTGACATTAGTGAAGGCGGTGCAAGATAGTTATGGAGCCATTTGCAGTTTAAGCTGTGCTTGTCTCATTCTCGAATTCTCACCCATAAATAAATAGAGAAGATACGTTTTTCTTTTATTAACAATTTTAATGTTCTCAACCTTTACTGTTACAATTACTTTAACAACAAAGATTAAATAAACTAACAAACTAATTAGCAAATAATGTATCATGAACACTGCTGCCACACTAAAATTCCAATCTTATTACATTTAACACACAAAAAATGCAGGTGCTCCAGTCAAATAATATCGAATCTACAAATTCACAAGAATTAGAATTTAATGGACTACATGAAAGTAAAAAATATATCTACATTATAAACCAAATGCTGGCGCATTTAGGGTATGTTAACAAATCAATCTGGAGGTACAACACTACTATTATTATTATTCGTTTTTGGAATCAAATATATGCTGCTGCAAAAATACACCGTTATTCACATTAATATAATAAACAGACCACAGTTATTGGCTTAATATTAAAAAAACAGAACTGACACATTTAAGTATGCACTTCAATAACTATAATTAAGTGTGTGTACGAAAGAAACACTTCTTACCTCTCTTATTAATTCTTGATTTTTTCTTATTTCAGGAACGCTATTAACGCCAATTAAAGTTAGTTGAACAAATTTTTCATAACTGACATGCCTAGAGACAAAAATAAAATATTCAAATCAGTAGACAGAAAAATAATGCTAAAAACAGCGTTTTTGAACGTAGCGTTCTCGTTCTTTTTGCTGTTGTCGTGTTATTCTGTTGACGGGCGGGTGGGCCTACAGGCCAAACCAGTTAACCAATTTTGATGATATTTTCCCTTGTAATCCAAAGGGTGAGCCGTTTAAAAAGAAATTTTAATTTCGGATATTTTCTGTAGAAATTCAGCAAGGAATTAGGCAAGAATTTTATTGGTCATTTGGTAACCGAACAATGAAATTCAACAATTTTTATTTTACGTGCGATGCATTAGAATAAATTTTGAAACCTGAAATCATGGCGTTTGATATATTTTTTGCCTTCATGGAATCCATTCTTGAAATGAAGGTCCATTTTATTATCATTATTTGCTTATAGGACGAATTACAAATGAGTGACAAAACTAGAAGACAAAATGATATGACAAATTTGAATGACCTTCTAGGCTGTAAATTTATCACTCAGTAAGTCAGTGTCGCTCAGCCGATGATATAGAAGCTGAGCGGAAATAGACGTATCAAGGATCGGCTGGGGAAACAGTTCGCCGGTGTGTGTGGAACATTTCTTAAACTAATTTCACACAATCTGTAAGCAGTACACAAAATTCTTAAATACATGTATTTTCATAGTATTACTTTACAAACCAGAAAATACATAATAGATGATGTAAATAATCGGATACAAATGTATCTAATGACATTCTGATGGGCAATGAAATCATCGGTCGTCATGAACAATATCATTTATTATAAACAGTTCGTCTTTCTCTTGCAGGAGTTGCCAGAATAGCGAATCAGAACTGGCGATAAAACGACGTTTGGCGTGTGATGTGCAGGAATGGTTCTCTGATTGTTGACGATCTGGAATAATGCGTCGCGGAGGATACCAAAAACGAGGCGGTTTAAAAAATGGAGATTGATGCTACTTTACTAACACTCTCACTTTACTAACTCTACTTTATATCAGCATTATTTTCCAAAGTCCAGAAAAATTAATTAACAGCTGCTTAAATTACATTTTTTTAATTATCCGAATCAAGTGCTATTAACAACATAAATAAGTATAGGGTTCGTATCAGTTTTGACCAATGCACAATTCGAATGATAGTTTTTTTTAAATCACAAATTATAAAAATTAATATAAAAATTCTGCACAAGAAGACTCATTTTTACTTTTTTATTTATTGCTTAACGGTTATCAATTAAAATATATATATATATATATATATATAATATGCAATGAATGATATTTGAAAATGATAATTATCAAGTACTTCCATTATAGCTGGAATCTTGGTTTTTATGTGATCCAAACCGTCTCAGCTTCACGACCAAGGGACATATTTAAAATTCCAAAATTTTAAATTAGGGGTAATGATGCAAAGGAATAATAAAAAATAACTCAAAACCTCTTTGCTTAATTATCGAGCACTATAACTCTAGTTAGAATCTTGGTTTTGGTCTCATCTTCTAGGTCAGCGGAAAAAAATCTAATATTTCAAAAAATTCGAATTAGGGATGAAGATGCGAATTCAATAATTCAAAATTACTTTTCAAAATGATCGAGATTCAAAATGATCTTGGTTTTGATATCTCATATTTTTGTCTCATTTGATTCGTCCCAGCTAGATCAATGAAAAAAGCGAAAATTACAATTAAATGTGAGCGATTTAAAAAAAAACTTGAATTATTTTGGTTCTCAAAATGTGCACCAATCCATTTTTTTTTGTTTAAAATTTAAACAGTTTTGATATTATCAACTTTTATTAAGTGTGTCACATTTAGTGACCACTAGCTAGTAATAATGGGCGAAGCGCGGGTGAGATGACTAGTTTTAAAATAAATCACTGAAAACCTAAAATATTATCTATGAAAAAAAAGAAGAAAAAGCCTTTAAATTCAAAGCACTGCACGATAATGTAATATAAGAATCATCAACATCATTATAAACTCTTATAGTATTTGGTTAATTATGCACGCTATTTCTTTCAAATTAACCAAAATAGGCTGCCTACTGTTGAAGATCCAGACCGTCCGACTCATCCTGAGGACTTGAGCAACTATTTGGACTGCCGGGAAGCTGCCTACTGTAGAAGACCCAGACCGTCCGACTCGTCCAGAGGACTAAGAGCAACTATTTGGACGGCCGTAGCTGCCTACTGTGGAATGTGGAAGACCCAGGCCGTCCGACTCATCCGAGGATTTGAGTAGCTGGTTGGACGACCGGGAAAGGAAGCTAGCAGGTGCCGACTTCCAAGGACAGCGACCGCTCTGGAGGTTTATTAAAAATCCAGTTTTTTAAAGTTTAAGAATAAATTCGTAAGACAGACAGTTTTACAGACAAGAAATACGGACATAACGAAGACAGGTACTGTAAACAGACACAAATATGGACACGAAACATTCAGGAAAACATCAAGGATAATAATAATGAGACATTGCACAACATGATATAGATGATGAAGTAAATACAAAATGACATGGGGGGTTGATAATAAAAGATGAAAGTGTTTTCAATTTAACAGTAGTGTTATCAGTTATCATATTTACAATTTAATATATACAAGTTTGTACAAACAAAACCAGGAAAAGGGGAACAGCAGAGGAATCTTCATTGATCAGGAAAGTTAAAAGCAGTAGTAGCTGCCTACTGTGTAATAATTAAAGGATGGGAAAAGATGCTTGTAAAGTAATGCATCCCGATACAAAATGAATTGCGCAATCCCAACGAAAAATTACTTTGTTTATTTTTATAGTGCGCCAGTACAGAATTAACTAATCAGATAATATTTGAAATGAGTCACTTGGGAGAATGTATGCATATTGGGATAATTTAGGCATATAGTACAGAAGCCCTGAAGACAAAAAAAAATGTGTTTAGAGAGAAAATCATGAGTTGCCCACATCAAATTTTTTGTGAAACAGACTTGTTTTTAAATCCAATTTTTACTTTCCCTGCAATACATGGTAATGTATAGGGAAAGTATTGGAATCATGTCGAAAATCGCAACTCGAGTTTTCGACGGATCTACACGTTTCGAGACCTCTAGAATACGAAAAAACTATTTTTAAAGTGACGTCTGTGTGTCTGTCTGTGCAGATTTTGTATCCACTCTAACTAAAAAACTAATTGACCGAATTTCATAAAATTTGGTAGGTATGTCACTTGTGGGCGGATCTGGTGCTGATTAGTTTTGGGTACGATTCGGGATAAAAGAACCCGCCTTTTTTTGCGAAATGGCCCGCAAAAGCTTGTATCCACTCTAGCTGAAAAACTAATTTACCGAATTTCACAAAATTCGGTAGATGAGTCACTTGTGGGTTACCCTGGTGCTGATTAGATGTTGGTACGATTCGGAAAAAATTAACCTGCCTTTTTTTGCAAAATGGCCCACAAAAATCGTCAAAATCTAAACTAAAGAACTAAGTATACTCAAATATATCCATTAAATGCTCGTTTAATACGTAATTTTTAACGACGAAAAGAATATGACCAACCCCATTACACTAGGACTAGCCGTTCTCGAGATATTTTAGTTTTTTCGTTTTGTCTCTACGCCACATTTGAAAATGAGTCCAGTTATCAAATGAGAACGAAAATTGAATTAATAGTGAATTAAATTTAATTAAAATAATGAGAATGTGTATATAAGTCTGCAGTGAAAGTCATGTGCTGCCCACATCAGATTTTTATTAATTCTGACGTGCTTCGAAAAAAATTGAACTGGAAAAAAAAGAGATAGCGAAATCAGGCAAATGTTTAAAAGTAAACCTTATATTCGAAAAATGTTTATATATTTCAATCTCATTAAGATGCTTGACCCTTTTAATTATTAACCCAGATCACTAACCGAAGACATAACTCCCACTTCCGTCTTTTAAATTGATTGACTAGTAAACACTTTGTGAAAATATCCTTTCCGCTAATGAGGAACGCAAAAGAATCCAAGCCCGAATGTGGAATGGCTTTACAGCAAAAATTCTTAAAGAGTTCAGAACTTTTCACCCGAAACAAAGAATAATTGAGCAAAATTTGGCCTTGGTAAAGTAAGAGAATCTTGGTGTAATTTATCAGATGGTATATAGTAATTTATCAGGTGGAAAGGGAAGTGCACTACATTAATCAACAGTCTTCCAGTCTTTTCCTACTTTATTATTTTTTTTTTCAGTAGCGCTGAAAGGGAGTGTTTTGCCTCTTTTCTTTCTACTTTTGATCCTGCCATTTTGGGGCGAAAAAAATTAAAAAACAAACAAAAACAATAACAATCTCTAATATTTTGATAATACTCCTCACAGTCCCGATGTCGGCTAGTCTGCTTCCCTTTTACATTTCAGAATTGGAACGGCGAAAATTTTAAGGAGTTTTAAGGTATTTGAAAAAATAAAATATGAAATTAAGAAGTTCTTAAAGTGTGTGTGTTAATGACCGTATAAATCCTGACAGATAAACCAATTTTCCGGAAGTAGGGAATTCACAAAATAAATTGGCTTTTATTAACAGTATTCACCGCTGCGCGGCAGTACGCAATCCACATGTTACATACAATAACTGCCAACTTACTAGCTAGACTTTTGCTCTTAAGACTTTTTTCCCTCAGTTCTTCAAAATTGTTTATGGGGAATTTATGAAGGTTATTGGATTGTTTAAATTAAGATTTTTTATCTCCTGTTTATATAAAGTAGTTCGAAAACGAAACTAACATTTTACTAACAATCTCTCTCTCTCTCTATATATATATATATATACTCTTTTGAATTATAAAAACGAAGTTGGTCGATTACAGCATGTTACCCTTCATTTTAAAGAGCTTGAAATTCAATTGATGCCAAGTTTGACAATGTACTCCCTCGGGGGGTATTTGCCCCCTGGGAAGGGGTTAATGGCGTCAGGAGCACAAAAAATTGTATCGGACTATTTTTGATTACAATGATTACAACTGTTAAATTTCGTAATCATTGTGCCATAAATAACCTCTTTTGTGCATAATTTTGTCCTACGATACCAAGTTAAGTAAAATATAAAATTTCGAATAACTTTCGAAGTTTCCGCCCAAATTTCAAACAATTCTATCTAGCTCTAGATTTTTCGCTCACAAAGCCAGATATAAAGTTTCGTAAAAATCCATCATTATATGTGGCAGCACACAAGACATCGACCACAGACAGACGGACACTGTAAAGCAGTGGTTCTCAACCTTTTTAGTGATCGGCACCCCCCCCCCCCCTTGAATGGAAAAATTAGTTCTCGCATCCCCTTGAAAAATGAGCTTCTATTTCTTTATTTAGAAAATTGAATCTATCGCAAGATAATTTATTTATTGAAAAGTAAACACATACATATACATACAAAACAATACCTTAATTTTTAATGGCTACTTTGTTGTTGTTTATTCTTGATAATACTTTTGAAGCGAGGATTCTTTTTTGAAAGAGCCATCACTTACGTTTAAGCGATTTCTGGCTTTGTTTTTATGTGCACAAGTTATGAAAATCCTATTTAACACAGGTGACAAATGGTAAAAGTGTGTGCAATGCTGCTTTTGCCAGCTATGGATAAGGTTCTAACTGTGTACACCAGAATTCTTCGAAGTCCAGTTTTTCAAATTCCATTTGAATCCGTGCATTGGCTCGTATTTCAACAAAATCGTCTTTTATTAAATCGCTGTCGTCCATCTCACAGGCGGACATATGGTAGTTTCCATCGAAAATCTAGAAACTTCTCCCGCACCCCTGGAAATGCTGTCCCCCCCCCCCCCCAAGATAAAAACCACTTCTCTAAAGCAATCAGAACGTGTTCAGTAGGTCCTGAAATATATATTGGCATCCAAATCTCGAAATCGAAAATTTTCGGGAAAACAGTACTTTCTTCATACTATACTCTATGTAGTATTAGAAAGTAACAAATGGTGATTACGATTGTGTCTTATGCTGGGAATATCGATCGATTGTTAGAATGATAAAAAAAATTACAAGAACGTGTACAGCAGTGGCGTTCTCTAGGGAAAAAGTTATTTGCCCGAACCGGTTAAGCTGCGAGGAAAATCCAGCGGCGATGATTCTAGATCCTGGATTGCGTGGGTGTTAGGCAGAAAGTTCATTAGATACCACAGAGAAATTCTTGGAATTTCTTCATTTTCCTTGCGAAAATGGTCTATCTATATTTACTTTGTCACTGTTGTTTTTCTAAATTATTTTTTAATTTGAGATTTTGACGGAAATGCTCCTTCCAGCAAGATCTAAGCACTTTTATGAACACTTTTGGAAATATTGTGAGGTATGATAAGAATATTTCTATGTTGAAAAAAAAAGTAGCTGACGTCGCCGCAGTTTGACAAATTTCGCGTTCCTCGAATTTCTCTGTCTCGCAAGAGAAAACAATAGCATGCAAAATATAAAATTAAGTAGACTTGTAGAGAAATATTGGAGGAAGGCGCTGATAGGAACAGTTTTTCGATTTTACCTTCAGTTTTAGAAATATTTAATGTCAAAGTCAAAGACCGAATAGTTGGGCTGCGAGCAGTAGCGAGATCACGAATGTTTGCAAACATGTACCTACATAGTTGATTTTTTGCAAGACCGAGTCCCTTTTTTAAAATTTAGATGTAGTTTATGAGTTATTCTACTTTTTATGCACTTCTGAAGTAAACTTTTTTTTTCTGTATGAGCGAGTCCCCCGAATTTCTCGATCTCGTTCCGCAAAAACTGTAGAATACAAAAATATGAAATTTGGTACATTTGTAAAGAAATGATAGAAAAATATTCTGAAATAAACCGGTTCCCGATACTCTGCAGTAAAAGTGTTCAGCTACTGCCAGCGAGTAGGAGGCGGAGCCTCCTAACTCGCGAAGGAAGTAACGGGGTCTGGTGAAGAGAGGCTGGTGGAGACTCCTACTCTTCACCATTGTCTAAAGTATTTATATATTTCCAGATCCCCCTCCGCCCCGGAGAACAACTCTGTAAGCCTATAGTATCGAATATGGCAAACAACCGAACTGAACTAATTGGTTATTAGAAGAGGAGTAGGGGGGTGAAAACATTTCTAAATTCTCCAAACGCAGCTTACGGGGACCTAAAAAGCTAAATCTTTGCACAGTATCGACCCTGGGTGAAAATTTGACGAAACCGAATTTTCGAATTCGCCCGCGAGAAAAATAGAAAACCGAGTGGTTTTGAAAAGTCTTTCCAGATACCGCACCCCCTTCCTCCTTTTGACCTAGAAAGCTGAATCTTTTCACATTTATAGCATCAACCATAAGACAGGATCTAATGAAGCCAGATTTTCGATCACCCCCCGGAGGGGGGGGGGGCGAAAAATAGAGAGTGTTCGATAAAACTTTCTAGATGCTCTAGAATCCCTCGATGACAAATAGATGGCTGAATCTTTGCACACTTATAGAATCCACCATTAGACAGAACCTGACGGATTTAGACGATAATTTTCGACGCTATGCCCCTTGGCTTCTATCCTCATATAAGCGTCCAGTTGCGAAGCTCAAATATTGTATTATCCAGATTAGCTGGTGCTTTAGTTTTATGCGTTGTCAATTTTCCTAATTTAACTTATATTGTGCATATTTGAAACACTGCCCACTATCATATCACAGAGAGAGAGAGAGAGAGAGAGAGAGAGTATTACAAAAGTGCTTTAATCATGTCTTTCAAAGCGCGTATTTCCACCGAAATATCGAATATAAAAATTTTGGTGGAAGCGGTGGAAGCGTTTATTCATTTCATCTATGAATCACTTGTCTAGTAAGATTTTTCATCAGTGCTTCATGTTCATATTCTGTTCTCCTTATGGGTAATTGTCCTGTTTCGTACTCTTAGCTCACTGGATGGGCTCTAGGGAAGGTCACTGTAACCGTCTGTTCTTCTACTTCCCGTGATATATTTCGTCATACTTCTTTTCGACGCTTCTGAACTTTTTTCATCTTGCACTCCCACGTGTACGAAAGTGCATGTCGCATGGAACATGGTAATGCTTGATTCCCTATTTTTCTTTTCTTCAATTCTTTCTCTTTTGATGTCTGTAGTCTGAGTTTTGGCATTTATAGTAACGTACTATTGCCAAATTTGAAATATGGATTTGTTTGGGTTAGTTAGACTTAGATGCTCAGACCTGAAGATGAATTCAATTCTGGTTAATCTCCGATTTTGGGTTGGTGCTGTTCATTTCTTTTATCGGCATAGTGAGATATGGTTTGACTGCCTTGGTGATTTTAATATTCCATGATTACTTGGAATTGGTAAATATTATTATTTTTTCTAATATATATATATATATATATATATATATATATATATATATATATATATTAATTTATATATGCTATTTTATAGTCTGAATAACTGAATCCTCCAATTTGATTTTGCTGAACATGTTTCCAAGCTCTTTCTGATTTCCAATTCAAATAAACGAATCCAATTTGACTAAGAAACTATAAGAATTAGAAACTATATGAATACTGAAAGAAACTATAAGAATGAACTTTAAACTGTAAGAATGCCACAAAAAAAAAATTTTTTTTTTGCTTATACTTTATGTGAATAACGGCAAAAATTCAAATAAATGGCGATTACGATTATGCCTTATGCACTGTGCAAATATACATCGATTTGGCTGTGTGATAAAAAATTTACACGAACGTCTACAGCGATGGCGTTCTTTGGAGGGGGGGGGGGGGGGAGCTATTTGCTTCAATCGGTTAAGCTGCGAGGAAATCCCGGTGGCGTTGATTCCAGATCTTCGATTGCGTGGGTGCTTGGAAGAATGTTCCAGACTTCATTAGATACCACAGAGAAATTCTTTGAATTCCTCTTGTTTTCTTATTTATTGAGAAAATAGCTTTGTCGTACGATTAAAAATTATTGTTTATCTAATCTGCTTCAGTTTGAGATTGTAACGGGAAGGCAATAAAAAAAAACTCTGCTGAACATTTTTTGAAAACTTTTAGTATTCGGTCCATCCCTTTGTAACTAACGTATGGCAGATAAATCAATTTGGTTTGGTAATAAAAAGTAATTTGTTCTTATGTAATTTTTTTTCAATTTTTTTACCTGTGGCAACGCTTCCCTTTCTTGATAACGTGTTTGACCATGGAGGTACATGTAAAGAGTTAAAACTTCATATTAAGAGAAAATGACAATATCGTTTGAGACAATTATTCAGGTGGCGCTGGCATAAGATAAGCGGTCCGACATTGTATGTATTTATATGACAAAAGGCCTAAAACATGTATTTAAACTGTCCATTTTGTAAAAACAAATTATTAACGCATTTCAAAATAGAACTGAAACAAAGTCTATTCTTGCGTATTCAAAATGATTTTACCTTTCAATTTATTTTTATCTCCCTATATTCTGTACTTTATCCTACAACTGGGAAAAATACTGATTAATTATACTCATCAAGAGGGAACCTTCATTTAAAAATAATCAACAGTACTAACTACGGTTTTCTATTGTGTCAACTAATAAGACTACTTTGCTAACACCAGGACATCTAGATGTAATTCTTGAATCTTGAAGCTTTTTGGCATTTTGAAAGCGTTTCATCCATAGGGGTTTTATCTCTTTCTCTCTAACTCCATGTGTTTAACTTGGCGAAAAAACTTCTCTTGCTTTGATTGAAGTACGGTTTCTCTTTTGTTTTTATCATGAAGAAGTTATTTTGCATCCCAAACAGATCGATACATTCTGTCAGTTACTAGAACGAATTACCCTGCATTCATTTTCAAATCGTCCGTTTTGAACCAAAATCATTCCCACGCTTCTATTTACCTCCATGAGTAATTCGAGCGTAATACGACTTCTTTGATACGTCTTAAGATGAGTCTTAACATGAGTCCTAACGTGCGTCTTAACATGAGTCTTAGCGTGCATCTCAACATGCATCTTAACCTGTGAAAACCCAGGCCACTCGACCCACTTTAGAGTACGAGCAGCTGTTGGAGTGGCCGACATTTTAACGTGCGTCTTAACCTTTTGCTTACGAGTGAGACAGCGTCCACCCCAAACGAAGAAACTCCCAAAAAGACAGGTATTTGTCATATCCTATCCCAAACAGTTCGATTCCCCTTTGCAGGCATTGGCGTCTAATGCCTGTGAAGGGGGCATTTGTATTTTTGTACCACTATTATGAAGGATCATTGCTAATTCATTGTTATACTTAGAGAGGAACATGAACACCTCTAACTCGTTTAAAATCTTAATTGGGAGAATAACGGATCCTCACAAACTTTGTTTACATTAGAAAGTCGTTTTCGCTAACGTGTTCTTGGTGTTGAGTTGTTGGAGGATAAAGAGCAAAAACCTTTTCCGTAATGGGGTGGTAAGCCTTACACCCCCTGTCGCAGCGCCTCAGTTCAAGTTCAAGTGTACTAACAAACGTTGTAGTCTAGTCTAGAATTAAATATCTATATTTTTAATGTTTTCAGTGTGCTTCAATAATTCAGCCTTCGGACATCTTTGAGACGCTACTGCCAGAAACCCATTACAGAAGTCGGCTCGGTCCATTAAATCTTTGCTCATACTGACAATGATACATTTTATTAATTGATATTGAATTGACTAAGGCTTAAATCAAAATTAAAACCATCTTACAGCCCAGTGGTGCGACAGCCCAGTGGTTAACGCGCGGGGATTGCACTCGGACGACCCGAGTTCGATTCCTGGTTCTACCCAAACTGTCTCCGTGTTCGGGCTCGTTAAATATATGGGTCCGTATGTCCTTCCGAGAGGTTTTGTGGTAGGGGAGGACGGTACGATCTCCCATTGTGTTCCGGTCTAAATGGGACGGCACCTCCGGCCGTTCAAATAGATACCTTACGCCTTCGGGTAGGTCGGATAGTCTGAGTCAAAGAAGAAACCCATTTTGCAAATCTAAGGGTTCGTATTAGCACAAATGTAAAAGTTCAGAATCGTCTGTTCGCATTGCAGTGCTAAAATTTCGCAGTATTGTTTGTATTTAATATAAGATATTCTTCACGAACTTAATTGGTTCGATGAATCTACAATTTCTTATAATCTTGAAAGCCTCCTCTTTCCAGAAGAGATTATCGTCGACGGTTTTCGCAGCCTCCCAGAGAATGAGAGAATCTATCATAAAATCTCTTAAGCTCTAAGGCCCGTAATTTGATATATCTTAAGAGAAGCTATTTGATTGAAAATACTTAGATGCGAATAGCGTCTTTTAAGATATATCAAATTACGAATTTTTTTCTACAGTACATAGCAGTATAGATGAGGGAAATTCTTGGATGGATTCAAAAATTAATATCTTGGATCTTGGTAAATCAGCACATTTTTAGTATTCCTGATTATGATTCAATCATTTTTACGTGGTGTTTGTGCTTCTTTCTGTCGCTTTCCCTAGTTATCATCAATGGATCGCTTGACCCTTCTCAAAAGATTCTTCCCAGCTGTTCTTGGAGCAATTCTTCTCCAGTCTTTAACTCAAAGTCTTTGTTCACACAATCGACCATCTCAACTTCGGTTGTCTCCCAGGTGCTCTCCCTAGTCAACATCATCAATGGCTCGCGTGACCCTTCTCAAAAGATTCTTCCAAACTGTTCTTTTTGAAGCAATTCTTCTCCAATTTTTTAGTCTTTGTCCACACAATGGACCATCTCAACTTCGGTTGTTCCCCCAGGTGCCCTCCCTAGTCAACATCATCAATGGATCGCTTGACCCTTCTCAAAAGATTCTTCCAAGCTAGTCTTCTTGTAGCAATTCTTCTCCAATCCTTAATCTTTACCTCAAAGTTCTTGTCAACACAAACGATCCATCTCAACTTCGGTTGTCCTTAAGTTGTTTTCCCTATCTATGTACACATAATTTTAATTTTTTGAGTGATTATGTTGTTATCCATTCTTATTAAATGTCCTGCCCATCGTATTCTGTTAATTTTAATGTATTTACTTACGTCAGAATCTTTGTATAATTTGTATAGTTCAAAATTGTATCTTCTTCTGCAAATACCATTTCCCTACATTCCACCAAAAATACTCCTCACAAATTTTCGTTCAAAGATGAAGAAAGCATTTTTATCATGTCCTGTGAAAGTCGAGGCTTCGGAATCATAAGTTAGGGTAAATCTTAAGTACTTCATAACTGTAATTTTATTCGTCTTCCAATCAGGTGTGATCTGATGAAAAAATTTCATAATCCATGAAAACCGCGATTTTCAGCTAATTCGGTTTTGAATTTCTAAACTTATTATTTTTACAGTTAACTTAAAATTAAATACGAGTTAAAATGCCGGACAGATTCAAATTTTTACAAACTAACCTCAAATACGAGGGGGGATCATCCACTTCTGGTTTAAAACCATGTATTTAGTTTTGTCTAGATTATCTTTCAGATGCATATTATCAGCGGCATTTGTCGACTTCCTGAAAGTTCCAGAAACTTCTCGATAGAAAGATTATTCTTTGAGATATAGAGATTTCCAGAAGTTCCTATGGACAGACTATGAAAAGGACTCCCCGCTCCATTGCAGGGGAGTGGACGAATAGACGTGACACGAGCTACATTGGACTGTGATTTTTATCAATGTTTTGAGAATAGTAGCCGCAGTTTTGTAAAATAACTTTCGTCAACATTCTGTCAATAATAGCTTATTCTGTGAAATTAGCGGAGCATTTAAGTGTTGTTTTTCTGTGCTGTTACAGTTTACCCTGTGCTTGTTATACAGAACGTAAGTTATCCAGAAACTTGAACTGGTTCTTGTATTCTGAGTATACACCCACGATTCCAGAGGATCCGTTTCGTAACAATATCGATGCCATCATCATATGCCAGCAAGGATTTGAACAGATTTGTGATAGATATTTCATTCAGAGTTGATATCTAATTAATTTCTCCATGGCAAAGATGAAAAGTAGACAAGCACATGCTTTTCACGCCGTTTTTAATATCAAAAGGTTTTGAGATTTCCCCTTGATCTGTGTATAATGGAATGAGTTACAGTCAATGTAAGTTCCGCAGAAAAGTAAATTTAATTGTAAGAACCTTGTAAAGAACCTTGCTGTCCCAACCAGGAATCGAACCCTGGATCTTTGAACTGGCCAGCCGACGGTCTACCGTTGAGATACTGGGACGAAATGGCAAGCTTTTATCGTCGAAGTGGATTTTGCATTCTCCACCCTCTAATATCAGATTGGCGAGCAACGGACAATCTGACTGCCCATCTCCTGCTATTTTTACCTCAGGCTAGCCTCCTACTTATCCAGGTTAGAATCCTGTGTGGTCGTTATCCTCTTAATTTGAAATCGGCGCTCCATCTTCCAGAGTCCACTGAAACCGTACTAGTCGTACTAGGGTCGCTTTCAGACCTCCGGCATCTGGTTCAAATATTGGCAATAACACTGGTTTTTCAGTCTGTAATTTTAAACATGATGTTCTGGAAAAGGTTCTCTCCTATAAAGTTGACAACAGGAATACAGTATTTCAAGCCGAACTTACCACTATTTCCTTTGCTATTGACTGGGCTTCCTCTAATAATACCCCTGTTAATATTTTTTCCGATAGCCTCTCTTCCATTCAAGCTCTTAACTAAGTAAAAAATAAATCTAATTATCTTAGATTCCATTAAATCCAAAGCTCTCCTTGCCAAAAACCTTGTCAGTATTTCTTGGGTAAAAGCTCACAATAATATATCTGGAAATGAAATTGCTTAATGCCATGCCAAAATTGCTGCTATCTCTGGTTCCCCTCTTTCTATTCCCTTTCCTTACTCGCTCCTCTCAAAATTTTGTAAATCTCATATCCTTGATCTTTGGCAAAATTATCTTAATGATTATATTTCCACCAGGACGAGTGATCCGGCTAGAATCCTGCCTTACCTACCTATCGTGAATCCTAATTTACAAATTTTTAATAAATACCTCATTTACTTTCTTACTGGTCATGGGCCCCTTTCTTGATTACCTATACTTTTTCAAAATTAAATCCACCTCTAATTGTATTTGCAATAAATTCGGTGATGTTGACCATTACATTTTCGATTGTCCTTTTTCTAAAAATTTTCATCTCTGCAAACCCTCCCCCTCTAATAAACCAATTTGGTTCTCCAAAGTTCGTTCAAATCCCTCGTCAGTAGATAAAATTAAAAATTGTATTCTTGTTGCCTTAGAAATTTCTAATAAAGTGACCTAAGCTTAAGTAGATTCTGCTCTCAATTAATTTTGATACAAAAATTTGATAAGTTGGAATTTTAAAACTCTCTTCTTTTTATAGGCTTTCTCTCCCATCAGATGAAACGCGAATAAGGAATTCGACACATCTGTATTGTCATGAGTCGAAAGAAAGCTGTGATTACTTTAAAAATTCAAATTAGACAAGTACTATTATGAGTATTACGATCAGGACTAGAGAATAACTGTCAGGAAACAGAATACTTTGAAAATAAGCTGTGATAACTTTAAAAATTTCAAATTAGATTGCTGTTAGAAAATAGAATACTTTAAAAATAAGCTAGGATTACTTTAAAAGTTTCAAATTAGAGAATTACTAAAGGGAGTATTACTATCAGGACTAGAGAATTACTGTCAGTAAATAGAATACTTTAAAAATAAGCTGTGATTACTTTAAAAATTTCAAATTGCAGAAATACTAAAGGGAGTATTACTATCAGGACTAGAGAATTACTGTCAGGAAATAGAATATTTTGAAAATAAGCTGTAATAACTTTTAAAATGTCAAATTATATTACTGTTAGGAAATAGAATACTTCAAAAATTTCAAATTAGAGAATTACTACAGCGAATATTACTATCAAGACTAGAGAATTACTATTAGGGAATAGAATACTTTAAAAATAATCTGTGATTACTTTAAAAATTTCAAATTAGAGAATTATTAAAGGGAGTATACTATCAGTAATTTTCTATTAATTCTCTAGTCCTATCAGGAAATTACTAAAAAAACCTGTAAAGGTTTTTTTAGTAATTTCCTGATATTTCTGATTTTTCCAGAATATTGATATTCTCTGATTTCCAGGTTCTGTAGCCACCCTGTGTAACATCACCACGCATTTATTAAATGGAGATTTTATACCCGCACCCAACCCCAGTGAAGAAACTGGTAAAAAGAAAGGCGAGGAGTTTCAACCCGTACCCCCTTCTTCGTGATTTTTCTCGCAAAAACGTACGGGGATTAAGCAAACGGATTCAGCCGTCTGGGTCCTCTCTGTGTGTATCCTTTGGGTGGAAACGGAACGAAATGCGTGGGAGGATGGAGAGCGAAATCTCCGGGATCTATGTACTCCGGAGGAGAAAGGACATAAATTGGAAGAATGTGCGCAGAGAGGTGTGTTGTGCGCGTCCGGAGAGGGATCACGCAGAGTCTTTTGCGAGAAGTGGTGTAACGCCGAAGCCTTTGGTATCACAGGTGGTGGTGGGTATATTTATGGAAGTAATTAATACAAGGAAATCGAAAACTCGTACCGCGACACATTTTTAAATGACATAACGTACCGAGAAAAATAGAAATAAAAGAATTTATTTTGATTTATGTCTCACTAATTTACCCTTAATTACACTTAATTAGTTAGAAAGAAGGAGATAAAACTCCTAGGGATGAAACGTTTGAAAATGCCATAATGCTTTGAGAATTAGATCTAGGCGTCGCTACTGTTAGTAAAGGAGCTGTTATTGCTAACTGACACAACAGAAAGGCGTAGTATTTAGTATATGTATTTTTGATTAATTTTAAATGAAAGCCCTTATTATGAGTATAATTAACCCTTAATAAGGGTTAATTCTACTCATAATATGAGTATATTTTTCAGAGTTGTAGGATAGAATACAGAATATGTGGAGATAAAAATAAATGGAAAAATAAAATAATTTTGAATATTCTTTATTGCTTCAGTTCCACTTTACATTGCTCTAATAATTTATATTTACAAAATTGGCAGTTTAAATACATATTTTAAACCTCCCGCCGTAGAAAAGAATACAATGCTGGGCTACTTATCTTATCCCAGCGCCACCTGAATGATTTTTTCAAATGATATTGACCTTTTCTTAATATGACCTCCATGAATTTACCTTCCTCATACCAAAATTCACTTTTAAATAATGTGTGGCCCAAGAGAAATTCAAAGAATCTGTACCCTTGGTCCAAATGATCACAATTATAAGCATGTTACCCTTATTTTAAAAGGTTGGAATAAAATATATCGCTTGATGCCAAGTTTGACAATGTACATTGGGTACATTGTTTTTAATGTTGAATTGTACATTGGGCACATTTCCGAATGACAACTTGTAAAACTATTCAGAGGCACTCAATTAAACTATATTTCACACAAATCTAAATTGACAGTGATCAATATCGATAGCATTGATGATGGAGGGTATGGTGGTGAAGGGGTGATATGGTGATGAAGGGGTGGTATGGTGATGAAGGGGGTGGCATGGTGATGAAAGGTATTATGATACCCGAAAGCGCTCTGGCTTTTTTAAAACTTTGTATGTCATAAAAGATGTTTTTTTATTAAATGACCTTTTAATTTACGATTTGTTGTTTTTGACTTAATGCATCAAATAATTTAGCTTATTCAATTTGAAATGATTTTGAATTTAATGTATTAAGAAAGCTAGCTACCCCCCCCCCCCCCCTCTTAAACGGGAACCGCTCGGGTTGCCTATCGGTAAACTCGCTCCCTAACCATATCCCGTTTCAAACACCGAAACTCAACCGCGTGTTCAAGCTATCCTTTTCTCAATCCGAAATTCCCTCCACTGATCCTTTCATTCACTTCTCCCGGATCACTCCTGGACCCTCAAAACACCTGACCTTTCCGGAAAACGTCCAATCGGCATTGACTATCGACCGGACAAGTGCCCGCGCAACGGAGCGCCCCCGTGCGCCCCTGCCCCCCGCACTGTTGCAAAAGTCTCATTTCGGGACTCTCACGCGAAGCGCGCGTGTCGGTCTGTCCTGGAGATACCTTTTTTCCGGATCCGTCTGCAAAACAGGAATTCTGTCAGGAATCTGGAGGTATTGTTCCGCGACGTCCAGATCACGCCGTTCTATATATAGATTCCCAACAGGTACAAATGCATAAATATGTCTAAAGGCATATGAATTGGTGTCGAAGTTAAAGTTGTAATCACGTTTTAATTGAAGAAGATTAAATTAACGAAATAAGTTATTCTATTCGTTTCTGGAAGTGACATTGGTTGCATGTTGATTCATGCAGATTATAAAGTATAAATAAAGTGCCGTAGAGGAGGTTCATTCAGTTTTCAGTCGAAACAAATATATAGAATAGTTCCAATTTAAACATGTATATATTTTTAGAGCCTGAAGTTACTGACAATTAGAAAAAAGTACTTTTACTAGCTATGATTTGATATTGAAACACCATAAATCTTATATATAAGCATATGGTACTAGAAAGATATTTTATAACTAATATTGAAAAGCAGCAATTCTATTTGAGGATTTGAAAGTACAATCTTAGATCTAAAAGCTTTAACTTCTATATAATATTTTATCAGAAATTTTTATCTCTTCAAGGAGCTAAAGTTAGAACTTTTGAACACAAAACATATCATTTTTGAACTGTTATGTGAGAAATAATAGAGCGAATATACACTAGAACATATTGATGCTGCGAGAGAACAATTGCAGCAAAGAAGTCTAAGATCCTATCTTGCTGCTGGTCAAACCTGTTGAAGAACAATTGTGCAGTAAATGCCCTTCAGATCCTATCTCAAACGTGCTAGAAACAAAGTTTAAAAGAACTTCACTCTAAGTCTGGATAAGCGAGTGTCACATATCATATCTAGCAATGAGGCTGTATCTGGTATTTCTGGCAACTGCCACTCTTCTTCAACGGAGCTCGGCTTTTGTTCTACCTAATGATTCTGAGGATGACATCAGTAATTTCACTGCAAGTGACGCCAACAGCAGGATGTCGCGCGAAGAGCCTGTCGATCAAGTCTCTAGTTTTAAGAATTTTAAAATTCCGGTACCAAATTTCCGATCCGAGCCTAGCCCCTATTTTGACATGAAGCAACCTCAAATCAATGCTTTTGCACACAGCCTGAAGAGACTTGTTCCGCTCAGGGGGCTCTTCGGCTTCAGGAGTTCACAACCTGGGGTCGACAGGGGGCTCTTTGGCTTCAGGAGTTCACAACCTGGGGTCGACGATGGACTTGTGAACGCCACAGCAATCAACTGCAGCGAGGATTGGACAAAATGTCGAGAAAGGTATCCCTCGAGGCAGATATCAAAGAGGATGGCTGGAAATGCAGGGATGACGAGGGGAACACGGAGACCATACGATGTGCCACAAATAGGTGAGTCGACATTTTCATTTATGGGATCCTTCTAGGGCCTGATCAAGCCAAAGTGGGGGACCTGAGCATGGTGTTTGTTTGGGGCCCCATTACATATCAAACACATGCAAAATATCAACATATGACACATTTGGAGGCTCAGTATCATAGTCCCAAAGGCCTTTTTGTACATACAGAAAACGTTTCACAAATTTTTTACTTTTAATTAATATATGTATAATATTTAAAATTATTAACATATTTTATAATTTAAAATAACAACTAATATTACCAGTTTTAAACCAACTAAAATATTATTTCTGCTTAAAATTTTTTATCACATACAAAATTTAGGGACCCCTTGAAATTAGAGGGGGGGGGGGGGGACAGGCCCGTGCGTTAATCAGGGTCTGTGTCAGAGTACGAATCATTTCCGATGTACGATCAGTTTTGAGATTCTCGTGTGAAATTTGTTTAAATACTGACGTTCGAGTCTGAAATGACTTTCTCAAAGTTGCAATTGAAAAAATTTCTAACAGAAGTCTCTCTAAATTCATTAACGATAAATTTACGATTTCTTTTGCTGTGGGGGAGGGTTGTCATTGGATTGGTTCTCGGAGGAAACTCGTAAACCCTCAGAGGTCTCTAGGTAGTTGGTGATAAAAGGGAAAAGTGGGGGTGAAATTCCAAGAAAGTACCATGGAGTTAGAAACAAGAAGATAAAACGCCTATGGATGAAACGTTTGAAATGCCATAATTCTTTGAGAATTATATCTAGGTGTTGCTAGTGTTAATAAAGTAGCTGTTATTATTAGTTGACACTATAGAAAGGCGTAGTATTTTGCATATGCATTTTTGATTATTTTTAAATGAGAGGTTCCCTTACTATGAGTACAATTAACCAGTATTTTTGCACAATTGTACGATAGAATACAGACATATAGGGAGATAAAAATAAATTGAAAGATAAAATAACTTTGAATACTAAGGAATATTCTTGATTGTTTTAGTTCAACTTTGCATAGGACTAAAATTTTTTTTTACAAAATTGGCAGTTTAAATAAATATTTTAGGCCTTTCACCATAGAAAAGCATACAATGCAGGGCTACTTATCGTATCCCAGCGCCACCTGAATGATTGTCTCAAACGATATATGTTTTTTTTTAATAAAGTTTTAACTTCTTTTTTACCTCCATGGGGAACAACACATTACGCAATAAATACAAAACCATATAAGCAGGGAGGGGTCCTTGTTTATCTATTTAACAATATTTACCAACTATGAAAAGGGGGGAAAGGAAATACCCGGGAAATGGGTAGAATTTCAGTTTCAGTGCCCAAGATATTGGGACGCTGGAGGTCGAATATATAAAGCTAGAGAGGTCGGTTCTTTTATATTGAAATCACTTCTGCTCCTTCTTATCCTATGGTCTGTTTCTCTTTCTGTACTATTCGTCTGTCATTGAAAATAAAAATAAAATATTTACCAAAATTTATAAACCAACATAGATAAATGAGGAAAAGGAAAAGGCTACTGATCTAAAATTTATGTCCGTGGAGTGATCGCGATAAGACGTACTCCGGTGGGGAGACTGTCTTCCAAGGAAGTAAGTTGTACTCTGTTATTGTGCCTACTGTAGAAACCCGTTTATCCGAATCTTTCGAGGCGGAGAGTGTTCTTGTTAAACTAAAATTATGATAATCTGTAAAGGTCAAATAATTATTTATAAATACCATGATTCATATTAAGACATAACTCAGTTGAGGAAAATACCTTTTGTTTGAAATTTATTTTATAAGTGTTCATCACATCAGGTATAACGGAGTGGCAAAGCCACAGAATCTATTAATTGCTGTGGTAATTATAAATACGTGTGTTTCTCTATTTCGGTGTGACAACTTCCATTTTGATATTAATGCATAACAACGTTGAGGAAAATATTGTTTAAAGTTTCTTATATTCGTGCCCACCACAGGATGTATAACGGATTGGCAAAGCCACAGAATCTATTAATTACTATAGCAATTATAAATACGTGTGTTTCTCTATTTCGGTGTGACAACTTCCATTTTGATATGAATGCATAACGCAGTTGAGGAAAATATCATTTGTTTGAAATTTATTTTATTCATGCCCACTATAGGAGGTATAACGGAGTGGCAAAGCCACAGAATCAATTAATTATTGTAGCAATTTTAAACACGTGTGTCTCTCTATTTCGGTGTGACAACTTCCATTTTGATTTTAATGCATAACGCAGTTGAGAAAAATATCGTTTAAAATTTCCTTTATTCGTGCCCAGCACAGGAGGTATAACGGACTGGCAAAGCATCAGAATCTAATAATTATTGTAGCAATTATAAATACATGTGTCTCTCTATTCCGGTGTGACAACTTCCATTTCCAAAACAAATAATACATAAATTAAGAAAGTGGTGTCTGTATAAGTCTTTCCAAGAAGTAGTGTTCTCGATATTGTGCCTACTGTAGAATCCCCTTATTCGACTGAAACGAGATGAGGAGGGGGGGGGGGGGGGGTTGAGCGGAGAAATAAAAACGATGATAATTTGGAAAATTCCAATAATTATCTGTAAATAGAATAATTGATATTAAATACCTATCTCAGCTAATAGAAATCAAGACATTACGATTTTAAGATATTTGTTTTGTTGAATTGATAAGTGAGGAGGATATACTGATAAAATATTATAAACAGTTAACAAACTATAAACAGTTAAAAACTAGGCTATAAACAGTTAACGAGGCAGTTGCAGCGCTTTGAAAACCTGTAAACGAAACAAATGGGTCTGAAAAATTGAATAAAATTATTGAACTTTTCTGGAGTTTCATTTTACTAAGGAGTTTTATTTATGAAAACTATAAGGGTATTTAGCCAGGAACAATTAATAACAACAATAAGAAATCAGGAAATGAAGTGAACCTGGCGATTCTAAAAATATTTTTGATGAGTGATGAGGTTTGAAGAGAAAAATGGAAATAAAAATTCTAGTACGTATTAATGTCCCACTAGGCAAGTTTAGTGATTGACCTGAATGTAAAATCTCGTTAGGTATATTGTACATGTTTAATTTATATACTAAAAACTAAGATAGTAAAATAATTTGATATTTTGATGTAAAGACTAGGGTCGGTATATTCGAATGAAATTGGAGCGAAAACTAGAAGTGCTAACTAGCTACGAACAGTTTACGAGTAATTTGTAGACTCTTAGAAGGTCTATAAGGATATTGAATTTCGAACCAGGTTCATAGTTTTCGAAATATAGTGTTTCTAATTTCAATGTTTTAATATTTCGAACTGTTTTGAAAATGTCTAAAGAAGACAAACTGCCCACAAAGACAGATGTTATTCACACAAAACTATTTCGGCTCCATCGGATTAAAGCCAATGCCGATTTATGATACAAGCTCGCCCACGTCCGTGATACAATTTTCTTCAAATAAATTTTTCTGAAAATAATCATCTGCACAGTTTTATATTTCTATGAAAAGTTTAATTTAGCGTTATTTTCTTAAATAATATTCGACAGCCATTTTCACTGGAACACAGACGGCCATACCCACGGTCAAGTAGAGAATAACTATGCGACATTTGAAAAAAGGAAATTGCAAAAAAGAACTACTAATTTGAATTCAAGACAGATAAAAAAAACTGATTTTCAGTTATATATATATATACACAAGCCATTGATCGTAATTAAAAGTGTGCAAATTCTAGTAGTACTCTAAATTATATATATATATATCAGTTATATATATATATATATATATATATATATATATATATATATATATATATATATATATATATATATATATACAAGGCATTGATCGTAATTAAAACTGTGCAAGTTCTAGTAGTATTCTAAATGAATTTTCTTGTTTAATTCCCCTAAAGAGTTGAATAAAAATCTCTGTTCTCGCTGTAAAAAATAATTTGAAGATGGCAAATCTGAAGAATAAGGCATTCTGCGGTCCCGTCTGTAAGCCAATTTACAAAAAATTAAAGTTTGGCAAAAGGGAAAAGTATTGTAACGAGGACGAAGAGTTTTCGACGAAAAACTCCGTTTTAGATATCCTTGAATTAGAATAGAACGGTTTTGAGATGATGTCCATGTATATATGTATGCTGGTTTGTGTATGTTTGTTAGTATATATGGATGTTTGTGAGTGTGTGTATGTTTATTAGCTTCTGTGCATGTTTTTAGTATGTGTGTGTTGATTGGCATGTGTGTATGTTTGTTATGTGTGCATGTTTGTTAGTGTGTTTGTGTGTGTGTTTTCTAGTGTGTATGCATGTTTGTTAGTGTGTTTGTATGTTTATTAGTGTGTGTGTGCATGTTTGTCAGTGTGCGTATGTTTGTTAGTGTATTCATGTTTGTTAATGTGTGTATGTTTGTGTGTATGTTTGTTAGTGTGTGTGTGTGTAAGCCCTTGAGTCTATGGGCTCAATATATCACGAACCAATAAAGCATTTCAAAGATAATTTACAATTAATGCAATCAGTGAGTACAAGATTGATTTTAAACGTAATCGAATGTTCGGAAGATTCCTCAATTTCGAAAGAATTTTTGAAAAATCAGGACTTTTGCTGATAATAAATAATAATCATGTGAGACGCAATTTTAATTAGAAAGCGAATGATGTAACCTTCAGAACGCTAACTTGAGCCATTCTTTAGATATTGAACAACTTACAATTGCATTCTTGGAGAAATGATTACAAAATCAGGACCTTCAATATCGTTCAAAAAATAATCAAATATACTGCTTAAATATAATGATTTAAAGATAGTGCTCGTTTTTTTTTCAAATAAATTTATCAAAAAATTACGTAAAATTTAAATAATGTCGTTAAGTATCATCCAATAGGTTTACTTTCCATACAACCATCATTATGGTAGATCTAGTTCATTCCATTCACGAGCGAAGATACTTTTTGTAATAGTTTTATCTTTTGGTATTTTGATGTGGATTTTGCATGTGAATATAAATAAGTCATTCTATTTGAACTAATGCCAACACGTAATATAATATGCGTGGTGTTAAATCAATGCCAAAAACATCGTGCTATGCATTTTGCACATCATAATTTAGCTGTGAAAGAATTAAAGGCAAGAATAGCATTAAGTAGGGAATGTCGTGTACTGCCAACATCAGATTTTTTTTAAATCACGAATGACGCTTGGTAGATCTGCTATCTATTATAATGTGAATTGAAAGGTCACTTCAAATTACACAGCCTTTACATATTAAACGATAATTTTCTCCATAACACAGCCCTTATTATGAATAAGAACCATAACGTATAAAAATATTTTATTTGTTTATTTTTATTTATTTATTTTTATTTATTTATTTACTTCTTTTGCTACAGCATATGCAGATGTGTGTCATTTTCAGCTGTGTTAAGTTTGGAGAAGCATCAAGATTTGTCCGAGGTTTCACTATTAATTCTTTTCTGCAAAATGCCTGTAACCAAAGCTGATGTTAAAGAGGCCCAAATAAAAACATTCATTCGCTTAAACCACTGTTGTACTCCCGAAAAGACAATTTATTGAAAACGATAGCTAAATCTGATACGAACAGATAAGTCTTGATGGAATAAAAATTGAGTGTTGCGGTTATTTTTAACACTTTACAACATAGTTGAAAAGTATTTGACTTTGTTCCTTCTGTTTGTCTGTCTGTCCGTTCGCACGATAACGGCCGTAAAAATGACTTTATCAAAATGAAATTTAAAGTATGTTGCTGAGACGATCTGTGGGGCCTATGAGAATATAAATGAATAATATCACCCAAATAGTTTTGGATTTATTCTGGGTTATAAAAATGAAATACATTGAAAGACATAATTTTTCAAACTTTTTTAAGCGGAATTAAAATTCACAAATTGCTTCAAAAATTTTTAGAAAAAATTCAAATTATCACACAAAATGTGTGAAAAAAAAATTAAGCAAAATATGTTATGTAATTTTAACACTTTACAACATAGTTGAAAAGTATTTATGACTTTGTTCCTTCTGTTTGTCTGTCTGTCCGTCCGCACGATAACGGTCGTAAAAATGACTTTATCAAAATGAAATTTTAGTATGTTGTTCAGACGGCCTGTGGGACATATGAGAATGTAAATGAATAATATCACCCAATAAGTTTTAGATTGAACCCGGGTTGAAAAAGGGAAATATATTGAACCCTATGGAACCTAATTTTTCAAACATTTTTTAAGTGAAGTCAAAATTTGCAAATTCCTTTGAAAATTTTAGGAGATATTCAAATTATCCCATAAAATATTTTAAAAAATCTGAGCATAATATGTTCAGTATTTTTTAAATTAAAATAATAATGACACCCATATTATATGAAGGATCACGTGATCCACTTCAAAATAAAATAGAACATGCATATTTTTTTCCCAGAGTAAAAATCGTGATTTTTAAAGTTCTTTTAAATTTATATTTAGTGTTGCATTCGTCCTAAAACCGCTTTATTTTTTAGTATTTTCTGTTAATCTATATTCTGCAGTTACAATATATTTTAGTTTAAATGATCATCCAACTTTGATTATTTCTACAACGAAGCCTCATTTTAATGGATGCAGAATGTAAACAAGTGATTGTAAGATGAGTTGCATAAGAATTGCTGGATTTTTTTTCACGAAAAATTATTGAACTCTAGAGCCTGGAATAAAATTGTATTGATGAAATATTCACTGCTTTTACATAGAGAGCCAGACGATTTATATTTCGATGACGTCGTTTGAATGAAGTTCATTTTTTTTTTCGATGAAGTTTTAAGTTTTGAAGTAAAATAAATTATCGTAGTTCTGTGATAATTAAAAAAAATAGTACCGCTGAATGTATCGCATTTTAGAGATGAAATATTGCATTTCAGTTAGAAAGTGTTTCATAATCAATGCTTTATGCATGATTTACCGCTCTTGTTTAAATATGAGATGAAACAAAAAGGTATTTATATGTGGTTTCGTCAGCGAGGCGCATTCATCACTAATGATTTTAATTATATAAATCTGCGCCAGTTCACTTTTACATATTTGATTATTTTTATTAAAAGCTATTATTTAACTCGTCTGTCTGTTTTAACTTCTTTGATAGTATTTTTAACATATTATTCTTACATCCTGGAGAGATATAATTGGGTGCACCTATAGACATCATTATTCAAAAATCGCTATGAGTCGTTCTTGAAAAATTAGACATATTTTTTTCTACATGGGAAACTTTATATCTCGGACACATTGAGCAAATCAAATTATATTTGGCACGAATTTTTCAAACGATAAATATTAGAAACCTAATTATTATCGGGGAGATATCAGAGAGGATATTATCTAGGATAGCACTGTCAATTTTTTGAATAGGTTCATTTTCAAAAAGAGGAAACAAATGATAAAAGCAAAATTGTGTTAAAATGTTAATGTTAAAGTATTTTAAAATTTGTTTCGAAAAGAGTCACTTTATACGTAATATTAACGATTTTCTCCGTTTTACTTTGAAAGCAGTAACAATCTGAATATTTTGTCTGTTATCAAACGACTGAATTCTTTGCAAATAGTTTTAACCAAAAACAAACGGAAACCAGTTCTACGTAACAGAAAACGAAAAAAAAATTTAATCTGGCAGCACAAAACTTTCCACACAGACGCAAATTCGTTTTCTTCTCTCTTTCTTAATTCATTCAATTGAGTTTAATCACTCAAAATAACCCGGATAATTATTTTAAATGGCACTGAATTTATTGACATTTAATGATTTACATGTAATTCAATTTTTGCTTGACATTTAATTCAATTGATTCATTTAATAGATGAGTTTCATGTGACGTCACGTTCGCAATTCCACTGCACAGCGCCCATGTTCTTTGTAGCATCGGTCTATCCGTACTATTTAAGAATGGGAGATTAAGATAACAATTATGCTACATAATAAAATGATAAAGTTCATATTACTTGACAAATTTATTTCCTCATAATATATTACATAGAAACATACAGAATTAAAATGTATTTTACTTGTGAAATAGATAAGAGAATAGGTAGGACAATTTAAGGTGATAAGAATATCAACACACCCCAAACGAATATAAATTTTTATAGATTTTCAATGTTAAACATCAAATAGTTAGCCTTATTATCTACCAATTAAATAGTGTGAACTGATTATTTCGCAAATTAGTTAGTTTATTCAATTATAATAAATATATTAAGATTTACACACTAATTGTATTAAAATAAATTAAATAAATAAGCATCAAAAGTACCTTGACTTCTTGTTTTGTAGCCTGACTTGGAGTAACTGTAAAATATAGCGTTACATCAGACCATTTGACGGATGGTTTCAGAACAGGCGATCGAGATTGGAACAATATATGGATCGTTAGATAAACCCGTAATAATGAATTCTTCTCTATACCTCTGGTGGCTTCTTTCTAAAGGCAATTTCTCGACGTAATCAGATAATTTCATATTGTAAACCTATCTATATTAAGAAAAAATCGCTACACTGTTTAACAACTAACATGTTAACATTGAAAGAATGCAGTGATGGCGGACGGCGTCTACAAAGAGTATGGCGGTGCATGTGACGTCGGTGCAACTCATCTATTCATTGATTGGCATTTAATTCAATTTTTGCTTTCATTTGGAGAATGGACATATTTCAAAGACGACTTGGCAAATATGCGAAAAAATTAAAATATCTCGAGAACGGTTGCTTCTAGAGTGATGAGGGTTGGTCGTATCCTTTTCGTCGTCAAAAATTGCGTATAAAACATGCATTTAATGGATACATTTAAACAGATGTAGTTTTTTATTTAGATTTGGCGATTTTTGAGGGCCATTTCGCAAAAAGAGCAGATTCCTTTTTTGCCAAATCTTACCGAAATCTAGTCAGCACTAAGGTAATATCGTCGAGTGACTCATCTACAAAAACTCTTTTGTTAAATTGGATCAATTAATTCTTCTCCCGAAATAATGATGTACGGAGCAATATTTTGGACATTGCATTAACACCAAGCAAATTAGGCACTTATCAGTCTAAAAAGAATGACAATCCTATTCACGGGAAAAATCCTCATCAAAATTCAATGGACATACAACTAATATCTATTCCGTGAAATATTATCCTATTGGAGTTAAAATATAAAACTCTTAAAAAAGTAGCTTCTCACGTGAATGGAATGAACCAGACCCACAAGATGGATTTTATGTTGCGCAATACTGCATATAGAAAGTGAACTAACATGCATAGAGTGAACTAATATGCATAGAGACTAGCATACATACACAAAAACTAACATTCATAGAGACTAATAATGACTACTTTTTAAAGTTTGTGCAATTTTTGATAAATTCATTTGAAAAATGTGCAAATTCTCGAGAATGGTTCATGCTAGTGTTCTAAAGCTTGTATCATCCGGTTTATAATGAAAATTTAGGTCTGAAACAACTATTTATTTATCATTATTGATTTTTTGAAAGATTTTCAAAAATTCTTTCAAAATTGAGGGCGTTCCAAACATTCCATTTAATATAAAATTAAAAGTAGTACAGTATAATAATAAACCAGTATAATTATTACAATCAGTATTCACTAAATGCAACAATTATATCCGAAACGGATATTTCATTCTTTTGCGGGATATTACGTCCACACACTAACATATATACATAGAAACTAACATGCATAACAACTAACATGCATGTTGGCATACACAGAAACTAACATACATAGAGTCTAACATACGTAGAGTCTAACATACAGAGTCTAACATACAGAGTCCAACATACACAGAAACTAACATGCATAGAGACTAACATACATATGCAGAAACTAACATGCATAGAGACTAACATACATACACAGAAATTAACATGCATAGAGACTAACATACATACACACACAAATTAACAGACATTGTGCAAAATCTTGCTGTTTCAACCAAGAATCGAACCACGGATCTTCGTGCTGACCAGCCGATGCTCTACCGTTGAGTTACCGAGACGGAATTGCAAGCTCTTATTTGTCAAAGTGGATTCGACAACATGCACACACAGATATCCCCTCAAAAATGTTCAATTCCAGTTCAAGGATGCTTGAAACGTGCTATTTCATCCCGTCACAATGCATTACCTATACACCATACTATGTATGTAGGGAAAATAACAAGCCACTAGGGGTAGTTCTGATGCCATCACAACGAAACGTCCTTCGATCTTCCAAATTCGAGTTTCTAAATGTTGCATTATCATGAAAACACTCGCTGCTGCGATTAGAAACTTTTCTTTGCAACTTTTTTTACATTTACGATATAAATAGTCTCTATTTTTATTTCCTGTTCTGTATTGAAAATTCTGTTCATAAGATATTTTTTTTTCTGCAGTTTGGCTTTTCAGTGAGATTCTTTTCGATAACAGGGAATAGGAATATATGCTATAGAATGTATTATTCTATTGGATTGCTTTGCCAAAGTGAAAAAAATGTCGCCAAATTGATCAAAATGACGCCAAATGGGAAGTAATGTTTCGCAAATTCTGATTTCCGTCATATGACGGGCATACCGCCTAGTATATAAGAAATGCTTTTCTCTCCGTTTGTCTGTAACACTTGCTGATGCATTCGGCGAACTTGACAAATAATCTAGCGATATATCGACAATTTGGCGATATTTCGCCCCAGATTGACGAAAATATCGTCAAAATTGCAAAAATGACGCTAAATTAATAAAAATCACGCCTAATTGTCGAAGTAATTATTAAATTATTTTAATATATGAACTATGTCGCTTATTGAGGATGCTATCAATATTAATAATTGTTTACTTAGAGTTGCGCGAAATATAAGTTAATTGGGTACTTTGAAATAGTTTTACATGTTGTCATCCGGAAAATCGCCAAATGTACAATTCAAAGTTAAAAACACAGTACCGTGAATCTTATACATTATTTTTTTTACTGTAAAAGGAGCAAATTCATTGCATCATATAAAGAAAGTCATATCCTGCCTACATCAGATTTTTTAGTATTTAAGTTTATACTAATAATGGCAAGTATAACCGGCGTTGTTCGTAATTAAAATATGTGCAAATTACAATATATTACTTTTCAGAAAATGTTAATAAAATATTTAATTTCCACAAAAGGAAGCGTAGAAAAATATTTCGCCATACAAAATTAACTTCATAGGCAAATCTCGTTCAACATATGCCTAAACGCTTAGTAGTAGATATAGTTGTAGTGTTTTTATCCTGTTTCAACAATCTATTAAACATAATAGAAAAATGTGCACTATCTCGAGAACGGTTCATGCTAATTCTAAAATTTATGTGAATCATTTTCTAATGAAAAATTCCATACGAAATGATTATTTACGTAAATTTACTGAAATTTTTGATTTGTTGATTATTTTTTATAAATGTTATTCAGAAGTTTGGGGGCGCTTCTGAACATACGATTGCATTTAAAAACAATAGGCTTCCAGTATCCACTATTTGCAAATTTTGTACCAATTTTCGTTCGAATCGCTCCATTCATTAGGGAGATATCATCTCTACAGTCTCACGGACAGACACACACATACATCACCACAAAAATGTTTGATTCGTGTTCAAAGATGATTGAAACGTGCTCTCCCGTCAAGAACACGAATTCGAATTTTCGACCCCTTCACGATGCTTTCCTTATACATTATACAATGTAAATAAGAAAAGTAATATATACGAGTTAACGATGACTTATAACGAGGAATCTAATCTATAATGAGTAACAGAATTACTACCTATTACTTTCCTTATATACAATATTGTATAAGGAAAGTATTGTGACGGGGTTGAAAATTCGAAATCGAGTTTTCGATAGGAGAGAACATTTCAAGCATACCTGATTACGATTCGAACATTTTTGAGGCGATGTCTCTCTCTGTGCGTGTGTGTGTGTGTGTGTGAAAGTATGTGTATGTGAAAGTATGTGTGTGTGTCAGTGAATCTGTTGCGACGATAACTGATTAACGAATGGACACATTCGAACGAAATTTGGTACAAAAATTACAATCCGTGAATACTGGAAGACTATTGCTTTTATACGCAATAGAATGTTCAGAACCTGACTAAATTTTCGAGTGAAATTTTGAAAAATTCATCAAAAAATCAAAACCTTTAATAAAGTTACGCAAATAGACATTTCTTATGTAATGTTTCCTTAGAAAACGATTGACATAAACTTTAGAACGCTAGCATGAACCGTTCTCGAGATATTGCACATTTTTCAAATAAATTTATAAAAAAAATTCCATAAATGAAAAAAAATATATTAACTGTTGAGAAACATGTTCACTTTTCATATGTAATATCATACGATAAATTGAGTGACATCATTCTCGTGGATCTAGCTCGTTCAATTCGCGAGAAAAGATACTTTGAGTAATACTTTTGTATTTGAACGGAAATCTGCTATACAAATAACGCCATAGCGCTTGGCGAGATTTTGCTGACGAGTTTGGCGCAATGTCACCAAGTTGGCGACTTTTTTAAATGTTGCCAAATTAACGACAATCTCGCCAAATGGATAAAAATGATGCTAAATCAATGAAAATGACGACTCATTGACGAAATGCCAATATCTTGGAAAGAATATAAGTATCCACTATAAGAATAATATATTTTCTTTTACTGTAAAAGTAGTAAATTCATTGCATTATATAAGGAAAGTCATGTGCTGCACACATCAGATTTTTTTTAAATGGTGTGAGTGTGTGTGAAAATACTGGAACCCCACTAATTTTAAACGCAATCAAATATTTGGAAGACACTTCAATTTTCAAATCAAATTTAAAAAAAATCATTAAACAATTAAAACCTTCGATAATGTTTCGCAAATGATCATTTATTAAGTCATGTTTCATTACAAAAGAATGACTTAAACTTTAGAATTGCAGCCTAAACAGTTTTCGAGATATAGCACATTTTTCAAATACATTTATTAAAAAACTGAAAATTCAAAAAGTATCAAGTATTGTAAAATAGTTTCCCTTTTCATATGTAATATTGTGCCAACACTCTTGTGGATCTAGGTCATGCTATTCACGAGAGAAAAAATTTAGTGTAATTGTTTTGTAATTTGTCGGCGCGGCAGTCAAGGGCAGGCGTTTCCTTGTCATCGCTCGATTGCCGGGTTGTGGGTTCGAGTCCCACCTGCGGACATGGATGTTGTGATGTTGGGCGCAGTGTGTTCCGACCCCCACTGGTGCGACGGGGCACCGTCATGTGACGGCTAACAGGTTCACGACTCTAGCCATGGTTTAAGAGACACTGACTGTTCCTGTTATATGTTCGGGATATTTATTCTGTTTGTATATAATGTATGTCTTATTCTCTGCCATTTGAAAAAAAAAAATGGTTTGTAATTTGATGCCTAGCAATTCGTCAATAGTAATCTATATAAGTAAAATTGAAAATCTGTCTGTCCCATTATCACGGGAGAACGGCTGAACCGAATTTGATGAAATTTTGTGGGTAGCCTGGAAATAGCCCCACTTAAAATTGAGTCCATGTTTGGAGTTTCTACGACTAGTGGTTCTCGAGATATTAGGAAAACACGAAACTTTTGATTGTCTTATCATCACGAGAGAACAGCTAAACCGAATTTAATGAAATTTGTGGATGTCCTTAAACTAGTCCTCCATAAATTTAGTCCAAGTTTCGAATTTCTAAGGCCAGGGGTTATCGAGATATTAATGAAAAACGAAACTTTTTCCTAGGAGCTCTACTCTCTAACTCCGTGGTTTATCCAAACAGAAAGGTTGAAAATCGTTTGGCACTGAATTAAAACTTTATCTTTGAGTTTGGTGGGAGATTTTTTGCGCTAATTTATCACTTTCTGAAAGCATGAATTGTTTGAAACATCAATTTAAATTGAAAATCTATCTCCATGGTTTATTTTTTACAAGTTTTTACTCAACAATGAAAAGTATAAAGAAATCAAAATGGTTATTTAATTTCGCAGTTTATGAGGAAGATTCTATCGTATATCATGTTGCTCAGAAACGCAGTTAAATTAAATCTGCCTGTTAATTTTAATTATTATTTTTTCGATTTGAATAATAAATAAATGGATATAAAAATATATTTTAGAAAAGAAAGGTCTGATTTTCCTTTTAATTATATTAATTGCGGACTGCGTACATCACTTTCATTAATTTTGGCAAAGAGTTTTTAAGCTTAAATATTGTGTTTAGCTAATAAACTCATTGTGTTTACCCAATAAATTCATTTATCCGATTGTTGAAACAGAAAAAGAGTAGAACGGGTATATCTTCTAATACAATTTTAGTGTTTTCATTTAGTATATATAAACGGGATCAGGATGTTTTATTCTTCAGATCTGCAAATTCAGGGCTACAAATTTGGCGGAATATTACTAACTTGGCAACTTTTCTTGAACTTTGTCAAATTGACGGAAATGTCATCAAATTGATAAAAACGTCGCAAATCAATGAAATTAAATTTCTTTTTTTAGAAGAGAGTACTGAAATGATGTTTCGGTAGCATTTGTCCTGTCAGTCCATCCATCCTACTTAGTAACACATTTTTAAAATATCACCAAATTTATAAAAATGTTTGTAAATCCATAAAAATATCATGAAATTGATAAAATTGCGCTTAGCAAATGAAATTAATTGTGTTTTGTTAGCAGATAGTATTGTGATGATGTTTCGTCAATATGTCGCAAAATGGGACTATCAGTTCTACAGTCCCACTTGGCGAAAAATTTGGCGATTTTTTAAATTATCGCTAAATTGATGAAAATGTCGCCAAACCTTCCATAGCGATAGCATTATTCAGACGCTATGATTTCCATCAATTTATTTGAAGCAAATGATATCATGTCGTTTAGCAACAGATGTAAATCCAATGTGTTATGCGGCATACGATTTTTATTAAATCTTTTCCGATTTGAATAATAAAGATATGTATATAAAATAAATTTCATTGACATTGCATTTTTGACTAGATAATATCAATTACGGTCTTCAGGTTTAAACATTATTATTATTGATATTTTCGGGTATTATTGATTCAGGGATAATTGATATTTTCAAGTTATTATGCCAGTGTTTTCTTATGACAAAAATTGTTTAAACTCATATATTGCAAGTTGTACGAGTAATCTTCTACAAATGTACGGGTATATCTTCGAATCTACGAGAATATAAGTAGTACAGGTATATTGGAATATATTTTGATATATATTGGCATATATTGAAATCAATTACGACCTTCTGGTATAAAGATTACGGGGAATGTTGATATTTTCAATTTATTACGTTATCTGTTTTATTTTGGCAAATATTTTTGAGACTCATATTGTAATATGGGTAATCTTCTAGCACACTCGCATGTTTTCTAATCTGCGACAATATAAGTAGTACAGGGATATATATATATATATATATATTCCCATATAATTTTAGTGCTTTCATTCTGGCATATAATTGGAGTCAATTATGGGTTTATTGATATTTTCAATTTATACACGTAATGTACTAATACAGGTTATATCTTCTAATATTCGCGTATATAAGTAGTACGGATCCCATACAATTTTAATGCTTTCATTTTGCATATATTGATTCAATTCCTTTTTTCTTTTTTTTTCTTGTAAATTTTCTTACAAAAGGGTCCCAGGACGTTTTATTCTTCAGATCTGCTCTTGAAGATAATTTCGTATAGCGAGAACAGAGATTCTTAAACTTCTTTTTAGGAGCATTGTATTAAATGTTTTAACAGAATATTTCGATTAATAATGTAATTTAGTATACTATAGGAATTTGCGCATAATTGTGAATTTTAAGTTTCTTTATATTATATACTCCATACGAAGAACGGGTATGCTGCTAGTTTATATATAAGAAAAGCTCTTCTCTTTGTTCGTCTGTTATCCTTGGCGATTCATATGGCAAACTTGGTGACTCATTTAGCAAAACATAGCTTACTTGGCGATATTTTGCCCCAGATAGACGAAAATATCGTCAAAATTTCAAAAATGACGCGATATTATATACTCCATACGAAGAACGGGTATGCTGCTAGTTTATATATAAGAAAAGCTCTTCTCTTTGTTCGTCTGTTATCCTTGGCGATTCATATGGCAAACTTGGTGACTCATTTAGCAAAACATAGCTTACTTGGCGATATTTTGCCCCAGATAGACGAAAATATCGTCAAAATTTCAAAAATGACGCCAAACGGCTAAATTAATTATCAAAATATTTTATATATACATTGCATTGTTGATTGCTATTCATTTTGATAATATCCATTTATAGTTATACGAAATTTAAGTTAACTGGACACTTCGAAATAGTTTTACAAGTTGTCATCCGAAAAGCGTCAAATGTACAATTTAACATGAAAAAACATTGTCCATGCATCAACAAAGCCTATACATCATTCTTTGTCACTGTGAAAAGAGTCGATTCATTGTATTCTACAGAGAAGGCAGTGTGCTACCCACATCAGATACAATAAAACTAGTGAGACCTGCCCTATAAGTAATAAACAAAAAACACGCAAGAAAATTTCCTATTTTTGTTGAGTTTGTTTACCGAGTCGTATATCTCAAATAGAAATTTATAAAATGATAAGAAGTAAAAGAACATCATGGTCTCACTTTTAGTATCTGATGAAATACGCTACGTAAAGATCCATGGTTACATCGCAGTTTTTCGTTGGGAAAGAAGTATAGTCATTGCATTATGCAGTGAATGGGCCGCCCACATCATGGACTCACTTTCAGTATCTGATGTTATACGCTCGTAAAGCTCCAGAATTCATGAAATGTTCATCCGTGATTGAAACACGTTTGGCAACATTTTGTAGCAGCTTTACCCAGAGATAGATAGATCAAGGTGTTTATATTATTAATGAAAAATTAATACAGTAATACATTTTAATAACTGTAAAATTTGCACATATACAGCAATTCAGAACTGATAATTGTTCTATCTCTGAGCAGCTGCCAATACCGATAGAACTGTTGCCAACTTCTATACAAATTTCTATTTTTACACAAAAATATCTCTAAAGCAATTTCATTCCATGGACCTATAGACTTACGATTTTGATTCGAATTTTTAGATTTATTTTGTTTACTTTAAGGTATTCTGAGAAAATACTCTCTGAGAATGCAGACAATTTTATCTTTTAAGAATTTGGGAATATATTCTTGGAAATAGAACAAAATATTTTCGTGGACGCAGGAAATTTACTTTTTCTACATAAAGAAAAGAAGCGAAATTCTTGAATAAACGGGTTTTGTTAACATGTGTATACCTGAAAGTTACGATATGTGTAGAATTTCTGTCTGACGTTTTCGATTGAACAGTGACTGTACGACGCAAATCAGCAAAGCTGTCCCAACAGCATCTTTGGACCGGTTTCCAATGATTTTAACTGCTCAAATCAGACTTTCAGTATATTTTTCTTATAAACAATAACGCTATTAAAGCATTAAGGGAGATTAAGTAATTTCATAATGCATAAAAATATCTTGAAGTTGATAAAATTACGCTAAATAAATTAAAATAATTGTGTTTTGTTAGGCGATAGTATTGTGATAATGGTTCGTCAATGTGTCGCCAAGTGGGGCTGTCAGTTTTACAGTCCCACTTGGCGATAAATTTGGGGATTTTTTTAAAATATCGCTAAATTGAAGAAAATATCGCCAAATTGATAAAATGACACTCAATTTATCAAAATGACACCGAATTGGTGAAAATTCAATATTTTACATAATTAAGTACGATTTTCTAGATAATCTCTGTTGTTTTGTGTGAATTAAAAAATATTTTTCCTAAATTTGTTTACAAACTGGACCAGGATGCTTTACTCTTCAGATCTGTCTGTGAAGATAATTTTGTATATCAAGCCCAGAGATTCTTATACATTTTTTAGAAGAATTAAATTAAATATTTTAATAGAATATTTTGAATAACAAAGTCATTTAAAATACTATAGGAATTTACACATAATTGTGAATGTTAAGTTTATTTATATTATATTTTCAGTACGAAGAAAGGGTATACTGCTAGTAGTAAATATATTTTTAATATATCTATTTTAGAGCCAAAATACGCAATATCTGAAGAACGTTATATATCAAAGTTTCATGAAGAATAATTCATTTGCTTTTAAATAAAAAAAATAAAATAAAAATATTCATTTTCGTATTATTTTGTAAAATAATTAACTTTCTATAAAGTATTTTCGATTTCCGAAAATAAGTCCGAAAATTGAAGACCTTCCCCTGGACACCACTAAAATGAATAGGCTTCTGACTTTCGTTGGTTGAAACAACTGTACTAAATTCCATTCGGTTTGCTCTATTTGTTCGAGAGATATCGTTCCCACAAACATCATTCAACAGACACACATATATCACTGAAAAAATGTGTCATTTAAATATGTTCAAAATATGTACATCCATATAAATACGAGAGTCATATATTTGACACCATCGCAGTTCTTTCTCTTTGCATATACTATCTATTGTGTTGCGAACGCGCAATGTTCCGTTTGGCGCCTCCACTTTCGTCGGCCTCGAAGGCCAGGCGAAGAAAATAAAGTGCATGACGTCAGCCCAGGATTTCCCAATTAGAAGAAAGGTTGCCAGATTTGGCGATTTATCGCCAATTTGGTGACTTCAGGAATGTTCCACGAACTTTTAGATGGAACAATTATTTTTTGAGATATTAGATAATTCTGGGAATTTCTATAGAGAGACTATAAAAAGGACTCGTCACTCAACTGGAGTTCAGTTGACGAGTTGGCAATATACGAGCTACAGTGGACTGTGACTTTTGTCAATGTTTTGAGAATGGTAGCAATTGTTTTGTTGTTGTTGAGATCCAGACCGTCCAACCTACCAGAAAGTGTAAGGTAACTGTTTGGACGGCCGGGAAGTGCCACCCAATTTAGACCGGAACCCAGTGGGGGAGGCATCCACAGGGACCGTACCCTCCTTCCGCTACCACCAACCTCTCGGAAGGACTTACGGAACCCCATGTTTAACGTGATCGTACTCCGCGTGAATACGGCGGCAGTTGTGGCAACGTGCAAATCCAGAGCGCAAACCACCAGGCTACCGCGCCCGAAATGTGCCAACAGCACACGGTGTTCCCAGGCGGTCACCCACCCAAGTACTAACCGCGCCCGATGCTGCTTGATTTCGGTGATCTAACGAGGACCGGTGTTTTCAGCACGGTAGGGCCGTTGGCTCAGCAATTGTTCTGTTGAAGACCCAGACCGTCCGACTCATCCAAAGGACTCGAGTAACTGCTTGGACGGCCGGAGCAATTGTTCTGTGAAATTATTTTCGCCAGTATTTTGAGAATAATATCGCTTATTCTGTGTAATGAGTGGAGCATTTAAATGGTGTTTGATTGTACATTGTTCCTGTTTAATTTGTGCTTGCGAATAAACGTAAGTTATCCAGAAACTTGAACTCGTTCTTGTATCCTATGTACACACCCACGATTCTAGGGAATACGTTTCGTAAACAATTGTAAAGAAAGCAGTCGTGACAAGCACAAAACGAGTTCTTTCCAGTTTGAATATACCACGCAAAACTCTGTAAATTGCATGTTTCAGGCAAGTAGGCAGTTTATATATGTCCCCACATGTTTTGTTCGGTTGTTGAGTTAATTGCATGGAATTAACTCCCTCGGTTGTGAACGCCCTTTCGGACATATATAATTTAAAGCTTATCTAGTTCTACAATTTGTTGAGAAATAGGCGTGAGGAGGAGATGTTGAAGAAAAATAATGATCTGAGCTAGAATATTTTCAAAGAATAGGTACGAGATATTACGGAACTAGAAAGAGATTTTATAAAAATATAATGCAAATAAATAAATTAAGAGAGAGAAAAAAAAACAGGTTCTTAAATGTCTTTCCCCCGCGAAACAGTGAAGTAGGGAAATGTAAAAACTAAATTTGAACCACACACGAAATTGAATCTAATTGAGGGTGTTAACAGATTCAATTCGATACAATGCTGCATAAATCTTATCATTATCCAAAATTGATATTATGCAAAATTGTCAAAGGAAAAGGTGAAAAATTCGTGACCTTGGCGACGTTGGAAAAAGTTGGCGAATTTTGAAAGTGGTTTCAAATGGACGCCAAATTAATGAAAGTGACGTCATATTAATGAATTAGGGGTTGTACAGCCCAGTGATTAGGAATTGCACTCGGACGACCCGAGTTCGATTTCTGGCTCTGCCCAAACTGTCCCCGTGTTCACGGGGAGTGCAGAAACATTAAATGTGTGGGTCGGTAAGCCCTTCCGAGAGGTTGGTGGTAGGAGAATGAGGGTACGGTCCCGGTGAAAACCACTGTCACTGGTTCCGATCTAAATTGGGTGGTACTGCCGCGGCCGTTCAAACAAATACCTTACACCTTCGGGTAAGTCGGACGTTCCGGGTCGCAGAAGAAACTGATGAATTAATTACAAAATTTTATATATCGACAATATTGCTTATTGCAGGTGCTATCAATATTTTTAATTATTAAGTGAAATACAAGTTAATGGGTTGAAACACAGATTATTTTATTTGCGTGAAATACAGATTAATTGGATACTTTGTAATAGTTTTACATACTGGCATCCGGAAAAGCGCCAAGTATTGATATACAATCAATGCTAAAACTAATATGTCGTGGATTTTATACATAATTATATCGCTGCTACTAAAGCAGTAAAGACATTGCATTACGTAAGGAAAGTCATATGCTGCCCCTCATCTAATAATTTTTCCTTATTACTACTATTATTTTCTATTACCTGGTTGGTACTATTATTTTCTATTACCTGAATTTTGTAAACTTATATAAAGCAACACATGCATTTGAGACTAGTGAAAAAAATTATGTTATTTCATAAATAATATGGATACACATACTAAAAATAGGCTTAAAAGCCCTTTAATAAAAGCTCCTTTCCCCGACGTACAAAAATTACGCAGCCAAAGCGCTTTCGGGCATCACCATGCCTTCATCAGTGTCATTGCCTCTTCGCAAAAAAAAATACAGGTTCTTTTATCACAAATCGTACCAAAATCTAATCAACACCAGGGTCACCCACAAGTGACTGGCCTATAAAATTTTATTGAACTTGGCCAATCAGTTGAGTTAGAGTGAACACATACACAGAGAGAGAGAGAGAGACCGGGTTCGATTCCCGCCGATGCCAAAACTGCCACCGTGTTCACGCGGAGTACGATCACGTTAAACATGTGGGTCCGTAAGTCCTTCCGAGAGGTTAGTGGTAGGGGAAGGAGGGAACGATCCCTGTGGATGCCTCCCCCACTGGGTTCCTGTCTAAATTGGGTGGCACTTCCCGGCCGTCCAAACAGATACCTTACACCTTTCTGGTAGGTCGGACGGTCTGGATCTCAACAACAACAACAACAACAAAACACACACACACACACACACACACACACACACACAGAGAGAGAGAGAGAGAGAGAGAGAGAGAAAGAGACGTCACGCTAAAAATAGTCTTTCGTAATAGTCTTTCGGTCCCAAAACATGTAGATCTGTCGAAAACTCGAGTTGCCATTTTCAGCATGATTCCAATACTTTCCCTATACATTACCATGTATTGTAGAGAAAGTAATATCCACGTTCTGAATACGAGTCATTAATTCGCTATTTATAATACAGTGAAACCTCGATTTTACGTCTCCCGTATTTTTCATTTTCCCGCTTCATACGTTGTTTTTCCTGGGTTCTATTTATTCTCCTGTACCATTAAATGCAATTATCGAGACGATTCCAATATTTTCCCTATACATTACCATGTATTGCAGGGAAAGTAAAGAAACGAAATAACTATTTATATATATATATATATATATATATATTCCGCATTGAAATATCCTAGTTTTGTTTTATAATTTTAATCGACATCTCGTGATAGACATTCCAATGATTCATAACAAAAATATGAGCCTCGTGTAAAACCAAATATTAAAGCCCGCCAAGAACAGGGAAATTAACATTCTTAAAAAATTAGCAGCTGTCTGTGTTTGAAATGCGTTAAGTTGCCAGGTGAAAAAGAAGATGTATTAAAATTGGGAACTCGATATAGTTTATATAAATAAAATTAAAAATATAGAGGTTTATTTGTTTCTGTTTGTCGCATCATCACGGGAGAACAAACAGCTGCGCCGAAATTGATAAAATTTTCGGAGTAAACTTAGAATAGTCCCACTTAAAATTGAGTCCATGTCTCGAGTTTCTCAGACCAGGAATTATTGAGATAATTATAAAAATCTGATGCGGGCAGCACATGACTTTCCCTGCAGACTTATATTCACGTTCTCTTTATTTTAATTACATTTAATTCACTTTTAATTCAATTTTCTTTCTCATTTGATAACTGGACTTTTTTTTCAAAGGTGGCGTAGAGAAAATACGAAAAAACTAAAATATCTCGAGAACGGCTAGTCCTACTGTAATGGGGTTGGTCTTATTCTTTTCTTCGTTAAAAATTACGTATTAAACACGCATTCTATGGATATATTTGAGCATACGTAGTTTTTTATTTTAGAGTTTGGCGATTTTTGAGGGTCATTTTGCAAAAAAAGGCAGGTTATTTTTTTTCCGAATCGTACCAAAATCTAATCAGCACCAGTATATCCCACATGTGACTTACCTACCAAATTTTGTGGAATTCGGTCCATTAGTTTTTCAGCTAGAATGGATACAAGCTTTTGCGGGCCATTTCGCAAAAAAAGGCTGTTTTTGTATACCAAATCGTACCCAAAACTAATGAGCACCAGACTCGCTCACAAGTGACTTACCTACTAAATTTTGTGAAATTCGGTCCATTAGTTTTTTAGTTAGAGTGGATACAAAATCTGCACAGACAGACACACAGACACACACACAGACGTCACGCTAAAAATGGTTTTTTCGTATTCTAGAGTTCTCGAAACGTGCAGATCCGTCGAAAACTCGAGTTGTGATTTTCGACATGATTCCAATACTTTCCCTATATATTACCATGTATTGCAGGGAAAGTAAAAAATGCATTATTAAACATTCCATTGAGATAGAATTATGCAGACGATATTTGTTCCGCAAAGTTATTTAAAAAAAAATGACATGTTGCTAAGCAACGGAATTAAATCCAGTGAGTACATCAGTAAATATTTTTTTATTTAAATAATAAATAAGTATATATAAATAAATTTTATCGGAATTGCATTTCTGATTGGATTATATCCATTACGGCCTTTAGGTTTAACTAAAGATTACGTGGATTATTGATATTTTCAAATCCATATATTATACCTGTAGTACGGGTATATCTTCTAAAAGACTGGCATAATCTTCTAATCTACGAAAATATAACTAGTATGGGTATATCTTCTAATCCGCGGGAATATAAGTAGTGCGGGTATCTATCTATATATACTAATTGCCAAGTGTCCGTCTGTCACGTTTTTTTAGGCACTTCCCAAATAGATAGAGACTTGCAATTTGGTACACGGCTCGGTCGTTCGATGAAACCCCCTGGAAAAATCGAATTTTTCGAAAACGTTCTATAGAGGGGGTGCCCCACACCAAAACGTTCGAAAAGTGAAATGATGGGAAAGCATGCTTTGCGATGAGATAGAGACTTCAAATTTGGGGTACGGGTAAAAAGTGGTAAAGCAAGAAAGTGTGCAATTTCAGTTTTCCAACATTTGCTTTTGTAGGGGGTGCCGCTCACTAAAATGTTCGATTTGCTGAACAAATGGAAAACGCCTCCTTTACAATAAGATAGAGGCTTGAAATTTAGTATATGGGCTAACCATTTGACAAAAGAACCAAAGATGAATACAGTTTGACAAAAATATTCATTAACGTGGTGCTACACAGAAGAACGTTCGAAAGGTGAAGTGATAGAAAAAACATGCTTCTCGATAGGATAGAGACTTCAAATTTGGTGTACGGGTAAATAGTTTGAAAGGAAGAAAGTGTGAAATTTCAGATTTCCAATATTTGCTCCTTTAAGGGATGCCGCACACTAATATGTTCGATTTTCGGAATAAATGAGGCACGTTTCCTTTTAAATGTGATAGAGGCTTGATATTTGGTATATGGGCCAATCATCTGATAAAAAACCCAAGACAGAGTCTTTAAAAAATATTCATTTATGGGTATGCTTCACAGAAAACAGTTCCAAAGGAGAAATAATAAAATAGGGGTGCCTCGGGATGAGATAGATTTTAATGTGGTGTACGGGTAGTTAATTCAAAAGGAAGAAATGCGCAAATTAATTTCCCAATATTTTCTTCTTTGGGGTGTCTGCACACCAAAATATTCGATTTGTCGAATAAATGTGAAACGCCAATTATTAAAACATTTATATTATTCAGGGGTTGCTTATTGCTAGACAGCTGATTTTCAACGAGTATTCGGCTAGTATCTCCTAATACAATTTTAGAGCTTTCGCATATGTTGATTCAATTTCATATTTTCAGTAAATTTGTCTACAAACAGGATAAGGATGTATTTATTCTTCAGATCTGCCTGTGAATATAATTTTGTTTAGAGAGAACAGATATTGTTAAACTTCTTTTAATGGGCATAATGTAAATATTTTAATAGAATGTTCGAATAACAAGGTCGTTTAGAATACTATTGGAATTTGCACATGATTGTGAACTTTAAGTTTCATTGCGTTGCATATTCCATATGAAGATTCCATACAGCTGGCATCAACTAAATATCTGCGTAATTTTGTGCAATTAAATTTAATTTTATGGGTTACTAAAACGAATTACTCGACAATATCCGGGTCCTAAATGGAGTGGCTGCTACTTGATGCCACCCAGTTTCCAAATCACCAAATCAGTTTCAATCCAAATCATCGCGAAAGGAAAAATCCTAAGTTTAGGAGCAAAGAGCACCGCTCCACAAACTTCCCTACAAAATACGAAATCAGAATGCGAATCCGCGAAAGTGGTAAAGCAAGAAACGCTCTCCGAAAACGTAAAAAGAAATATAAAGTAAAATAAATGTACAGCAGAGAAGGTTTTTTAAATATATTTGCTAATAGATGGCGGTAGAGTTTAGCTGTGAAAGAAAAATAAAGAAGTGTCCGATTATTTCGGAAATAAAAATGACCCATACGTTTATAACTTATAAAAATTATAATTAAAGAAAGGATGGATTCAGGATTTTCGTTTGTTTTGGAGCAGTGTATAATATTTAAAGAAGCTGCTGTTACTTCATAAATATCCAATTGCCAGTCGATTTTTTATATCGCAATATAAAAATTGGGGACATTTTAAACACACGAAATGTATATATATTATATATTGTTTTAAGAATTCATAAAACTGAGCCTCTTAATCATATGGATTCTGTACACAGTTTGTTTGAAAGAGAATTTTCGGATTTCCCGATGATGTCAAAATAAAAATTCTATGATACTATTTTAGGTCACTAAGAAATCGATTTCTGTGAAAATCGGGCTGAAACATAAAATAACTAAAAAACTAGTTCGAATTAAAAAAAATATCTGATGGGGCAGCACATAACTTTCCTTGCAAACTCAAATTCGTTTTTCTTTATTTATTTAATAATTCATTAAATTGAATTCAATGGCACAAAATAACAGCCATAATTATTCTAAATGACACTGAATTTGAGCTTTTAATTCAATTTTCGCTTTCATTTGGTAACTGGACATATTTTCGAAGGTGGCGTAGCGAAAATGCGAACAACCTAAACTCTCTCTAGAACGGTTAGTCCTAATGCAATGGGGTTGGTCTTATTCTTTAAAAATTATATAGAAAACAAGCATTTAATCGATATATTTGAGGATACGCAGTCTTTTATTTTAGATTTTGACAATTTTTGCTGGCCATTTCGCAAAAATTAGCAGGTTATTTTTCCCCAAATAGTATCAAAATTTAATCAGCACCAGGGTAACCCACAAGTGACTAATCTACCAAATTTTGTAAAATTTGATCTATTAGTTTTTCAGCTAGAGTGGGATACAAGCAGTTTTTGCGGGACATTTCGCAAAAAGAGCGGATTCTTTTATCCCAAATCGTACCAAAAGCTAATCAGTACCTGGGTCACACACAAGTGACTTACCTACCCAATTTTATGAAATTTGGTCTATTAGTTTTTGAGTTAGAGTGGATACATACATTGCACAGACAAATATACAGACAGATCTGTCGAAATTTCGAGTTGCGATTTTCGGCATGATTCTAATACTTTCCCTATACATTACCGTATTGCAGGGAAAGTAATAATAACGCCAATGTTCATCTTCTGTGTACCATATTTCACGGCCGTACAACGCTTAGATTCCACGCCACACACACACACATATATATATCTTCTTCAAGAGAAAATAAATCTGCGTCTGTAGAGAAAATCATGTGATGAAAACATCGGATTTTTAACTCTAACCGCATAACACAAAATTGTCTCATCTCCCATTCTCCAAATTTTTACCGACATTCCTCTACCTCAGATATATTTAATAAAATCTGACGTCAGGTTCTTCTCCGGCGCGTCAACTCTCCGATATTATCAGGGTTGACACCAAATTTATGACTCAAGAAATTCGCAATCTCAAACTTTAAATGAAATAAAATGACACAACCCCTTCGCCGACATCCAGGTACGCAGATCTCTTTCCGAAACTTCAGCCTCTTTTCCGAGACGTGCAAATATAATGATTGTGCAATGTCACACTCCTCGCTAGAGGGGGAGGAGGAAAACTGCCGACAGTTTAAGAGCTATTCGGAATTTTTTTTTTTTATTTCACCAGCGCTGAAAATATGTAGACCGTTTCAAGCCACCCCCCCCCCCCCCATCTACTTTTTCATCGTTTCAGAAGTTTTTGAAAAATATGAGAAAGAGTAAAACTGTAAAAAGTTTGGAGGAAGGTATTTTGCCTTTAGATCCAGCGAGGGGCGATATACATATATAAAACAGTACATAAGTGAATTTTTACTTTCCCTGAAATACATGGTAATGAATAGAGAAAGTATTGGAATCGTGCCGAAAATAGCGACTAAAGCAATGAAAAAGGACAAGCAAAAAAATCCAAAATTATCGAATAAAACATCTCTTTGGTGTTCTGAAGATCATTTTTCGGTAAGTGAACATTTGCTTCTGTTTAAATATTATTTACTTGAATTTATGGCCGTAACCAAAGGTTTTTTCGGGGGTTCAAACCCCCCAAAATGAAAAAATTAACATTGAAAAGGTAAAAATCAAGATATGAAATGTGGGTTTAACCCCCCCCCCCCCCCTCCGAAATCAAATCCTGGATATGATCTTGCTTGGATCAATAATAAATTATAAATAATCCTGTGTAGATAGTAATTTAAAATTAAAGAATTTTGTGGTCAAGTTAGGGATTGAACAATAAAACATACTCTAGCTTGTATCTCAAAATAATAAGATTTAAAAACATAGAATCAAACCATAAAAATATCTAACAATTTATTAAACAGGGGTGGAGCTAGAATCTGGCCGAGGGAGGGGGGAGAGGTGGCAGTAATAAATATCTTAAAATGACGCCAGCGTTTTTTGCGCCAAACAATTTATTGAAATAAACAATGGCACATTAATTTATAATTATTTCTTTTTGATGATATCCATTGTATAAATAGAAATGTTAACATTATATAGTAATTTATAATAATAAATGGCTGTCATTCCTTGTGTAACAAATAAGTTGTGATCATAAGTTGTGCAACCCTCATTTGTGAAATAAAGATATATCTTATCAATATTTATCTGATATATATATATTACTTTAACTATTATTTGTCAGTATAAATGCATTATATCTTCAACTTATGCAGTGTTTATACAGTAATGGTTCAATCAACTTTTGTCCCCATATACAGAACACAATATCCCAGTGTGTCCCCCCCCCCCTTCATCTGCTAAATAAAATATTCCTTTTTTGGAGGGGGGGGGGGGGGTGAGACGAAAAATTAACTCTTATAATGTTTTTATTCTTCCAATTATATCAAAATAATATAATTTGACATATTACAGAATATCCTATAAAAATTTTTTTAAGTTTCGATAAATCCTTTAACTTTGTAATGGAAGACATTAAATCTAACTATAAATGTAACTGTCTGCAGGCAAAGTCATGTGCTGCCCACATCAGATTTTTACTTTCCCTGCAATACATGGTAATGTATAGGGAAAATATTGGAATCATGTCGAAAATCGCAACTCGAGTTTTCGACGGATCTACACGTTTCAAGACCTCTAGAATACGAAAAAACCATTTTTAGCGTGACGTCTGTGTGTGTGTCTGTCTGTCTGTCTGTCTGTCTGTGCAGATTTTGTATCCACTCTAACTAAAAACTAATGGACCGAATTTCACAAAATTTGGTAGGTAAGTTACTTGTGAGCGAGTCTGGTGCTGATTAGTTTTGGGTACGATTCGGGATAAAAGAACCCGCCTATTTTTGCGAAATGAACCGCAAAAGCTTGTATCCACTCTAACTCAAAAACTAATAGACCGAATTTCACAAAATTTGGCAGATGAGTCATTTGCGGGTCACCCTGGTGCTGATTAGATTTTGGTAGGATTCGGAAAAAAATAACCTGCCTTTTTTTGCAAAATGGCCCGCAAAAATCGCCCAAATATAAACTAAAGAACTACGTATGCTCAAATATATCCATTAAATGCTTGTTTAATACGTAATTTTTAGCGAAGAAAAGAATAAGACCAACCCCATTACATTAGGACTAGCCGTTCTCGAGATATTTTAGTTTTTCGTATTTTCTCTACGCCACCTTTGAAAATAAGTCCGGTTACCGAATGAGAACGAAAATTGAATTAAAAGTGAAATAAATGTGATTAAAATAAAGAGAACGTGGATATAAGTCTGCAGGGAAAGTCATGTGCACATCATATTTTTAAAACTGACTCTTGATTCCTCTCTATATAGAATATTGGTCCCTAGCACTGTGGAGGTTATTATTACACCCCTAAGGACAAGTCTGCAAGAAACACATTTTAAAATATATGCGGCATAACGAGGCCACATTACAGTTCGGGGGGACCTCGCCAGAAGCGTGAGCCCTGGTACAACGCACACCTTATCTGGCTGCTACTGCCAGTCTTAAAATTATTATTCATAAGTAATTATAAAATTATTATTCATAAGTACTAAATATCTGACGACAGTTACTTTGTTTTGATTGGAAACGGGTTATTGATATTCCCCAGCATTTGCCGTATATATATTAGTGTTATATTACACATCGGACTATGTCATTCAAATTTGATTTTTTCTAGTTTGTATTGCATTTAAATTTCTGGAGTATTTCAGGCATGCTTTATTTGTCTTTACATAATTTTAAACTACAATATAAACTACTATAAAAAGTCAGTTATCAGCTTAAAAGCAGAATAGGACATTGTAGTGTGCGACTATTTCCACGTGCAATCAAAATTAAAGTTTTAAATGTAAAGGAATTATTCATGCATTTGAATTAGTTTTAGATTTATTTGTCAATATTAATGAAGATCATACATGCCTCTTAGTTTTAACTCCTCGCATTTCTGCTCCAATAAAATTGGGATCCGTTCCCCAAAACGAAAACATACACATAGCGTCAATTTTAGGAAGATTATCAGATTGTCCTTTGACAAATCCCGGAAAAATCGACATCTTAAACAAAATGAAATGGATGGGTTATACAATTAGAATATACGGTAAAATTAAAAAATTTTATAAAATTTACGGCTCAAAAAATGATTTCTAAACTATGAACGCGAAGAAGCGAATGGATCTAGCGTTGTTTTTAAAACGTAAACACTGATACTTCATGCATAGTGACGTCAGAGCCAATCACGTAGCGTTTCAAGATCACATGACATTGGGTCATTTTTCTCTTATTTAAACTGCAATTTTTTATTTATTCGAAATCATTTTGATATTTAATGTGACATATTTGAAAATCGTAAGCCTAAAATTACCAGGAAATTATAAAATTGAGCATTTTTCCTACGTGTGCAAATTCCGGATTAGAACTGCAAAATCGGTGTCTGTTTTTTTGGGCATTATAATAAATTCTGAAAAAGAAAGAGACAATGAATTTATGTCTGTAGGGAAAATCATGTGCTGATTCTTACTTTACCTACAATGCATGGCACTGCATTTATTCACCTTCAACGAAGGACTGGCCCAAACCTGATAAAGCCTCTCTGCGGAAATTAATATCGATGAATGGGGGTTGCTTTTCTAAGATGGTCTATTGATTTTAATCGCAATCGAATGTTCGAAAGACCGCACAATTTTCGAATGAATTTTTGAAAACATTATTAAAAAATCAGGACCGTCAATAATGGCAAATAAGTAATCATTTCTTACTTAATATTTCATTAGAAAACGAATGATACAAACTTTAGCCTGTTTATAAGTGTAACGAATGATACAAACTTTAACATGCGTATAAGTGTCACAATGTATAAATGCACAAGTGTATAAACGTCAGTTCCACTCATCTATATAAAAAAAGGCAATGCCTGTCTATGTGTCTGCCTTATACACTATAGGCTCATAGCGACCGCGCGTCGCAGAGCTACGAAATTTGGCAATCGGAGACCCGGGGGTGGGAAGGTGACACGTGAAAACAAAAAAATTTGAAACAAAAAACGTGAAAACAAAAAAAAAATTTTTAATTTGAATTATTCTTTTTGTTATTTAATGTTTTATGCGATTTTGACCATTTCCCCCCCGTTTTTCTCCACCATCCAGACGTCGTAGAAAAAAACAAATCGCAGGACCGGAAAGAGCAGACAATTGCCAGTAAAACTATATAAATTTCAAATCTCAAGGACAAATTCTAATACTTTTTAAAGATTGTAAAACAAAAGTCTATTTCAACAAACGAACTGTCGGGTTTAAATCCTCGCATCGGAAAAAGTACCGACAATTTCAACTAATAATTTACATTTTTAGAAAGCTCAAAGATCACGCATTCTTACAAGCCCAATTTGGTCAAGAAATAATTAAAAATAGCCGCACGATCCGGATTTTAAAGAAGTCATGAGTTTAAATTTCTCGGCAAAAGGGCCAAAGCAGTTTCGATTTTCCACTCACATGCGCGCGCAGACGCACGGCGTTTCTATGGCGACGGTTTTTGGCACGCAAGAAAATTACATTATATTTTAAATGATAGAATTAAAAGCTTAGCATATGGTCATTATAAAATTTAAATAATTGAATTATGGTGGATTGAATTGTGGTGATGTATTGTATACATCGGGTGGTGGTAACAGTATACAGAGTGAAATTAAAATATAACGTTATTTTCTAATAAATATAAACTACCCGCCTTCGGCGACCAGCCTGTTCGCTACCCTTAAAAATTCTGACGGTGGCAAACTCGCTGGCGCCATAACACCGCGGAGTTGTTTTTGAGACCCAGACCATCCGACCTACCAGAAAGATGTAAGGTAACTATTTGGATGGCCAGGAAGTGCCACCCAATTTAGACCGGAACCCAGTGAGAGAGGCATCCACAGGGACCGTACCCTCCTTCCCCAACCACCAACCTCTCGAAAGGACTTACGGACATTTTAAATGATGGAATTAAGAGCTTAGCATATGGTCATTATAAAATTTAAATGATTGTTTTAACGTCATTAATACTAAAACAATGGTATCTAATATAAATGGTCATTATAAAATTTAAATGATTGAATATATAATAAAATGCGGTCATTATAAAATTCAAATGATTGAATTATGGTGGATTGAATTGTGGTGATGTATTGCATACATCGGGTCGTGGTAACAGTATGCAGAGAGAAATTATTATATTTATTAGAAAATTACGTTATATTTTAAATGATGGAATTAAGAGCTTAGCATATGGTCATTATAAAATTTAAATAATTGAATTATGGTTTTAACGTCATTAAACTAAAACAAACTTTGTTAACTCCACGGGGTTATGAGGCCAGCGAGTTTGCCACGGTCAGAATTTTCAAGAGTAGCGAACAGGCGCCGAAAGCGGTTAGTCTGTATAATATAGAAAATCCACTGGTGCTGCCCCATAAAGATAGCAGCCACACATATGAATGGATTTTCACGAAACTTTATATCCGGATTTATTATCAAAATATCTAGAACTACATAGAATTTTTTTTATTACCTAAGTTCCTAGCTAAATCAGTTTTTCAATATTTTAACTTTCAATGTCTATATATTTCCAATGTACATACTATTTTTTAGGAGCCTAAAAATAGGGATTTTATATAAACATAGTACATTCAAATGCTTTCAACAGCCGCCAAAAAGCCTTTTTAATCCTGTCTATAGCCAGCAATAGACCGAAAAAATACATGAAAGGGATTTTTTAACAGACGGACTGAAAAAATCCCTTTTTCAGCCTTCAATCATGGGTCGGATAAAAGGTGTGGGAGGAAGAAAATGAACAGACAGTAAACTCAATGAAAAATAAATACCGTAAATAAACAGACTTACTTATCCCTTTCAACCGCTGGCATCCTGAATATTAAAGGAAAGTCCATTGTAAAGAGATGGGACACAGATAAATAGCTGAAGTTCAATGTTCACATTTTTTCAAGCTTCCATCGAATTTTTTGGGTTTCGGAGTTTCTCTAAATTTCTTACACTTTCACATATTTATTTGAAAGAAAATGTTTCAGTTTGTCAGTTTGACGATATTTTTACTTTCTCTGTATAAACAATGTGTTGTTTTTCAGAATTTGTCGAATTCGAGATTTTGACGTATAAGCACTTTTTAATACCTCCTGAACACTTTTGGAAAAATCTGATGTGGGCAACACATGACTTTCCTTATATAATGCAATGAATTTATTACTTTTACAATAAAAAAAATAGGTTTTTCTTATAGTAGATATTTATATTCTTTTCAAGATATTGAATTTTCGTCAATTAGTCATCATTTTCATTGATTTAGTGTCATTTTTATCCATTTGGTGAGATTTTTAAATTTCACAACATTTAAAAATGGCGGACATTCCGCCAAAATCACGCTAAGAGTTATGGACAGAGAAATAAGTTATTCTTATAGCAGATAAATAATTATTGGCGTTTAAATACAAAAGTATTACTCAAAGTACCTTTTCTCATTAATGGAATGAGCTAGATCTACGAGAATGATGTCACCAAATTTATCGTATGATATTACATATGAAAAGTGAACATGTTTCTCAACAATTAATATATTTTAATTAATGGGATTTTTTGACAAATTTATTTAAAAAATGTGCAATATCTCGAGAACAGTTCATGCTAGCGTTCTAAAGTTTATGTCAATCGTTTTCTAAGGAAAAATTATACACGAAATGTCTACCCCTGGGTTGGTCGTGTGGTCTGGGCCTTCAACACTTCAACACGAAATGTCTATTTGCGTAACTTTAGGCTTTGATTTTTTGATGATTTTTTCAAAATTGCACTCAAAAATTTAGGAAGGTTCTGAACATTCGATTACGTTTAAAAACAATAGGCTTCCAGTATTCACAGATTGTGATTTTTGTACCAAATTTCATTTGAATCGCTCTATTTGTTCGTGAGATATCGTCTCCACAGATTCACTGACACACACATACTTTCACACACACATACTTTCACACACACCATACTTTCACACACACACAGACATCACTTCAAAAATGTTTGATTCTTAATCAGGGATGCTTGAAACGTGCTCTCCCGTCGAAAACTCGAATTCGAATTTTTGACCCCGTCACAATACTTTCCTTATACATTATGTATATAAGGAAAGTAATAATGTCCGTTTGTGCGTATATGTGTGTGCGTGTATGTGTATGTCTGTGAGATATGGAAGCGCTAACTCAAAAATAAATGCTCGTACCACTCTAAAATTTTAAATGTGGATACAATAATTCAAGAATGAATATTCAGACCTCTATAAAATTTTACATACGGATACGATAATTTAAGAATGAATGTCCTTACCACTATTAAATTTTATATGTAGATACGATAATTACAGAATTAATGTTCAGACCTCTATGAAATTATACATATGGATACGATAATTGAAGCATAACCTTTTACATACCTCGGTGCACTAGCTTAGCAGAGGCAAAATTTTGGAAAAGTTTTTTTTCTTTGCAACAAGAAATAATGTTGTTTTTACAGCGAAACAATAACATTTACAGCGAACTGCAAAATAATGGATGGTTGTGTATTCTAGCTTTCCTGTGCAGCATTACAAGGAAGCCTAGCAGTCTCAATAGTCATTTACAGGGTGAAAATAAGATAATTTCACAGATGGCGAATAAAATATTTGCTTTCGAAGAAAAATTAAACATTTATTACGAAGAAATACAAAACCAAATAGTGCAAAATTTTCCAACCATGACAAAAGCTAAACAGGATGGTATTGATATTTCTATAGAAAACTATACAATCATTTCAAATTATGTAACTGCGCTATCCGAAGAATTTGAAAGTAGATTTCAGGATTTAAGGAAAATCAAGAATACACTGTTGCTCGTAGAAAATTCATGTCACTTGGAATACTAACAGAACTGGTTGGTGTATTGGGATGTAGTTACGAAGAGTTATGTGACGAATTTATTGACATGAAAAACAATACACACCTGGAAAATATTTTTAAAGAAAAGAGTAGGAAAAGGTGAGGAAAAGGAGTACGCCAAATTTTGGAAAACAGCGCCCGAACAATATAAGACTGTACAAAAGTGTGACCAAATTTTGCTCACGTTGTTCGCATGAACGTATCTTTGTGAATCGTCCTACTTGAAAGTGAAATTTGCAAAAAATATATATAGAAACCAGTTTACTGATTCTCATCTGGGTGGCGTTTTAAGAGTAGCATGTAGCAGTTACAAGCCTGATCTAAATAAGATTGTTAAAAGAGTTCACAATATTAACTGTCTCATTAGTTTTATTCCTTGATAAATAAATACTTGGACTCATTTACGTTTTTTCATTAATCCTTATGTTGCGGCCCGTGTGAAATAGCTGTCATGTGTATGCGGCCCGAGAAAAAAATAGGTTGAGTATGGCTGAGGTACACTGTCAAACTTGGTATCAATCGAAAAAAAATTCAAGCCCTTTAACCTTTTGCTTACGGGTGGGACAGCGTCAATCCCATACGAAGAACCTCCCAAAAATACAGATATTTGACATACCCTATCCCAAACAGTTCGATCCCCCTTTGCAGACATTGGCGTCCATGGACGGCAATATATTGTGACGGAGTCGAAAATTCGAATTCGAGTTTTCGACGGGAGAGCACGTTTCAAGCGTCACTGATCACGAAACGAACATTTTTGAGGTGATGTCTGTGCGTGTGTGTGTGTCAGTGAGTCTCTGGAGACGATATCTCACGAACTAATGGAGCGAATCGAACAAAATTTGGCACAAAAATCACAATCCGTGAATACTGGAAGTCTATTATTTTTATACGCAATCGAATGTTCAGAACCCCCCTAAATTTTTGACTGAAATTTTGAAAAAATCATCAAAAAATCAAAACCTCTAATAAAGTTACGCAAATAGACATTTCTTATGTAATTTTTCATTAGAAAACGAGTGACAAATTTTAGAACGCTAGCATGAATCGTTCTCGAGATTTTTCAAAAAATTATCAAAAAATCATAAAATAAAAAAAAATGTCCTATTGAGAAACATGTTCACTTTTCATATGTAATATCATGCAATATTTGATGACATCATTCTCGTGGATCTAGCTCATTCAATTCATAAAAAAAGATACTTTGAGTAATACTTTTTGAACGCCAATAGTCATTTATCTGCTGTAAGAACAACTTATTTTTCCGTCCATAACGCTTGGCAAGATTTTAGCGACGAATTTGGTGGAATGTCGCCAACTTGGCGACTTTTTTAAATGTTGCTAAGTTAACGAAAAACTTGCCAAATGGATAAAAATGAAGCTAAATAATTGAAAATGACTAATTGACGAAAATTCAATATCTTGTAAAGAATATAAATATCTACTATAAGAATAATCTATTTTTTTATTGTAAAAGTAATAAATTGATTGCATTATATAAGGAAAGTCATGTGCTGCTTACATCAGATTTTTTTAAATGGGTAGGAGTCAAATTAAAAATACGAGTATCAATATCAGTACAATAGGTATTATGGACATCAATAAATTTATAGATAGAACAGCTCTTACTGTAATCGTGTTTAACAGTAGTATTGTGAAACAATGTTTTCTTTCTAGTATTATTAACGGGTATATGGAACAAGTATAGAGAGACAATAGTGTAAGCGAAAGTAAAAATGATTTTCTTCCCATTTCATTCCAATCGACGTGTTCGAAGAAGAAGCGCCAATGACAGAAGTTCAAGACGCGATTCACCCGTTAAAAAAGAAAGCTTGTCGATTGATTACTGTGAATTTACTGCCTTCTCAATTACGATCGGGTTTCAGTGTCAATCTCGCTCTCCATTTCCATCTCAGAATCTCTATTTCGAGAGATGCGAATGTCTCTAATTATGCGATCGGCGACACTTGGAGCTGCAGCAGATCGGCGAGGATTTAAAAGCAGTCATTATTTCGCGGTGGGGGCGTGCTTTATTTTAAAATGCTCCGGGTCTTAATTAGTGTTTGGTCTTTAATATCTTCTCGAAGATTCATGATGTTCATATGATTTGGGAATTGTACTTGGGTCGAATATATTTAATCGATTGGTCTATGACAGCGTTTTTCAGATGATGATACGCGTATCGTCAAGGTACGCCAAGGGAATCAGAAGGTGTGTACGGCCTACTTTATTAGTATTGAGCAAAGTTGACCTCCATTTTTTTACCAAACTCTTTCCTAGAAGTAAGAAAATCTTGAGCAACGTAGCCTGGTAAGGGCGTGAAAGAGAAGAAGTGTCGTACAGGACAGAGCCCCAGGCGCGGAGCGCCTTTAATCTCCAGTCTCAATATATGGTTCGTATCTTCATGCTGTGACATTATTTCATTGACACATGATATGGAGGCTCAGATTTTTTTTATTTACTATTTTATTTTTGACTTGGCTCCTAGTGTGGCAGTTTATTGCACATTTGGGTTTAGTCAGTTTGGGGGGTTGATGCAGATCTGAGGGTAACCTAACAACTTGGCAGTTTAAGGATTAAGAATACTTTTTAAATTTGAAAAATATTGACCGCGATTTTTAATTAATTTCAGTTGCTAGTGAAGGAGTTTACCTAAATCCGGTTATTCAAGGTTGAGTACTGCACAGAGTCTCTTATGAAATTTGACCTTGCGATGATCATAGTCAGGTAGACTGAATAGAAATTCATTTGGAACTGAAGGCAGGTTGTCGTAGAATTTTAGCGCTAGCTTTTTAATTTGGGCTCTCACGGTTTTTATTTTAAAGTCTTTTCTAATCACCGAGTTCCTTAAATATGTAGGGGCTTTCCTGATACACCTTAGGATTTTATTTTGTCTTGTTTCTAAGAAGTCTATGGTAGTTTTACAGGCATATCCCCATACGGGTGCTGCATACAGCATTCCCGGGCGGATGACCGATTTGTATATTAGAAGTTTGTTTTGATAATTAAGATTTCCGTTTCCTATCATTGGGTATAAAGCTCCTGTGGCATTATACGCTTTTTTATTATGTTTGTTACGTGAAATTTCCAAGTTAGGTGGGAGTCTATCGTTACACCTAGGTTTTAAGTTGATTTTTCCGCGCGTAGTGCTTGGTTGTTTATATACATAGGCGGCGGGGGTTTATGCTTCCTAGAGAAGTAAATCCAATGACATTTATTAGGGTTTAATTTTATTCGCCATTTTTTCAGCCATGTTTGGAGTATGTCTAAGTGTTGTTGTAGCTGGCTGTGCATTACAGTGAGATAAGTGTGTTTTGCAAGTATCGCACTGTCGTCTGCATAGAGTGCCAGCTCGGTGTTTGGAGTCCTGGGGATGCCATTCAGGTATATGTTAAAAAGCGCAGGGCCCAGGATGGATCCTTGCGGTACACTACTTTTTATGAGCTTGGGTGCAGATAAGTTATCTTTAACTCTGACTTGAAAGTGTCTGTTATTTAAGTATGAAATTAAAAGTTTGACTAGTGCGTCAGGGACTTTTAGAGTGATCAATTTGTATGCTAAACCACAGTACCACACTTTATCAAAGGCGTTTTGTATATCCAGGAAAATTGCAGCTGTGGGTGTCTTGGTATTTAGTCCAGAAGATATGTACTCTACCACTCTCAGCAGTTGATGAGTGGTGGAGTGTTTTGGCCGAAACCCAAACTGCTCCGGAATGATAATGTCATTCTCACTAAGGTGCGTGTTCAGTCTCTTTAGAATTATTTTCTCAGTAATTTTACGAAGTGTTGGTAGTAGGCTAATCGGTCTGTAGTTGGCTGGAATTGTGGCATCCTCTCCTGCCTTATAGATCGGTATAATTATCGCGTCCTTCCATTCTTTAGAGAAATAGTTTAATTTTAGTATTTTATTTATTAAAATGGTCATGAAAAAAATGATATTTAAGGGTAGGTTTTTGACCGCTACGTTCCTGATTTTGTCATGTCCTGGACTCTTACGGTTCTTTAAGTTTTTGATAATTTCGACTATCTCTTGCGGTGTGGCAGGGTTAATCTCAGCCGTGACCGGAGAGTTTCTAAAGTTATTTAGTGTTTGCCTGGCCGTTTTTAGGGTGTCCTGACACATTAAATCGTGGTTTGGTTCGAATTGCTTTTCGTAATGCGTTGCGAGCGCCTCGGCTTTTTCTTCATCTGAGTACGTGGTATTATTGCCACCTAATAATGGTGGGAGTTTATTTTGCGGTTTCCTAAGTCTTTTAGCGAATTCCCAGAGTGACACGTCTTCTGGGTTAAGCGATTCGATTAACTCTTTATACTGTTGCTGCTTTTCCACGACGATTTTTTCCCTGACTTTACACGCGAGTCTGTTAAACTCCCTTTTAAGGGTAGGGTCTCTATTTGCCTGCCATGTCTTTCTAATTCTGTTCCTCTGGCTTACTAACTGTCTGACATGGTGGGAAAGTATGGGTGTTTTTGGTGACTCACGATGTGTTGTAGCAGAGGCAATTGCTCTCTTGATTTCTGTTGTGAGTGTATGCGTGGCAGAGTCAATATCCGCCGTGCTCATTATGTCAGATACTGCTAAGGGCGACTCGAATAGTGCTCTTTTGAATACGTTCCAGTTCACCCTCTCTTGTCCCAAAGAGGCTGGAAGTGGTGTGTTCAGATCAAATGTCACTAGTACCGGTAAATGATCCGAGTCGAATTCATCTAGGGTATTAATAGTGTGAACGTAGTCTATGTTTCTTGTAAGGACAAAATCTATGAAAGAATCATTGCCGCGTGTGAAGCAAGTTGGACTCAATGGTGCAATAATGTTGGTGTTTGTTGTGCTCAGCAGTCTATGTGTGTACCGCGTGTGTTGGCTTTTCTACAACCCCACCTACGGTGGTGCGCGTTGAAGTCACCCGCAAGTATGGTGTTCGGGTATCGCGAGAAAAGCAGTTCCAGTTGCGCAGCTACATATATTCCACTTGTATATTTGACATATATCGAAGTTAGGATAAAAGGGTTTGTATTATTTATTTTTATACTAGTATTTTCTACACCTTGAAGATTTATGTTATTTACTTCCTCATGGAGAATATTTCTTTTAATGTATATTGCTGTTCCTTCATGGGGCCGTCTAGCAATTGTATTTGGGCTAAAATTATGATAACTATTATAGTTGGCTATATTTAGTTTTTTATTTTCTCTAACTTTAGTTTCCTGAATTAACAAGGTGTCTACGCCATTTTCGTTTACATAGTTCCTAAGTTCATTTATTCTTGGAGATCTGCCGTTCGCATTCCAAAATATTATTTTAAAGGATTCTTTTTGGGACCTATCCATGACGGGTTTGATTATCACTGTTATTTTTAAAATCCGAAATTATTTTGAAGGCCTCAAAAACCATTGACATTGGATCGCTCTTTTTTTTTTTGTATTATCTCTGCGAACTGCATCAACAGATGTTTTAAGTCGTCTAAATTGAACATACTGATAAATCCTCTGATGAGTTGAGGATTTCATCCTTCTTTTCATTATGGGATTTAACAGTCGGTTCAGTCTCAGCTTCCATATCCTCAGCCTCAACCGCGGTTTGAACTTGGTTTTGAGTATCCTTTTGGATCTCGATAATCTTTTGTCTTCTTTCAACCGTTTTTTCTAACAGCTGGGTTTGCGCGAGCTCTTGTTCCCTGACGCGTTTGGTTTTAGCTTCCCGCGATTTGATTTCTTTAGTTGATTTAGTTTTTGGATTTACTTCTTTAGATTCCTGAGCTAGTTTTGCCTGTCTGGCTTTTTCCGCTTCATTTCTCCTTTGAATGGCTATAGTAGCCAGCTTTATTTCTTCCGGAGTCAATTCTCTGGAAGTCGATGGTTTGGGGACCTGCTCTAGCACCGATCTGGTGGGTGCGGAAGGTTGAATTCTGGTTATCTGTGGCACAGTGTGCGAGGATCCCTGACGGGATGCCTGGGTGTTTAGACCGAGTGCCTTTTGCCTCCAAGGGGGTATCTCATTTTGGGGGGGAGGGGGAGCATGCGCCGGTGCCTTTCCTCTGTTCCAAGGGTTCTTCGGGCAGAGCCGGAAGTTTGCCGGCAAACTGCAAAGGTCACAGCCATGTAACCTAATCTTGTTATTGAGTATACCCTCTGCCAGTTATCCGTGGGCCTAAGGCTGAGTAGGAAGATCGGCAGAGGCAATCTAGCCTGTTTTGAACGACAAATCAGTCCTTTCGCGCTTATTCCTCTTCTTTGGGGATACATGAGTTTTCTCACAGGTGCCCCGAAAAGAAAAATGCCTTGGATATTCCTCTTTTAGTCTTCAAGTTTGTTGGTTCTCTTGTACTGCCGAAGGGTATCTATCGTATCTTCGAAACAGCTGTATGCAACATTATTGTGCTATTTGTGTTTTTATACGTTGTTCAAGTTTTTTTTAATTTTCGCACAAAGCGTATTGCACTTATTTTCCTTGAAGCTTTTATTACTCGAGGCCGGCTATACATCCGAAAGTTTAGGTGATAACTGATATAGATTTAGCATCCAATTTCAAAGAAAATGGGGAAATTTCCTAAGGATTTCAACTTCCGGCTCTTTTTCCGTTCCCGATTCAAAATTTTTATTTTCCTTGAAACATCTATTCCTCATAATTGGCTTTTGATAGAGCTTAGATAATGATAGGTATGGATCCGCTATTAAATTCTGAAGGGCATTGGGGATTCACTAATGATTTCAACTTCCGACTCCTTTTTCACTTCCCATTCAAACATTTTCCATGAAATAGCCATTTCTCATAATCAGTATTGATACAGTTTAGATGATGACTGATATGGATTCAACATCTATTTCCAGAATGGAATGTGTGTGTACGGGGGGGGGGGGGGGGAGAGGGTTACTAAAAATTTCCAATTCAGATTCAAACATTTCCTTGAAAAATAATTTTTTCAGATAAAGCTTAGATCAGGAGTGAACAACCTTTTTACTTTCCCTACATACATAGTATAATGTATAGGCAAAACATTATTATGGCGTCGAAAATTCCAGTTCGAGTTTTCGACGAGAGAGTACGTTCTAAGCATCGCTGAACTCGAATTGAACGTTTTTGAGGTGATGTCTGGGTGCATCTGTGTCCGTAAGTCTGCAGAAGCGATTACTCGCGAACGAATGAAGGGTTTCGAATGAAATTCGGTACACCTATCACAATCGCTGAATACTGGAAACTTAATGACTTTAAACGTAATCAAATGTCCTGAAAATCCCCAAACTTTCGACTGAAATTTTAAAAAATCATTAAAATATCAGAACCTTTAATAATGTTACGTAAATGATCATTTTTATATAATTTTTCATTAGAAAACAAATGACACAAACTTTAGAAGGATAGCAGAAACTGTTTTCAAGGTATTGCACGTTTCCCTAATAAATTTATAAAAAATATTACATAAAATTAAAAAAAAAGTAATACCTATTTTAAAATATATTCAATTTTTATGCACTATTATATAATACATTTGTTAACACCATTCTCTAGTTCGTTCCATTCACGACAGAAGATACTTGTGTTATAGTTTTGTATTTTTACTACCAACAATTCGCAAAATAATCATTTATACACAAGGAAAGTTCTTCTTTTCGTCTGTTTGTAACGTTTGGAGATACATTTGGCGAATTTGGAGACTCGTATAGTAATATGTCTCCAACTTGGCGCTATGTTGTCTCAGATTAACAAAAATGTAGTCAAAATTGACAAAATGACGCTAAATTAACGGATATCACGCCAAATTGATAGATTAATTATCCATAATATTTTAATATATGGACTCTATCGTGTATTGTGGATGCTATCCGTACTGACAATTGTCAATTTAGAGTTGCGCGAAAAAGAAGTTAACTGGGTACTTTGAAATAGAATTACATGTTGTCATCAGGAAAATCGCCAAATGTATAATTCAACGTTAAAAACATTGTGCTGTAGATATTATACATCATTTTTTGACTGTAAAAGTAGTACAAATTGATAAAAATGACGCCAAATAGGATGCAATATTTTGCAAATTTCTAATTCCGTCATATGATGGGCATACCTTCTATTATATAAGAAATGGCCCGACATTGACGAAAAAATCATCAACATTGCAAAAATGACGCCAAGTTAATGAAAATAATGTTTTTTCCCCCCAATGGCCAGGCATTGACTCTTTCATCTTCGCCTATACATCGGCCAGAACAGTGAACCTCTTAGCCGTCAAATGACGTTGCCCCAGCGCACCAGTGGGGGTAGGGACACATTGCGCCTAACAACACAAACATCCATGTCTTACGTGGGACTCGAATCCACAACGTGGCGGCCGATCAATCGCTGGAAACGCTCGCCTTGGCCGTTCGGACACCACGTCGACTGAAATGAGCCAACAGTACGCGGTGTTCCATGAAAATGATGTTTAATTGGTGAATTTATTATTAAAATATTTAAATATGTGGACTGTATTGCTCATTGAGGATGTTTCAATGTTGATAATTGTTACTTTAGAGTTGCGTAAAATATAAGCTAATTGGTTACGAAATAATTTTAGACGTTGTCATCCGGATGTACAATTTACAGCGCCAAATGTCCAATTTAACGTTACAAACACTGCGCCGTGGATCTTTTCATCCCTTTTTTACAGTTAAAAAAGTGCATTCATTGCATTATATAGGGAAAGTCTAATACTGCCCACATCAGATTTGAGATCATTAGAATGCAATGTAACTTGTCAGAATAACTATAGTTGAACCACCACCCCGTCCCCTAATGTTAAATTAGTACATCTTTAACGCTATCCGAAATAAAACTAATTTTTACTTTCTCATACTATGTAATATAGATTAGAGGAAGTACTTTTACAGTCAAAAAATATTCGAATTCGAGATTTTGATGCCGATATACGTTTTAAGACCTCCTGAACACGTTTTGAGTATTTTTGGAGTGATGTCTGCCTGTGGTCGATTTCTTGTGTACACATATTAATGGATTTTCAAGGAACTTCAATATTCGGCTTTGTTATCAAAAAAATCTAGAACCAGATAGAATTTTTTTAAATTCGAGCAAAAACTTCCAAATGGATTCGAAATTTTACATTTTTTTTTTCACATGGCAGCATAGGGCAAAATTTGACATAATTACATGCACGAAAGGGTTTATTTGTGGCTCACGAAACTTAATAGTTTCAATCATTGTTGTGAAAGAAAGTCACGATGCAATTACTTTGTTCATGACGTCATTGTCAAGTATAGTATCAATCGAGAAAAAAATTGTGTATCCTTTAAAGTGAAGGGTAATACGCTGTATATGTAAACATTTGAACTCATGATACCAATTTTTCAAAATGTTTCTTACAAAATTTGGAAAAAAAAAGAATCTACTACAAATAGAATTTTTGGCATGAGAAAATCAAGTTGAGCCACACTTCAATTAATTCAATATAAAATGTTCAAATTTTGTAGGCCTAATACATTTATAAACATATAGCTTACCTTAATGACAATTACTCCCCGGATGGATGAATACAAGAAAGATCGATCATGCATAAAGAATTGATTATGAAACATTTCCAAACTGAGATGTAATTTCAGCTAAACATATTCAAAATGTGATGCATTCAGCACTGAGATATCTTAAATTATCACAGAACATCTACTTGAAAACTTAAAACATCATCGATAAAGACAATTCTGAGAACACAAATTGAATTTTATTCAAATGACGTCATCGAAATATAAATCGTCTGCTAAAATCAAAGAATATTTCGTTTATATTACTTGTATTCCAGACTCTAGAGTAAATAATTTTGAGTGAAAAAAAAATATCAACAGTTATTTTAACGAACGGATAAATAGCACAAGGCCCACTTCGATTCGACCAATGAGGAACCACTACTGACGATGATACTATTAAACGTTGTTTCACGAGCGGATAAATAGAACAGGACCCACAACTCATCTCACTTGGCTTAATTTATTTACATTCTGTATGCTGTAGATTAGCGAACAAATTTGGTTTCACTGTAAAAATAAAGAAAATTGAGTGATCATTTAAAATAAAACATATTGTAATTACGCTGGCACAGAAACACGGTTAATACGCAAAAATAAAGGAGGTTGTAAGATGGATGCAACACTAAATATAAATTTAAACGATCGTTAAACGTCACAATGTTTACACAGCGAGAAAAAATGGATGCCATATTTTATTTTGAAATGAGTCACGTGATCTCATCATATAATCTGAGTGTAATTATTATTACTTTCCTTATATACATAATGTATAAGGAAAGTGTGACGGGGTCGAAAATTCGAAATCGAGTTTTCGACGGGAGAGCACGTTTCAAGCATCCCTGATCACGAATCAAACATTTTTGAAGTGATGTCTGTGTGTGTGTGAAAGCATGTGTGTGTGTGTGTGTGTGTGTGTGTGTGTGTGAAAGTATGTCTGTGTGTGTGTGTGTGTGTGTGTGTGTGTGTGTGTGTGTGTGTGTGTGTGTCAGTGAGTCTGTGGAGACGATAACTGACGAACGAATGGACCGATTCGAACCAAATTTGGTACAAAAATCACAATCCGTAAACACTGGAAGCCTATTGTTTTTATACGTAATCTAATGATCAGAACCCCCCCCCCCCCCTAAATTTTCGAATAAAATATTGAAAAAATCGTCAAAAAATCTAAACCACTAATAAAGTTATGCAGATAGACATTTCTTATGTAATTTTTCATTAGAAAACGATTGACATAAATTTTAGAACGCAAACATGAACTGTTCTCGAGATATTGCACATTTTTCAAAAAAATTAATAAAAAGTCATATAAAATGAAAAAAAAAATATTTCCTATTGAGAAACATGTTCACTCTTCATATGTAATACCATGCGATAAATTGGGTGACATCATTCTCGTGGATCTAGCTCGTTCCATTCATGAAAAAAGATACTTTGAGTAATACTTTTGTATTTGAATGCCAATAGTCATTTATCTGCTGTAAGAACAACTTATTTCTTCATCCATAACGCTTGGCGAGCTTTTGGCGGAATGTCGCCAACTTGGCGAGTTTTTGAAATGTTGCTAGATTAACGAAAATCTCGCCAAATGGAAAAAAATGACGCTAAATCAATGAAAATGACCATTAATTGTCGAAAATTCAATATCTTGGAAAGAATATTAGTATCTACTATAAGAAAAACCTATTTTTTTACTGTAAAAGTAGTAAATTCATTACATTATATAAGGAAAGTCATGTGTTGCCCACATTAGATTTTTTCAATTTTTATTTAAAACGAAATACCCGACATATTTTGCTTAAATTTTTCACACATTTTGTGTGATAATTTGAATTTTTTCTTAAAATTTTTGAAGTAATTTGTGAATTTTAACTCCGCTTAAAAAAGTTTGAAAAATTGTGTCCCATAGGTTTCAATGTATTTCAATTTTATAACCCAGGATAAATCCAAAACTATTTAGGTGATATTAGTCATTTACATTCTCATATGTCCCACTAATCGTCTCAGCAACATACTTTAAATTTCATTTTGATAAAGTCATTTTTACGGCAGTTATCGTGCAAACGGAAGGACAGACAGATAGACAAACAGAATGACCAAAGTCATAAACACTTTTCAACTATGTTGGAAAGTGTTAAAAAATAATAATAACTTAATACACAAAACACAATTTCTATTTCTCGTGCAATGTATTGCACACTCGATGTAAACATTTAAAAATTTAAGTAATTATACACATTTAATGAAATTATTGGATTTGCATTTTTGTAGCAAGTTATTACTTTCCCTACACAGTTTAATATGTTGGGAAAGTACTGTTATGGCGTCAAAAATTTGAATTAGAGTTTTTGGCGAAAGAGCGCGTTTTAGTTCCGAACTCGAATCGAACGTTTTTTAAGAGATATTTGTGTGTGTATGGAGGGTCTACATGTAAGTGTATGTGTATGTATGTTAGTGTATATGTCCGTGAGTTTATGGATGCGATAGCTCACGAACGAATGAACGAATGGAACGTTTTGAATGTAATTTGGTACGCTTATAAGAATCGGTAAATACTGGAATCCTATTGACTTCAAACGTTATAGAATGTTCGGAACACCCCCAAATTTTCGAATGTAATGTTTAAAAAATCAGAACTTTCAATAACGCTACATAGATAATCATTTAATATGTAATTTTTCTCCAGAAAACAAATGACAAACTTTACAACGCTAGCATGAATCGTTTTCGAGATATTGCACATTTAAAAAAATATATAAAAAAAATCACATAAAATTACAAAATGTATTAACTACGGGTATTAACTCATAGGTTCATTTCTCATATGCGATATTATGTGACAAATTTGTTAACATTATTCTAGGGGGGGGGGGGTCAAATTTGTTCCATTCACGAGAGAAGATACTTTGTGTAATGGTTTTGCATTTTAATGCCGAACAATTCGCAGATAATCACTATGCTATATATAAGAAAGTCCTGTCTGTCTGTAACTGTCGGCGATAAATTTGGCTAATTTGGAAAAAATTGCCTTGGCGACCTTTTAATGGTACCAAATTGGCGAAAATGACTCCAAAATTGCAAAAAGGATACTAAATGAACGAAAATGATTATTAATAACTATCAATACTGATAACTGTTAAGTTAGATTTGAGTGCAATATAAGTTATAGGATACTTTGAAATATTTTTACTTTCCTTATATACATAATGTATAAGGAAAGTATTGTGACGGGGTCGAAAATTCGAATTAGAGTTTTCGACGGGAGAGCACGTTTCAAGTATCCCTGATCACGAATCAAACGTTTTTGAAGTGATGTCTGTGTGTGTGTATGTGTGTGTGTGTGTGTGTGTGAAAGTATGTGTGTGTGTGTGTGTGTGTGTGTCAGTGAGTCTGTGGAGACGATAACTGACGAACGAATGGACCGATTCGAACCAAATTTGGTACAAAAATCACAATCCGTAAACACTGGAAGCCTATTGTTTTTATACGTAATCGAATGTTCAGAACCCCCCTAAATTTTCGAATGAAATTTTGAAAAAATCGTCAAAAAATCAAAACCGCTAATAAAGTTACGCAAATAGACATTTCTTATGTAATTTTTCATTAGAAAACGATTGGCATAAATTTTAGAACGATAATATGAACCGTTCTCGAGATATTGTACATTTTTCAAAAAAATTATGAAAAAGTCGCGTAAAAAAAAAAAAATTCCTATTGAGAAACATGTTCTCTTTTCATATGTAATACCATGCGATAAATAGAGTGACATCATTCTTGTGGATCTAGCTCGTTCCATTGATGAAAAAATATACTTTGAATAATACTTTTGTATTTGAACGCCAATAGTCATTTATCTGTTGGAAGAATAACTTTTTTCTTAGTGCATAACGCTTGGCGAGATTTTGGCGACGAATTTGGCGGAATGTCGCCAACTTGGCGACTTTTTTGAAATGTTGCCAAATTAATGAAAATCTCGCCAAATGGATAAAAATGATGCTAAATCAATGAAAATGACGACTAATTGTCGAAAATTCAATATCTTGGAAATAATATTAGTATCTACTATAAGAAAATCCTATTTTTTTACTGTAAAAGTAGTAAATTCATTACATCATATAAGGAAAGTCATGTGCTGCCCACATCAGATTTTTACATGTTGTCATCTAGAAAATATGACTGTTCAATTCAACGTTAGAAACATTGTGCTGCGGATTTTGTGATATCATTTCTGTAGCCGGGAAAGAAGTAAATTCTTTACAATAGTGTAGGAAAAGTCGCGTGAAACCCAAATCAGATTTTTTTTTACCTTCTAGTGATTAATTTGTCACTGCCAATCTCTTAACGCAACCAGAAAGGTGAGAATCAGTGATTCTGTACTTTACGTAACCTTCACAACGTTCATAATGGAAAATGCTGACTCACATAGATATGTTTCCGATAATTTTACACACTTGTCGTGTCAAGTTCATTTTCACTGATAATTTATTGGCGACTTGCCATCTGAGGTTTTAGGAAAACAATTTTTACTTGCCTTATATACAAAGTATAATGTAAAGGAAAGTATTGTGAGAGAATCAAAAATTTTAATTAGAATTTTCGACGGGAGAGCACGTTTCAAGCAATCCTAAACACGAATAAAACGTTTTTGAACTGGTGGGTGTGTGTGTGGGGGGGGGGGGGGTGTCAGTGAGTCTGTGGAGACGATATATCACGAACGAATGGAGCGATTCGAAGGAAATTTGGTACAAAAATCACAATCCGTGAATACTGTAAGCCTATTGTTTATAAATGCAATCGAATGTTCAGAACTCTCCGAAATTTTCGAGTGAAATTTTGAAAAACTCATCAAAAAATCAAAACTTTTAATAGAAGTTATGAAAATAATCATTTCTTATGTAATATTTCATCCCAGATTGACAAAAATATCGTCAAATTGCAAAGATGGCGTCAAGTTAATGAAAATGGCGTCTAATTGATGAATTTATTATTAAAATATTTCGATATATAGACTGTATTGCTTATTGAGGATGCTATCAATATTGAATATTGTTAATACAAAAGTTGCGTGAAATATAAGTTAATTGGGTACATTCCATGATGTCATCCGGAAAATCGCCAAATGTGCAAATCAGCATTAAGAACACTGTAGGTATAATCGACATGTAACATTAACATAATAACACGTAACATAATAAATCGACATGTAACATTTTTTGAAAAATTTAAATTTTTTGTTCACATCTAGCTTTCTGGAACTGTGGCGTCGTTTACAACCGACTCCATAATTCGTGCAACGTGATATTTTCCCCTAAGGGGGAAAATCCTCGCCATTAGGGAGGGATTTCTAATGACATTTCGCACGGTAGCTGGTTTTACAAACTCACAGAAATATTTATTTTTGGTTAAAATTGCTGGAAAGCGTGAATTGAAGAGAGGATATTATTTAAATTATTTGGAGATTTTTCCAATTACGAAACTACAAATGCAGCAAATACATATTTTGGAACAATATGGAGAGCTGTTAAAGCTTCTTGATCAATTCTATTAATCCGTTAAATTGAAAGCCCCCTTTTTTAACACTTTACAACATAGTTGAAAAGTGTTTATGACTTTGTTCATTCTGTCTGTCTGTCCGTTAGCACGATAACTGCCGTAAAAATGACTTTATCAAAACGAAATTTTAGTATGTTGTTCAGACGGTCTGTGGAACCTATGGAAATATAAATGAATAATATCACCCAATTAGTTTTGTATTGAACCCGGGTTGAAAAAATGAAATACACTGAACCCTATGGGACCTAATCTTTCAAACATTTAAGCGGATTTAAAATTCACAAATTGCTTCAAAAGTTTTAGGAAATATTCAAATTATCCTGTAAAATATATATATAAAAAATTTAAGCAAAATATATTCAGTAGTTTTTTAAATAAAAATTAAAATAATAATTGCACCTTTTATATGACGAGATCACGTGACCATTATAAAGATAATCACGTGACCCACTTCAAAATAAAATATGGAATCCATCTTGTGTAAAAATCGTGATTTTTAAAGTTCTTTTTAATTCATATTTAGTGTTGTATCCGTCCTAAAACCGCTTTATTTTTGCTTAAATTATGTGCATCTACATACTGAAACAACGCAATTACAATATATGAGTTTAAATGATCATCAAACTTTATTATTTTTACAACGAAGCCTAATTTTCACTTATGGAGAATATAAATATTAAAAGATGCAGAATGAGTTGTATAAGAATCGCTGCATTTCTTTAACGCAAAATTATTTAGCTCATGGAGTCTGCAATATAGCTGATATGAATGAAACATTCATTAATTTTACACAAAGAAAAGACGATTTTTTCGTTGAAGTTTTAAGCATAGAATTACATTACTTGTACCTCCATGGTTTTAAGTTTTTAAATAAAATAAATTATTATAGTGTTGTGGAGAATGGAATGAATGGAAAATTGTTTATGAATGAAATGATGCTTTTATAAAGAGCCATCCAGCAGTGTTATATTTCGATGACGTCATTTGAAGAAAGTTCAATTGTTTTCGATGAAGTTTTCAAATATAATAAATTATTGTAGTATTATGATAAGTTTAAAAATATTACCGAGGAATGTATCGCATTTTAGAGATGTTAAAACCAGGCAATTTATATTTCAATGCCGCCATTTGAATGGAGTTCATTTTTTTTCGATGAAGTTTTCAAACATAATAAATTAATGTAGTATTGTGATAATTTTAAAAATATTACGGAGGAATGTATCGCATTTTAGAGATGTTTAAATAAAATTGCATTGAAGTTGGAAAGTGTTTCATAATCAATGCTTTATGCATAATTGATCTTTCTTGTTTTACTTTCCATGTGATAGGTAGTTGAAGACCCAGACCATCCGATTTACCCTAGGATATAGAGCAGCTATTTGGGCAGTCGGATGTGATAAGCATTGAAAAAATGTTGAAATCGGGCGTGAAATTATTATTAGAGTTTTACTTTCTAATTATTTGTATAAAGCATTTCGACACTTTTGGAAAAATGTTCGTTTGTGTGTATACGTGTGTACAGTGGCGTCGCCAGGGATGAAATTTTGGGAGTCATAACCCATTGAAGTTCATGGAAATTATATTTGAAACAACAAGATATTTGGTTACAAAAGCCATACCCGAAAAAAATTTCTGGCAAAGCTACTGCGCGCGCGCGTGTGTGTGTGTGTGTGAGAGAGAGAGAGTGTGAGAGAGAGAAAGAGCGAGAGAGAGAGTGTGTATGCATTTGTGTGTGTGTGAGAGAGAGTGTGTATGTGTGTGTGTGAGAGAGTGTAGAAGACCCAGGCCGCACGACTCACCAGAGGGTATGAGCAGTGTGAAAGAGTATGTGTGTGTTAGAGAGTATATGTGTTAGAGAGTGTGTGTGTTACAGAGTATGTGTGTTAGAGAGTATATGTGTTAGAGAGTGTGTGTTACAGAGTGTGTGTGTTAGAGAGTATATGTGTTCGAGAGTGTGTGTGTTACAGAGTGTGTGTGTTAGAGAGAGTGTGTGTTAGAGAGTGTGTGTGTTAGAGAGAGTGTGTGTGTTAGAGAGAGTGTGTGTGTGTGTGTTAGAGTGTGTGTGTGTGTTAGAGAGAGTGTGTGTGTTAGAGAGAGTGTGTGTGTTAGAGAGAGCGTGTGTGTTAGAGAGAGCGTGTGTGTTAGAGAGAGTGTGTGTGTTAGAGAGAGTGTGTGTGTTAGAGAGTGTGTATGTGTGTGAAGAGAGTGTGTATGTGCGTGTGAGAGAATGAGTGTGTGCGAGAGAATGAATGTGTGTGAGTGAATGAATGTGTGCGAGTGTGCGTGCGTGTGCTGTTGTTGAGACCCAGACCGTCCGACCTACTAGAAAGGTGTAAGGTAACTGTTTGGACGGTCGGGAAGTGCCACCCAATTTAGACAGGAACCCGGTGGGGGACGCATCCACAGGGACCGTACCCTTCTTCCCTACCACCAACCTCTCGGAAGCACTTACGGACCCACATGTTTAACGTGATCGTACTCCGCGTGAACACGGCGGCAGTTTTGGCAGCGGCGAGAATCGAATTCGGGCCTACCGAGTGCAATTCCCGCGTGCTAAACACTGGGCTACCGCGCCCGTGTGTGCGTGTGTTGAGACCCAGACCGTCCGACCTACCAGAAAGGTGTAAGGTAACTGTATGGACGGCCGGGAACGTGTGTGCGTGTGTGTAAAAGAGAGAAGGATAGGGAGACAATAATTCTAAAATGGAGCACTTACCACTATAATATTTTATGTCTAGATGCATGTTGTGAAAAATTAGAATTGAATAGAATATTTATTAATTTTCATAATTAGAACTCAAATAATTGGAATTTAAATACTTTCTTACCATTATTTTGAGAATAACGATAATCCCAAAAGCAAAGATGACAGTAAATAGAATACTAGAATGAATTACCTTGCGTCGCCCGGATCCTGAATAAGGACTGCACGCTGCGAAAAACCACTACTGATAACACCACTCAATTTCCGGATCATCCGATAAGAATAGAAAACATTCACGAGCTCCGTTATTTCCTTATGCACAGATAATTGTACAGCGCTATATTAATACGCTATATTAACAACTGCTATATTAATACGTTACTGCATGCTCTACGCTATATCCAACGCGTCCCAATTGTGACGTCATGAACATTGGAGAAACACTTCTTTCCTGCGAGCGTTCCAATTTATAATTATAACTTTTACTGACCCATTCATAAAACATTTCAGAAACAAGGTAATGTAATTTTTTTTTATTAAAAATGCGATAATATCGCTCCCTATTCACACACAAAAATTCTCGGACGGTCTGGGTCTCAACAACAACAACACACAAAAATTTGAATCGTGCGAATCTTCAATTCGCGGATGGAAGGATGTTGAAACATTTTTGTCGAAAATACGCGTTTCTGGAAGCATTTAAAAAAATAATTTATTGTCTTGGCTTCCATTCGAAGTTCTTTAGAAAGAACGTTTGTCGATCTTTCCGGTGGTGTTAAGGTGGAAACTGTGTTATACTATTTTCAATTGCCAACAAACCGATTTGAATGAAAATCGTCCAAAATTACGCTTCAACATAAAATAATTAAAAATCTGATGTGGACAGCACATGACTTTCCCTGCAGACTCATATTCACGTTTTCTTTATTTCTTCAATAATTTATTATATTGCACAAAATAACACCCATAATTATTTAGAATTACATTGAATTTGCACTTTTGATTCAATTTTCATTTTCATTGGGCAACTGGACTTATTTTCAAAGGTGACATAGCGAAAATGCGAAAAAAAAAAAAAAAAAAAAAAAAAAAAAAAAAAAAAAAATACCGCGAGAACGGCGACTAGTCCTAGTATATTAGGTTTGGTCTTATTCTTTTCATCGTTAAAAATTACGTATAAAATAAGCATTTAATGGATACATTTGAGCATACGTAGTTTATTATTTTAGATTTTTACGATTTTCGTTGGTCATTTCGCAAAAAAAGGCGGGCTCTTTTACCCCGAATCGTACCCAAAAGTAATCAGCACCAGGGGTCACATACAAGTGACTTACCTACCAAATTTCACAAAATTTGGTAGATTCGTTTTTTAGCTAGAGTGGATACAGTCAATTTTTGCTGGCCATTTAATAAAAGAAGGCAGGTTCTTTTATCCCGAATGGTACCAAAAACTAATCAGCACCAGGGTCACACACAAGTGACTTACCTACCAAATTTTATGAAATTGGGTCCATTAGTTTTTGAGTTAGACGAGATACATATATTGCACAGACAGACACACAGACAGACACACACATAGACGTTACGTTAAAAATAGGTTTTTCGTGTTCTAGAGGTCCCAAAATGTGTAGATTTTCCGAAAATTCGAGTTGCAATTTTCAGCACGATTCCAATACTTTCCCTATACATTACCATGTATTGCAGGGAAAGTAAAAATCTAATATGAACAGCCCATAACTTTCACTGCAGATTCAAATTCATTTTGTAATTTTTTATTTCATTATGCATTAAATTGAGTTTAATTGCAGAAAATAATATGGATAATTTTCTGATATTATATACAATTTGTCTTTTTATTGCACCTTCGTTTCGCTTGGCAACTTAATTCACTTTAAATTCTTTAGGTCCTTAGAATTAAAAAAAACTACAATACCTCAAGAACGGTGTATCCTACAGTCATGGGACAGAATTATTCGCTTAGTTGTCAAATTTCACTTTTAGAACAAGTGCTTAATTAATATATTTAAACAATTTTAGTCATTTATTTCAGAATTTCACTTGATATGCCATTTCGCCAAAAAGGGTTGATTACACATTTCTTACTAAGTTTTAAGAAATTTTATTGAATATAGTTTTTTAACTACTGCGAAAATAGTCATTTCCTCAAAATTAAAAATTTAAATATCTCGAGAAGGGTCACTCTTAGAGTAATGGGATGGATCTTATTTATTGTGTCGTTAAAAATTGCGTATAAAACATACATTTGAGCAAATGTAATATTTTATTTTGGATCAAATATTTTAAATTTGCGGGCCATTTCGCAAAAAAAGGCAGATTCGTTTTTTCCCAACCGTACCAAAATCTAACCAGTACCACAATATCCTAGAAGCGACTTATCCACCAAATTTTGTGTAATTTGGGATATTAGTTTGTTAGCTAGAGTGGATACATACAATTTTTGCGAGCCATTTCGCAAAAAAAAAGCACTTTCCTTTATCCCGAATAGTACCAAAATCTAAGCAGCACACAAGTTACCTATCTACTAAATTTTATGAAATTTAGCCCAATTGTTGAGCTCGAGAATTTTTGCGGGTCATTTCGAAAAAAAAAATGCAGGTTATTCTTTTTCGAATCGTATTAAAATCTATTCAGTACTATGGTATCCCACAACAGGCTTATCTACCAAATTTTGTGAAATTCGGTCCATTCATTTTTCAGCTAGACTGGATACAGGCAATTTTTGCGGGCCATGTCGCAAAAAAATGTAGGTTCTTTTATCCCAAATTGTACCAAAATCAAATCAGCACCAGGGTCATCTACAAATAACTTACCTACCAAATTTTATGAAATTCGATCCATTAGTTTTTGAGTTATAGTGGATACATACATTGCACAGACAGACACACATACGGCACGCTAAAAATAGTTTTTTCGTGTTCTAGAGGTCCGAAAATGAGTAAATCCGTCGAAAACTCGAGTTGCGATTTTCGGCATGATTCCAATACTTTCCTTATACATTACCATGTATTGCAGGAAAAGTAAAAAACTAATATGAATTGTTAAACAGTCTCGCTAAGGTTTACCCTTGTATAATATATATTATTCCTCCCGAACCCAAAAACTGCTGATTTAATTTTGGACATATCTTATAGGCTTTAATTCTAGGACGAAGGATAAAATTTAGATATACAACTTGTGTTAATGTGCTTTTCTTTTCTAGAAATTATCCCATTTTGCAATGAATATGTCCCTGCTAAACAAACACAAGACTTGCACAATGATGCGAAGACTAATTTACAACTGATAATAATAATGCGTCTGAGATAAAGGCGGCACAAATGCTTCTCATATAACTGTGTCTTCAGGTGTATAAGTTGACAAGTCAATACAGGGTGATCAAAAAATCGGACACGTCCAATTTTAAAATTATTTAAATGTACCAAGAAATTGAAATAGTAGAATTTTTGACGTGAATAACACTTATGCTTGGTGTTTCCGTGGCAAAAATGGAAGCGTTACGAAAAATGTAAAGACTTCGAACCTATAAAATAAAAATATAAATATTTTTTCTTGTTTTATCGAAAATAGGGTGCAGATTACTAATATATAAAAATAATTTCAATATTTTGTTCTTTTGAACGTTTTTTTTTTTCCAAAAAATTTTAAAAAGTATCTGTTTCAGCGAGTTTTTTCTTTCCTTATTTTCGCTCGAAATATCCTCGAAACTGTAAAAGATAGATATAAACCACAAGCGACAGAAATATTCAGCAAGATATCCAATTTGAAAGCTCTGTAAAATTATATAATTAGATTTTGAATAGGAGTTCTTAGTGTACAAAATATAGGAGTTATAATTTCGATATTTTTATACAAATACGAATTATATGCACCCGCGGTGCTGGTGCATTCACGGAAGAAGGTTTTAGGATTAAAACCCCTCCCAGAAAAAAACTTTGATTTTTAAAAATACTTCACACACAAAAAAAAAATATCGAAATTATAATTCGATATTTGTATAAAAATATCAAAATTATATTTCGATATTTGTATAAAAATATCGAAATTATAACCCCTATATTTTGAACACTAAGAACCCCATTCAAAATTTATTTATATAACTTTGCAAAGCTTTCAAAGTAGATACCCTACTGAATATTTTTGTCGCTTACGGTTTATATCTATCTTTCCACGCCCATCCTATTAGTTAGTGATTTTAACGTAGAAGACAGCATAAAAAGTAGTTATTGGGCATGATGCGGTCGATGTTTAACTTAAAATTTGCAACAGATCCTGTAAAATCTGCAACATCCGGTAAATAATTATATCTGCCCTACGAGGCAATGTTGAGTCTATGTGTCTATCTGTACGTCTCTTCATACAATGTATGTATCGGTCCTAGCCTCTTTTGCGAAATGGCCCGCAAAAATTGTACGTGTCAAACTAGCTAAAAAATTAATAGATCATTTTATTGTACCATTTTATTGGATAGATCCATTTTATTGAAATAAATTATTATTTCCGAAATAAATTACTTTTCATTTTAAATGCATTTATTAATTTTTTTAAAACCGTCATTTTTTCTTACAACTCAACCCAAACATTCATTCCAGCAGCTTCTTCAGGATAGAAGCAGCTTCTTTAAGATAAGAATTTATTGTTCTTTTAAGAACATAAACTTCTCTTTTTTTTCTATAAATCTCTCTTTCTAGAATTGTATTTAGATTTTTGTTTAATTTGTAAACATTTTATAATTTTGCTTCGTGTTTTAATTAAAAACTTTTTGTACGGATTTTGGTCTAGGGACAATAAAAAACCGAATTAGTGTTTCACCCTGAAAAAATGAAAACCCCACAACTCCAAGAGTAATCGTTCTCGATATATGTTACTTTAAAATAAAAAAGATCAATCGTGCATAAAGCATTGATTATGAAACACTTTCCAACTCAAAGGCAATTTTATTTAAAAGTCTCTAAAATGCAATACATTCGGCGCTGATATATTTTAAATTTTTACAGTACTACAAATTTATTATATTTGAAAACTTAAAACTTCATCGAATGAAATGAACTGTATTCAAATGATGTCATCGAAATATAAATCGTCTGGCTGTCTATGTAAAAACAGTGAATATTTCATTCATATACTTTTATTCCAGACTCCAGAGCTAAATATTTTTGCGTAAAAAAATTCAACAATTCTTATATAATTCATCTTACCATCCCTTGTTTACATTCGGCATCCATTAAAGTGAGGCTTCGTTGTAGAAATAATCAAAGTTTGATGATCATTCAAACTCAAAAATATTATAATTGCGTTGGCACAGAATATAGATGCACAGAAAATACTCAAAAACAAAGTGGTTTTGGGACGGATGCAACACTGAATATGATTTAAAAGAACTTTAAAAATCACGATTTTTATATTGGGAAAAAAAGATGGATGCCCTATTTTATTTTGAAGTGGGTCACGTGATTTTTCATTATATAGGTGTCATTATTATTTTAATTTTTATTTAAAAAACTACTTAATCTATTTTGCTGAATATTTTTTCACATATTTTATGGGATAATTTGAATATTTCCTAGAATTTTCGAAGCAATTTGTGAATTTTAACTTTTTGAATTGAAAAATTATGTCTCGTAGGGCTCAATGCATTTCACTTTTTCAACCCGGGTCGAATTCAAAACTAATTGGATTATGTTATTCGTTTACAATTCCATATGTTCCACAGACCGACTCAACCACATACTAAAATTTCAATTTGATAACGTCATATTTACGATAATTACCGTCCGAACGGACAGACAGACAGAATGAACAAAGTCATAAACACTTTTCGACTATGTTGGGAAGTGTTAAAAACGAAAGTTGAATTAAAACCGCAAACACAATGCCATTTCAAATAATGATCAGTGTTATTTTGTGCAATTAAACTTGATTTAATGAATTACGAATGAAAAAATCTAATGTGGGGAACACATGACTTTCCTTATATAATGCAATGAATTTACTACTTTTACAGTTACAAAAAATGTTATTCTTAGATACTTATATTAGATAGATAGATACTTATATTCTTTCCAAGATATTGAATTTTCTTCAATTAGTCGTCATTTTCATTGATTTAGCGTCATTTTTATCCATTTGGCGAGATTTTCATTAACTTGGCAACATTTAAAAATGTCGCCAAGTTGGCGACATTCCGCTAAATTCGTCGCCAAAATCTCGCTAAGCGTTATGGACGGAGAAATAAGTTATTCTTACAGCGGATAAATGACTATTGGCGTTCAAATACAAAAGTATTACTCAAAGTATCTATTCTCGTGAATGGAACGAGTTAGATCCACGAGAATGATGTCACCCAATTTATCGCATGATATTACTTATGAAAAGTAAACATGTTTCTTAAGAGTTAATACTTTTTTTTAATTTATGGGACTTTTTGTTAAATTTATTTGAAAAATGTGCAATATTTCGAGAACGGTTCATGCGTCTTACAGTTTATGTCAATAGTTTCCTAAGCAAAAATTACATAAGAAATGTCTATTTGCGTAACTTTATTAAAGGTTTTGATTTTTTGATGATTTTTTCAAAATTTCACTCGAAAATTTAGGGGGCTTCTGAGCATTCGATCGTGTTTTAAAACAATAGGCTTCCAGTATTCACGGATTGTGATTTTTGTACCAAATTTCATTCGGATCGCTCCATTCGTTCGTGAGATATCGTCTCCACAGACTCACTGACACAAACACACACACACATCACTTCAAAAATGTTCGATTCGTGGTCAGGGTTGCTTGAAACGTGCTCTCCCGCCGAAAACTCGAATTCGAATTTTCGACCCCTTCACAATACTTTCCTTATACATTATGTATATAAGGAAAGTAGTAAAGAGAAAATGAATTTAAATCCGTGACGAAAGTCAAATGCTACCCACGCCAGATTTTTTTTCTTCTTTGAGCCGTAGGATACTCAATTTTCAATTTCTTTCCGAAACTGCTGAGAAACACAACCCAAGATATCAAAAGGCTTGTTAAACCGAGTGCGCCTTAAAATAGAAACATCCTATTAAATAATCAGTATTCTGATCATAGAGAAGGTAGAAAATTCTATTTATCTTCCGAGCAATTGACTCTGAAACGAAAATTCGTGTATTTAACCGTGGAATGGCAGTCGATTGAAATGGAATGTCAATTTAGATGATTGAAATCCAAGTTATTTTAAGATTCTTTTAGTAAATAATTTTTCTGGTGGGTGTTTCGATGAGTCCCCACTTACCTTCTTAGGCCACTGCGAAACAGCGTAAAGAAAGCTGATGTGGACAGTATATGGCTTTTCCTACAGACTTAAATTCATTTTCTCTTTATTTCTTCAATAATTCGTTAAATTGAGTTTAATAACACAAAATAACACTCATAATTATTTGAAATAACACTGGAATTTGCACTTTTAATTCAACGTTCGTTTTCAAGTGGTAACTGGACTTATTCTCCAAACCGGCGTAGCAAAAATACGAAAAAATTTAAACATGTCGAGAGAGGCTAGTCTTAGAGTAATGGGGTTGATCTTATTATTTTCATCAACAAAAATTACGTGTAAAACAAGCATTTAATTGATACATTTAAGTCGTCTTCATGGGTACATTGCCATGTGATCTCTTTTACTACAGTAGGTAGAAAAATAAAATATTGCACGCATACGTGAAATTGTACGCGGATTTGCTGAATCACAATTACGGCCCATCTTTAACTGTGCGAGCTCACTACACTTCTCATAAATAGCAAGTCAATAACCCCCTTTTAAACAGCTAATCAACACGTGAGCATAAATCATGCATGATGATTTAAACGGGCTCTTGTATATTAAATACTTTTATGCGATTTAACTGGGTTACTTTGATTTCATTGTATTCCTGTATTCTAATGTGTTTCACTGAATATTCACATTCTAAAAACTTATAATTCCTTTCGTATTATGTAGGCTTCTCAACTATTGAAATTAATCTCTTTTTACTTTCCTTATATACAATAATGTATAAGGAAAGTATTGTGACGGGGTCAAAAATTCGAATTCGAGTTTTCGACGGGAGAGCACGTTTCAAGCATCCCTGATCACGAATTGAACATTTTTGAGATGATGTGTGTGTGTGTGTGTGTGTGTGCGTCAGTGAGTTTGTGGAGACGATAACTAACGAATGAATGGGCCGATTCAAACGAAATTTAGTACAAAAATCACAATCCGTGAATACTGGAAGCCTATTGCTTTAAAACACAATCGAATGCTCAGAACTTCCCTAAATTTTCCAGTGAAATTTTGAAAAAATCGTCAAAAAATCAAAACCGCTAATAAAGTTACGCAAATAGACATATCTTATGTAATTTTTAATTAGAAAACGATTGACATAAATGTTAGAACGCTAGCATGAACCGTTCTAGAGATATTGCACATTTTTCAAAAAAATTATCAAAAAGGTATATAAAATAAAAAAAATATATTTCCTATGGAGAAACATGTTCACTTTTCATATGTAATACCACGCGATAAATTGGGTGACATCACTCTCGTGTATCTAGCTCGTTCCATTCATGAAACAAGATACTTTGAGTAATACTTTTGTATTTGAACGCCAATAGTCATGTATCATGTATCTTCTGTAAGAATAACTTATTTCTTCATCCATAACGCTTGGCGAGACTTTGACGACGAATTTGGTGGAATGTCGCCAACTTGGCGACTTTTTTAAATGTTGCTAAATTAACGAAAAACTCGCCAAATGGATAAAAATGACGCTAAATCAATGACGATTCATTGATGATGACGAGTCATTGACTAAAATTCAATATCTTGGAAAGAATACAAATAACTCCTATAAAAAATAATCTACTTTTTAACTGTAAAAGTAGAAAATTCATTGCATTATATAAGGAAAGTCATGTGCTGCCCACATCAGATTTTCTTTTTCTGTCTTTCATGAATCTTTAAATTGAGCTTAACAGCACGAAATAAAGCGGTTAACAACTTGAAATAAGACAAAATCTGCAGTTTTAGTTTTTGTTTTCATTCCGCGACTGGCCGTTTTCTCAAAGGCAACGTTACAAAAATGCGAAAGAAAACTAAAATAACGAGAGAACGATTAGTGCTGGAGTTATGGGATAGGTTTTATTACTTTCCCTGCAATATATGATAATGCATAGGGGAAGTACTGGAATCATGCCGAAAATCGCAACTCGAGTTTTCAACGGATCTACGCGTTGCGAGACCTCTAGAATACGAAAAAACTAATTTTAGCGTGACGTCTGTGTGTGTGTCTGTGCAGATTTTGTATCCACTCTAACTAAAAAACTAATGGATCGAATTTCATAAAATTTGGTAGGTAAATAAATTACTTGTAGGCGAATCTGGTGCTGATTAGTTTTGGATAAGATTCGGGATAAAAAAACCCGCCTTTTTTTGCAAAATGGCCTGCAAAAGCCTGTATTCAGTCTTGCTGAAAAACTAATGGACCGAATTTCACAAAATTTGGTAGATAATTCTTTTGTGGGATACCCTGGTGCTGATTAGATTTTGGTACGATTCGGAAAAAAATAACCTACCTTTTTGCAAAATGGCCCGCAAAAATCGTCAAAATCTAAAATAAAAAACTACGTATACTCATATATATCCATTAAATGCTTATTTTATACGTAATTTTTAACGGTGAAGGGAATAAAACCAACTCCATTGCACTAGTACTAGCCATTCTCGAGATATTTTAGTTTTTTCGTATTTTCTCTACTTTTCTCTACACCATCTTTGAAAATAAGTTCAGTTACGAAATGAGAACGAAAATTGAATTAAAAGTGAATTAAATTAATTAAAATAAAGATAACGTAAGTATAAATCTGCAGGGAAAGTCATGTGCTGCCCACATCAGATTTTTTATTTTGTCATTAAAAATTACGCTTAAAACATGTAATTGATACATTTGAGTATATTAGAGTAATAGTATTTACTTTTCCTGCAATACATGGTAATGTATAGAGAAAGTATTGGAATCATGCCGAAAATCGCAACTCGAGTTTTCGACGGATCTTCACGTTTTAACACCTCTAGAATGCGAAAATACTATTTTTTGCATGACGCCTGTGTGTGTGTTTGTCTGTGCAATGTATGTATCCATTCTGACTCGGAAACTAATGGACCAAATTTTATAAATTTGGGTAGGTAGGTCACTTGTGTGTGAGTCTGATGCAGATTAGTTTTCGGTACAATTCGGGATAAAATAACCTTCCTTTTCTGCGAAAACTGCCCGTATCCACCCTAGCTAAAGAACTAATGCATCAAATTTTACAAAATTTGGTAGATAAGTCATATGTGGGATACCCTGGTGCTGATTAGATTTTGGTACGATTCGGAAATAAGAATCTGCCTTTTTTTTTTGCGAAATGGTCCGTAAAAATCGTCAAACTCTAAAATAAAGAAACTATTTATGCACAAATATATTAATTAAACGCTTGTTTTAAAGATCAAAAGAATAAGATCAACCCTATTACCCTCAGACTAACCGTTCTTGAGATATTTTAGATTTTTCGCTACACCACTTTAGAAAATAAGTTCAGTTACCAAATGCAAACGAAAATGGAATTAAAAGTGCAAATTCTGTCTCATTTTAAATAATTATGGTTGCTATTTTGTGCCATTAAACTCAATATAATGAATTATTGAAGAAATAAAGAAAACAAGAATATGAGTCTGCAGAGAAAGTCACGTGCTGCCAAATCAGATTTTTTATTTTAGGTTATGACAATTTTTGCGGGCCATTTAGCAAAAAAAGGCAGTTTAGTTCTTTCCGGATCATACCAAAGTCTAATTGGCCCTAGAATGTTCCACAGGTGATTTATCAACCAAATGTTGCAAAATTTGGAACATTCGTTTTTTAGCTAGAGTGGATACATACTTTTTGTGAGACATTTCGTCAAAAGGGTCAGACTCTTTTTTTTCCTTCCAAATCGCAACTGAATGCATTCAGCACCAGGGTAACCCACGAATAACTTACCTACAAAATTTTGTGAAAATTTGTCGAATAGTTTTTGAGCTGGAGTGGATACATACATTGCATACACACACATACACAGGCGTCACACTAATAATGGCATTTTCGTATTGTAGATGTCCCAAAACGTCCCGTTGAAACCTCGAGTTGCGATTTTCGACATGATTCCAATATTTTTCCTATACATTGCTATGCATTGTAGGGAAAGTAGAAAGGAAAACTAAGGAATAAAAAATAAATTATGAACAAAAAATGTTTTCAAGGTCCTACCCCCTACACAAAAGTGGCGCAGAAAACAGAAAATAAATGTTAATCACAAAAACGCAATGAAATTAGAGATCTGATGTGGGCAGCACATGACTTTCCCTACAGACTCATATTCATGTTCTCTTTATTTCTTCAATAATTCCTTAAATTGAGTTTAATTGCACACAATAACATCCATAATTATTTAAAATTACGCGCTGAATGTGCACTTTTAATTCAATTTCTCTTCTCATTTGGAAACTGGACTTGTTTTTAAAGATGACGTAGTGAAAATGCGAAAAAAATAAAATATCTCGAAAACGGCTAGTCCTAGTGTAATGGGGTTGGTCTTATTCTTTTTATCGTTAAATATTGCGTATAACATACGCATTTAATTGATATATTTGAGAACACGTAGTTTTTTATTTTAGATTTTGACGATTTTTTCGGGCCATTTCGCAAAAAATGGCAGCTTATTTTTTTCCGAATCGTACCAAAATCTAAATCTAATCAGCACCAGGGTAATTAACAAGTGACTTATCTACCCGATTTTGTAAAATTTGATCTATTAATTTTTCATCTAGACTGGATACAGGCAATTTTTGAGGGCCACTTTGCAAAAACAGACGGGTTCTTTCAACCCGAATCGTATCCAAAACTAATCAGCACCAGGGTCACCCACAAGTGTTTTACCTACCAAATTGTATGAAATTGGGTCCATTAGTTATTGAGTGAGGGTGGATATAAATATGCACAGACAGACACACACACAGACGTTACGCTTAAAAAAGTTTTTTCGTATTCCAGAGACCCCAAAATGTGTACATCCGTCGAAAACTCAAGTCGCGATTTTACCATGTATTGCAGGAACAGTAAAAATATATTTGTAGCAAGAATCTTAAAAAACTTACTACTCCACAACTGTTCAATCTGACATTTTCTTAGCCTGCCAGCCCGAGGTAAAATCTACAAATTTTCTTTTCGGAGTCACTGCTCCTAAGAGAAATAGAATTTTATATCCATCTTCTCTGTATGATCGGAATACCGATTACTTAATAGAATGTTTCTATATTAAGCGTACCCAATTTAGCAAGACTTTTGGTATCTTTGGTTCAGCTGTATCAGGTTTTGAAACTAGCTCTTAACTCGGCAGTTTTGACAAAAAAATTAAAAAAAAATCTGATGTGACCAGCACAAGACTTTTTCAACATAATACAACTTTCCTTTTACTTTCCCTGCAATACATGGTAATGTATAGAGAAAGTATTGGAATCATGCTGAAAAATTCCAACTCGACTTTTCGAAGGATCTACACGTTTTGAGACCTCTAGAATACGAAAATACTATTTTTAGCATGACGCCTCTGTGTGTGTGTGTGTGTCTGTATGTGTGTGTGTGTTTCTGTCTGTGTGTGTGTGTCGATCTGTCTATGCAATGTATGTATCCACTCTAACTCAAATACTAACGAATCAAATTCGATAAAATTTGGTAGGTAAGTCACTTGGGTGTGACGCTGGTGCTGATTAATGCATGACATAACTTTACAAGGAGAAAATCTTTAAAAATATATGTTCACTTATCAAATGACGGAAAGTGTTGCAAGTACTTTTAATCTAAAGTAAATGCACGCTATTATTACTTTCCTTATATACATAGTATAATGCATATGGAAAATATTGTTGTTGTTGAGACCCAGACCGTCCGACCTACCAGAAAGGTATAATGTAACTGTTTGGACGGCCTGAAAGTGCCACGCAATTTAGACCGGAACCCAGTGGGAGAGGCATCCACAGGGACCGTACCCTTCTTCCCCTACCACCAACCTCTCGGAAGGACTTACGGACCCACATGTTTAACTTGATCGTACTCCGCGTGAACACGGCGGCAGTTTTGGCTGTGGCGGGAATCGAACCCGGGCCTACCGAGTGCAATTCTTGCGCGCTAACAACTGGGCTACCGCGCCCTCAAGGAAAATATTGTGAGGGGGTCGAAAATTCGAATTCGAGTTTTCGACAGGAGAACACGTTTCAAGCATCTCTGAGCACAAACCAGACTTTTTTGAGGCGATGTTCAGAATCCTCCTAAATTTTGAAATTAAATATAAAAAAATCATCAAAAAATTAAAACATTCAATAAAACATTCATCAAACATCAAACATTCATTCTTAAGTAATTTTTCATTAGAAAACAATTGACGAATTTTAGAGCGAACGCAATTTAGTATCATCATTCTCGTTGATCTAGTTCGTTCTATTCACTATTCACGAGAGGAGACACTTTGGGTAATAGCTCAGTAATTTGACTTCATTGGTCGCTTATCTACCATAAGACTAACCTATTTCTCCTTAAACAATGCTTGGCGAAATTTTGTCGGCGAATTTGCCGAAATATTGCCAACTGGGCGAGTTTTTAACTGTTGTCAAATTGATAAAAAATATCACCACATTGATAAAAATGACGCTAAATCAATGAAAATGAAGACTAATTGATGAAAATCCAATATCTTAGAAAGAATAAGAATCTACTATAAGAGAATATACTTTGGGTAATAGTTTTGTATTTGGACGCCATTAGTCGTTTATCTGCTATAAGAATAACCTATTTCTTCGACCGACGAAATTTTAGCGACGAATATGGCGGAATATCGCCAACTTGGTGAGTTGTAAAAGTCACAAAATTGATGAAAATGTTGCCGAATTGATAAAAATGTCGACAAATTGATAAGAATGACGCTAAATCAATGAAAATGATAACTAATTGATTAAAATTCAATATTTTGGAAAGAATATAAGACTCTACCATAAGACTCAGTCTGTAACGTTTGGCAATATTCTGGCGACGAATTTTGGCGGCATATCGTCAACTTGGCGACTTTTTTAAATGTTTCCAAATTGTTGATAAAAAATGTCATCAAACTGATAAAAATGACGCCAAATAGGATGCAAAATTTTGCAAATTTTTAATTCCGTCATATGATGGACATACATTTTATTATATAAGAAATGCTCTTCGAAATACCGCCAACGTGACGATATTTGGCCCCATATTGACGAAAATACGTCAAAATTGCAAAAATGACACTAAATTAATGAAAATGATGCCTATTTGGTGAATTAATTATTAAAATATTTTAATATATGAACTATGTCGCTTATTAAGGATGCTATCTATCATTATTGATAATTGTTTTTTTAAAGTTGCGCGCGAAATATAAGTTAATTGGGTATTTTGAGATAGTTTTACATGTTGTCATACGAAAAATCGTGCAATGTTAAAAACTATTCAACGTTAAAACACAGTACCATGGATCTTATGCATTACTTTTTAACTGTAAAAGGAGACAATTCATTGCATTATATAAGGTAAGTCATGCGCTGCCCACATCAGATTTTGTTTTAATATTTCTAAAACATTCCTGGAACTATTTTTAAAAAAAATTTCTTCTAAATGTGTCCCCAAAAGTAACTTACGACGACCCCATTACGCTCATAAAATGCAGCGCACTTCCTAGATAAGGGCGGTTAATAGTTTTTTTTTTCTCTTAAAATTTTTGGAATTCTGAGTTTTGATGTGAAATGTTTTTACGCGCACTCTGATAAATTTCAATACGGAATGAACTTGAAATTAAAAAAAATGTAATATGGACAGCATATGACTTTCCCTACAGACTCACATTTGTTTTTTTTTCTCTTTATTTCTTCAATAATCCATTAAATTGAGTTTAATTGCACAAAACAACACACATAATGGTTTGAAATGACACTGGATTTGGCTTTTAATTCTATTTTCGTTTGGTAACTAGACAAAGGTGGCGTAGCAAAGAAAAAAAAATCTCGAGAACGGATAGTGCTAGAGTAATAAGGTTGATCTTATTCTTTTCCTCGTCAAAAATTACGCATAAAACAAACATTTAATTGATACATTTGAACATACATAATCTTTTATTTTAATTTGACGATTTTTGCGGGCCATTTCGTAAAAAAAAGGCAGGTTCTTTTGTGAATCATACCACAATCTAATCAGCACCAAGGTATCTCACAAGTGAGTCATCTACCAAATTTTGTGAAATTTGGTCAATTAGCTTTGTAGCTAAAGTGGATACATGAGATTTTTGTAGGCCATTTCGCAAAATAAGGCGGTTCTTTTATCCCGAATCGTACTAATATCTATAATGAGTATCAAGGTCGCACACACAAACGACTTACCTATAAACCTCTATGAAATTTGGTCCATTAGTTTTTCAGTTAGAGTATATACATACATTGCACAGATAGGCACACACACAGACGTCACGCTAAAAATAGTACTTTCGTATTCTAAAGGTCCCAAAACGTGTAGGCCGAAAAGTAAAGTTGCGATTTTCAACACGATTCCAATAATTTCCCCATACATTACCATGTATTGCAGGGAAAGTAAAAAGAAATATAAAAGAAAACTTGGAGTCAAATTTACATTTAACTTTAAGTAATATAATGAAACTAATCTCTTTCAAACAAGCACAAGTCTCACAATCATACTGATAATTAATAATATTGTTTATTAATCATATTGTTAAACTTATTTAATAATATGTATTATTTTCGTTCAATTTATTTATTTTAATTTCGAGGACAAACAGACAGACAGATTTTTCCTCTTTTTATTATCATAAATGTGCCCTGAATGCTTTACAATGTGCTCTTTCGTCAAAATAGAATTAAAACATTTTCAAGAGATTAATGCTCCTTTAAAAATAAAATTCACTCGAAAAAATTTCCATAAACCCTTTCAGAAGGAAAGTGAAATTAATGAACTCCGAAATGCGCCCCCATAAAAACGTATACCCTCATTATGGCCATAAATCGAGGCGCACCTTCTCCACACGAACGTTTAATCGAATTGCAAATGTTTACATAACCGCGGTTTTCTCCCCAAACATTTGACGCAACTACAAAGTTGGAGGTGGGGAGCTCAAATGTCGCATGTTTAATAAGAAGCTTGAAAGGTTAGTTGCTTGAAAAATTGGAAGGTGTAATGATGCGCAAAATAACGAAGTGCTTGGTGTCTATGTAACAGGCTTTTTTAACACTTCCGAGCATAGTTGAACAGTGTTTATGACCTTGTTCGTTCATTCTGTCTGTCTGTATGTCTTTCCGTTCACACTATAACTGCCGTAAAAATGACTTTATCAAAATGAAATTTTAGTATGATGTTGACACGGTCTGTGGGAAATATGTGAATGTAAATGAATATGATCACCCAGTTCGTTTTGGATTGAACCCGAGTTGAAAAAGTGAAATACATTGAACCCTATGGGACTTAATTTTTCGAATATTTTTTAACTGAAATTAAAATTCAACAAATTGCTTCGAAAATTTAGAAAATATTCAAATTATGCCATAAATATATAAAAAAAATTTAGCAAAATGCGTTCGGTAGTTTTTTAAATAAAAATTAAAATAATAATGACACTCATATTATATGAAGATATCACGTGACCCACTTCAAAATAAAATATGGAATCCATCTTTTTTTTTCTCAGTGTAAAAATTGTGATTTTTAAAGTTATTTTAAATTTAAAGTCATTTATATTTAGTATTGCATTCATACTAAAACCGCTTTCTTGCGTATTTTCTGTGCATCTTTCCTCGCAATTACAATACTTTTGAGTTTAAATGATCATTAAGCTTTTAATATGTTTACAATGAAGTCTAATTTTAACATATGCAGAATGTAAACAAATCAAACTGTAAGATCAGTTGTATAAGAATTGCTGATTTTTTTTTCACGCCAAATTATTTAGCTCTGAAATCTGGAATATAGGTGATATGCATGAAATATTAATTGATTTTACATAGAGAAGCAGACGATTTTATAGCATTGCCTTTTTCGATGAAGCATGGAGTTAGAAAGTACTTTTACCCTCATGGTTTTAAGTATTTAAGTAAAATAAATTATTGTGGTACTGTGATAATTGTAAAAATATCACCGTTGAATGTATCGCATTTTAGAGATGTTTAAATAAAATTGCATTGCAGCTGGAAAGTGTTTCATAATCAATGCTTTATGCATGATTGATCTTTCTTGCTTAATATTCCAGGTAAATATATTTATTTCATTTTAATTTTCACAACCTCCCTAAGTTATAGCACCCTCCTCTTTTACTATTCACATTGAAGTTCTATTATTTTTCCTGTAACTGGGTTAAAAATAATGTATCTTTGAAAAAAAATTATAATTGTTTAGTAGTTTTTACAGCTCCCTACCTTCCAGTTTCATTAAAAAAAAATAAATATTCCTCTTAGACATTATAAACCCCATTTATTAATACCTTACTCAAATATTTTAATTTTGAACCTCACACTATAATAGGCTCTTATTGTTTTAATCAGCGAAAAACGCCCCGTTTTTTTTTTTATCGTGTATTTAAATTAAGATCTTCCGAAATTAATTTCAGATTATGTATGAATTCCGATTATCTATTAATTTCAGAATTATCACCGAAAATAATTTCCGAATTTTTCGTTGATATTTTTTTCTTTATTAGAGACAACTTTTTTCGACAATTTTTTTTTAAATTACAGAAGAATTATCCACGAAATTTAATTCTTTCTCTAATTCTTTCCTACTCTTCCACACCTCCCTAGCACCGGCCGTCCAATCGGTTGCTCAAGTCCTTGCTGACGAGCCGGACGGTCTGGGTCTTCAACACCTCCCTAGCAAAGTCAGAAATGAAAAATTTGGTATTTTTCAAGCTTTGATGCGCACTTTCGGTTGATACCCCACTCCGCTTAAATATATTTTAATTTTGACCCTCCCACTTTGAATTTTCATAACCCTGAATTTTAATAACCTATTGTTATTGTACCACAAATCTACACATGCATACCAAATTTCAATGTTATCGATTTGGCAGAAGTAAAAGATGTGTGTTTGTGTGGGGGGGTGGGGAGACATACACGAATAACAAAGTTGGTTCGTATATGTCTCACTCCCACGAGTTAACAGGAGTCATAACTTCGCTATGACGTGAATGTTACATTGCAGGCAGTAACTTGACGTAACAGCAATGTTACGAAATCACGGTACAGAGACATTACAATGTGACGTCACAGACAAGTTAACCTGTGAGGTCACAAAGTACCCTGAAAAGAGTCAAAATGACTTCGCTGTAACATGAATATGAAATTGCCGAGACGTAATGCGACGTACCAAAGTCACAGTGTGACGTAGATGCTACGTCACTGTGAAAAAATATGCTGTTTAGGAACATGAGTTAACAGAAACTCGTTAATAGAGTTTCTGTTAACTATGAAACTCTGAAAGAGAAAAAAACGCGAGTCGGTAAGAAAAATTATGTGCTGCCAACACCAAATATCTTTTGAATCTGTACCATATATGGGTCATTTTCTGTAAACGGGAGTTTTACATGTTTCTGGTTTTAATAAAAGTTTACATGACTTGGGACTGATTTTGGACATTGATCAACTTTACTATATTGTAGTTCATATTTATAAGCCATTAGCTAAAGAAACAATTTATATTTTTAATATTTAAAAATTTAGTTTTTTTATTAAATGTCATTCCCCTGTGTGTCCCAACAGCCAAATCATAAAATCACAACTTCATTTACAAGCCTTCATTTTCTAGTTTTCTAGAGCAATATTTTAGATTAATTTTTTACAACTATCCCCTAGCTTTATTGTCATTCACCTGTCTTTAAATTTTAACATCTCTTTCTGTACATAGATGACAATGAAATATAATTAAAGTATTATTCTTTTTTACTAAAGTCATATTCACCATTTCAAGAGTTTGAGTATGTTCTGGCTATCATTCTGTGCAGAGAAATATTATAAAACTGAACAATTTTGGGTATGTATTTTTATTCCTTGTCATTCACATGTCTTTAATTATTCTCATAATAAAAAAGTAAATATTTTTTTCACATATACATATGTGTGCCTGTGTGCCTAGTTAGTGTAGAAAACTGAATATCAAGTTAGGCTTAAATGCAAATAAATCTCATATACTCAGAAAGTAAAATCACATGATTTGTCATTCCCCTGTCGTCATTTACCTGTCTTCTTGGTAGACAAGGGAATGACATTAGAGCAGGGGAATTATATTTAAACTAGATTTTCCTTTTAGGAGATAAAACAAATAAGTAGTTAGTTCTAAATATAAGATTGCAATTAAAGCAAAACATTTTTTTAATTTTTCTAATGATATATATATATATACATACTAACAAAGCAGTTGCCTATATTAAGTGTCATTCCCCTGTCATGCTGTATTTACTTGTCTTGAAAATAAAAATTTGCATCTTCTATTTAATTTCCCCAAAACGATCACTGCTACTGTTTTTCTTTTAATTTAAACCACCCATGTTAAAATATAATGCATAAAGCAGGTTGAAAAATAGAAAAAAAATATATTGTAACAAGAAAGATGAAAAAGCCCGTTTAGAGAAAATGATCCATAGCTTTGTTTCATTTCACGATAAGTAATTTTCATTAGTTAATTATTGAATCTTTTTAAGCATTAGTTCAGTTTACTTGACACAGTGTTAATCGGACGTTTCTTTATAGAACTTACCAGCTATTTGCTAACGATTCATGAAACCTGTTAGTCACATCCTTTGAAGATCGCCATTGGACAAACATTGCCATACTTCTCTATCTTAAAAGAAGATATTTGACTTTGTGTCTATGTTTTCTGTAGCGAAAAATCGAAGCTTGGACAGCCGCGAGATTGTTACAAGGGAAGTCGAACTCCCAGCACGATAGACCGCATCGAGATTTTTTGTTTCTTTTAATTCGGATAGGTTCTTTTTTATTATTATTTTATTTCTAGCAGTAGCACTTGATAGAATAACCCTTCACAAGTGCGCGAGAACTCGGCCCAAACGCTACAGTAAAGATGACAAGAAAGATCAGTCATGCATAAAGCATTGATTATGAAACACTTTCCAACTAAAATTTTATTTAAACATCTCTAAAATGCAATACATTCAGCGGCGATATTTTTTTTTAATTCTCACAGAACTACAATAATTTATTTTACTTGAAAACTTACAAGTTCATCGAAAAAAATGAACTTTATTCAAATGACGTCATCGAAATATAAATCGTCTGGCTCGATATGTAAAAGCAGTGAATTTTTCATTCATACACTTTTATTCCAGACTCCAGAGTTAAATAATTTTGCGTGAAAAAAATTCAGCATACAACTTATCTTACAGCTTGATTTGTTTACATTCTGCATCCGCTAAAAATTAGGCTTCGTTGTGGAAATAATCAAAGTTTAATGATCATTTAAATTCAAAAATAGTGTCATTGCGTTGGCGCAGAATAAAGATGCACAAAATTAAGCATACATAAAGCAGTTATAGGACGGATACAACATAAAATATAAATTTAAATGAACTTTAAAAATCACGATTTTGACTGTGGGGAAAAAGATGGATGCCCTATTTTATTTTGAAGTGGGTTACGTGATCTCTTCATAATATATGTATGTTAATATTATTTCAATTTTTATTTAAAAAACTACCGAACTTATTTTGCTGAAAATTTTTTTATATATTTTATCGGATAATTTAAATATTTCCTAAAAATTTCGAAGCTATTTGTGAATTTTAACTTTGCTTAAAATTTGTTTGAAAAATGAGGTCCCATAGGGTTTAATGTATTTCACTTTCTCAACCTGGGTACAATCCAAAAGTAATTGGGTGATATTATTCATTTTTATTCCTCTATGTCCCACAGACCGTCTCAACAACATATTAAAATTTAATTTTGATAAAGTCAATTTTACGGCAGTTATCGTGCGAACGGACAGGCAGACAGAATGACCAAAGTCGTAAACACTTTTCAGCTATGTTGTAAAGTGTTAACAAAAGGGAAAAATACAGTAAAACTAAGAACATAACATTTAAGAACGAAGAAAAAACAAAAAGTAAACTGTAGATCTAAAATGTCAATCCGACTGCATCGTTTCTCTTGCTGGTCATTATCTTCCATAAACATTTCCCACCAAAGACATGCAGTTTTTAAGATGAGTTACATCCGTAACAACTCCAGTACCACATACCACGCATTTGGGGCTAGGGAAGAAATTACATTGACGTCTTGAGAAATTGGGAATTTTATCGAGCGAATTTCTCCAATCCTTATCCTTAATTTGCTCCAACTGTTTAATTTCAAAATTTTTTTCCTATTAAATTTTTAATATGTCTTCCAATAGATGAATGTATTGTGTCTTGTGGAGAGTGAATAATTTTCGTTCCTTTCTTCGCTAGCGAATCGGCCATCAATTATTATTCGAATAATTCGAATATTTATTCGAATAAATTTAAAAGTTATGAACCCAAAAGTCGAAATTGGGTAGAAATTTTGACTTCAAAATCTAGCAGACGATTTACAGAATAAAAAATACGTCAGCGTTCTACGAATAATCGGTCATCAACGAACCAGACATTTGTCAGAAACGGTTGCAAAAGGAACTGTAGTTTAAAATGCAAAATTCTAAATTCCTAAATGTTAGAGATATCATTTTAGTTTTTACTAATATACACTTATTTCATTATTATTGACATTCTGTGAAAAATTGACGTCAATTGGACGTAAACTTTTAAAGATTGCACTTAAAACTCTAATTTTACTTTTCTGGTTATGTTTTTTTTTTCGAAAATTACGTCAGAAGAAGCTGTTATAAGCCTTAGGGTTGGTTGTGTGGTCTGGGTCTTCAACATCTTCTGATTTTATCATTATCACTCATCGTATCCAATGGTACATACGGCCTTCAGCTTGCGTCGCCACCCTGGTCGATCCTGTGCCGCAGTCGTTGCTTCTGACCAGCTCGCCCATCCCATCAAATTCCTCTTCTGTTCTACCAGTCTCCTCCAAGGTAGCTTGGGCCGACACCGAGATCTTTTCCCTTCAGGCGCCTAAGTAAGTGCCACAGCAGGGATGTTATGCTGCGGCATTCTTAAGACACGTCCAGTCCATTTCCATCTACGGCTTTTTATTTCCATCTCAATTGCTTCCTGTCCAGTACTCCTACAGAGTTCAATGTTAATAATAACATAAGGCCAAAATACTCCCAACATTTTCCTCGGACATTTAGTCTGCCAGGCATTCAACTTGTTGCATTGGTCCCTTGTTAATTTCCATGTTTCGGCTCCATACAGTAAAACACTCTTCACTAAGGAATTAAAAAAGTCGATTTTCGTGCTTAAATTAAGGTTAGTAGCTCTCCATATTTTATTTAGCTTTCTATATCATTTCTGAGCTTTTCAATTCTTATTTTGATTTCTTCCTCTGTTCCACCCTCCTTGTTCACCGATACTCCAAGGTAAGTAAAGCTATTTATATCTTCAATGGATTCATAATCTAATTTTACATTTTTTTTTCAAGTTTTTTCATTAATTCTTAAGACTTTTTTACTTTTGTTGATTCGTAAACCAGTAGTTTTAGTAAACTTATTAAGGCCATTAGTTTCCTGTTGTAGATCACAAAATATAGAGGCCCAAAGAACAATGTCATCTGCAAAATCTAAATCTTCTAAAACTGATGTAAATTTTCACCTAATGCCTCTTCTCTTGCGTTTGATGGTGTTTTTCATGATACAATCAACAACTATATTAAATAATAAACCTGATATCACACATCCCTGCTTTACACCTGATTTAATTTGGAAGGGCTCTGTCAGTCTTCTGATTTGCACTTTTAATAATTCCTTTACAAGTCACTACAAACTTGTGGAAGAAATCCGTTTGCCCCCCCCCCCTATTCGAAGAAGAAACCTGCTTAACACGGAATCACAGTATTTTAGAGAGTGCCAAGAATCCATTTCTTCAAAAGCAACGCTATCACTTTTTGAAAACTAGGATGCATGTATTCAACGAGTTCCTGCTTTAACACTCTGCCAACGCCAAGAACATTTTCTAGAATTTCATAAAAATAATCTTCTTTGTGTATCAATGCAAATTTGGGTACAAATCTTTCGCTAAACATAAAAATGATACCACAAGTTCTCCTTTTCTGTTACCTTAAACAGCCTCTTATCAAAACAGCTCATTACGAAAGCTTCGAGAATATCTTTAAATTCTGCACATCATTGCACAACACAAACATATATAACTTCCACCCCCTTTAGTTTTCTGTCTGCATCGAATGGCTAAAAAATGTCTAGACCTGTAAATATTTATTCCGAATTCGATTAGGCAAGAAAGCTTTCTACACTTTATAACTGCAATAAAGTAGTCATTTATTTTTTAGGAGACATATTTTGGAGTCTATCACTTTCTTATTGCGCTTTGAAAGAGATCGGCGACTTTGAAGCGTGAATTTGCATTAAAATTAACTGTGGCTCACTCGATTTTCTGATACCAGAATTCATTTTTAATAGATTTTCAAATTTTACAAGAAACATTTTGAAAAATCGGTCCAACTGATTCCAATTATAGCGTGTTACCCTTCACTTAAAAGGGCTATATTACGTATTCTCTTTACTGTATTGCATACTAAGAGAAAGTGAAAATTAGTTTTTTTCGTACATTTCCTCTATACATCTTAACATACAAATCTGATATGGGCAGTATATGACTTTTCCTACATAATGCAATAAATGGGCTTCTTTCATAGTGAACAAATAATACATAATATCTACAGTACAATGTTTTTACTTTCCTTATATACATAATGTATAAGGAAAGTATTGTGACGGGGTCGGAAATTCGAATTCGAGTTTTCGACGGGAGAGCACGTTTCAAGCATCCCTGATCACGAATCAAACATTTTTGAAGTGATGTCTGTGTGTGTGTGTGTGTGTGTGTATGTGTGTGCGTCTGTGGAGACGATAACTGACGAACGAATGGACCGATTTGAACCAAATTTGGTACAAAAATCACAATCCGTAAACACTGGAAGCCTATTGTTTTTATACGCAATCGAATGTTCGGAACCCCCCTAAATTTTCGAATGAAATTTTGAAAAAATCGTCAAAAAATCAAAACCACTAATAAAGTTACGCAAATAGACATTTCTTATGTAATTTTTCATTAGAAAATGATTGACATAAATTTTAGAACGCTAACACGAGCCGTTCTCGAGATAGTGTAGATTTTAAAAAAAAAAATATCAAAAAGTTATATAAAATAAAAAAAAAATATTTCCTATTGATAAACATGTTCACTTTTCATATGTAATACCATGCGATCAATTGGGTAACATCATTCTCGTGGATCTAGCTCGTTCCATTCATGAAAAAAGATACTTTGAATAATACTTTTGTATTTGAACGCCAATAGTCATTTATCTGCTGTAAGAATAACTTATTTCTTAGTACATAACGCTTGGCGAGATTTTGGCGACGAATTTGGCGGAATGTCGCCAACTTGGCGACTTTTTGAAATGTTGCCAAATTAACGAAAATCTCGCCAAATTGATAAAAATGACGCTAAATCAATGAAAATGACGACTAATTGTTGAAAATTTAATGTCTTGGAAAGAATATTAGTATCTACTATAAGAAAAATCTATTTTTTTACTGTAAAAGTAGTAAATTCATTACATTATATAAGGAAAGTTATGTGTTGCCCACATCAGATTTTTAACTTTGAATACAGAGAGAGAGACGGACCGATATCGTTTAGTGATATATCGATACTGTATAGCTTCTGATTGTTGCAGAGTCGACTTTGAAGGTAAGAGCTTGCAATTGTGTCCCAGTAGCTCAACGGTGGAGCGTCGGCTGCCCAGTTCGGTGATCCAGGGTTCGATTCCCGGTTGGGGCAGCAAGGCACTTTACAATGGCGCCCGAACAAATGAACCCTGTGGGTTAGTGCAAAGATGTCGGAGGTCTGAAGACACCAGACCTTGCGACTCACACAGTGGGTTTAGAGTAGGTAGCTGCACGGCCGGGAAAGGACACCTCCTGCACTCAGGAGGCACCCAAGGTCTACCATCCTGCCAAACGAACATTTATTTAGATCTAAAAAGATAACAATGGATGAAAAATAGTGTGATTATATAGACAGATTTACATTATATTTGAGCTTGACAAGTACGTCTATTTTTCAAAAATGAGAAAAGGGTTATTGCGAATATAGATAAAAAGATCATTGAAAAATAAAATTCAGAGAGAGGTATAATAACATAATGCAAAATAGATTAAAATTAAAGAAATTAATAAAATTCTAAAAGTAAAATTTAGGAAATATATAAAAAGAAAATATATGAAAAGGAAAAAAAATAGTGACATGAAAAACAAAAACAGAAATTTAGAATAAAATTTAGAAAAGAAAAATTTTTAAAAATACAAATAAAAAGGGACACGCTGATGCAAGAATTGTGGTCAATGGCCAAAGCCGAAAGTGAAGGTATGTGCCCATTAATAATTGTTGACGGTCATAAATGCAATTCAGGCATTTTAATTAACTGGTCTCACATTGTCTCTCTCCGCCGCAATTAATGAATAATTGTAATTAATTTAATAAGTAATCTATGTTGTTAATAAATGATTTTATTTTAAAGTTAAATGGTGCAATTAATTGTAGTATTATGCTAATAAATATTCTATTCCAGGACTCACACTAATGATTAATATGGTGGGTTTTTAAGCGGCACACAACGCAATGTGTTTAATGTTATAAGGGTTCACGATTTACGATAATGCAACCATAATTATGAATAATAAGTCTAAAATACCACATAAATAGTTATTTTTAAATGTGCACCACAGAAACTAATATTTCATTATATCAAATATTAATTTTAATGAGTAGATGTTTAAAATTGAAAATATATATTCTAATAATGTTATTTATGTGTTAGTAATGTAATTAACTTTTCGTTATTTAATTTGGAAAGGCGAATCACAGTTCTGTGACGACCGTATGACCATCTTCCCCAATATCGCCCCAAGATGTGTATAAATAAATAAATAAAGCCATACTAGCATGTTGTTATATACGATACATACATATTTACATACATATATATATATATATATATATATATATATATATATATATATATATATATATATACATATATATATACAAGGTAGGATCAAAAAGTTCAGAGACTGTGCTGATATCTCCAACCCTGGTTGGAGGAGAGAGGAACTATTTTACCGTGGCATAGAGGCACATGTGATGCGGGATGTGAAAGGAAGAAGCAGATCCGCAGTGCAGGGTTTTTCCAGACAATGCGTGTCAGTGAACTGTAGTCGTTCGCGTTCATCGAAAACGGAAATGATGTTTGAAGCTCAACGTGCGAATATCAAATTTTGCTAGCGTTTGGGGAAATAGTCGACATAAACTATGCACCTGCTGTTCCGTTTTCGACGAACGCGAACGACTACAGTTCATCGACACGCATTGTCTGAAAAAACACCTGCTTCTTCCTTTTCACATCTCGCGTCACATACGCTTCTACGCCGCGGTAAAATAGTTCCCTTCTGCTCCAATCAGGGCCGGAGATATCAGCACAGTCTCCGAACTTTTTGATCCTACCTTGTATATACATTATATATACATACGTATATACATTATAACATACTATATGTTGTATTAATATCACGTTAATAAAATTTGGCGAATTATCAGTCTAAGCAAATTAACTTATTCCTACTTACGCGCGACTGGTTAATTAATGATGCGAAATTTTTAAACTATTCACGGCTATTTTAACAGCAGTTAGACAAAATAATTTCGTATCACAAAGTAAATGTTCTTCTGGGTTTTTTTCTTCCACAGAAAATCCTCACTCCAAAATCGTCAAACCATTTTTTTAACAGCAATAAAGAGATAAACTCCGAAATATGTTGGCAAAAAATAAATAACTGCCTCATTATGGCTTTAAAATGCAGCAACCTTTCCTGGCACGTGTGTTTTATCGAATTGCGAATATTTATGGATTTGAGTTTTTTTTTTTAAATCATTTAATGCTGCCAGACAGTTAGAAGGTGTGGAAAGGAACAAACTACATGTTTTTTTTTTCTTTAAGAAGCTTAAAAATGGAGATGTTAAAGAGCAGTGACGAAGATGCAGGACTGCAGCCGCGATTGCAGGGGGGGGGGGCGCAGGATGTCTGAAAGGGGGCTCAATGTTAAAACATGCAACATGAGGGCTAAGCGAAAGACGGACTTAAATGGGATGCAATGTTTAAAGCTGCTGGGATGTAGAGGGGACGGCAACTAAACCAACCACTGTGAAGGAGACTGAGTTGCGTAGTGATGCACAAAATTTAAAGAAAGTTGAGATTTCGAAGCTTTCGTAACGAACTGTTTTATCTGTTTTAACTGTTTTCGCAACGATGTTTAGGCGAGAGAAATGGAGATGTGGTAATCCAATTTAGCTTCTATATATTATGGTATATTATTAATAATTATGTGTTATTTTAGGGTCATTTTGTTGTTTAGCTTGATATATTATCTGCTTGGTGTCGTTTGTCTGTGGATCTCATTTCCTTTCCATTAGCATTGATTGTATACATTTTTAACCACGCATATATGCAATCATGGAAACAGTGGAAATTAGTATATCTGTCTAGAATGTGCCCATGAAGACGACTCAATTGTATCAATTAAATGTTTGTTTTATACGTCATTTTTGACAACGAAAAGAATAAGATCAGCCCCACTACTTGAGGACTAGTCGCTCTCAAGGTATTTAAGTTTTTTCGTATTTTTGCTACAACGCCTTTGAAAATAAGTCCAGTTATAAAATGAAAACGAAAATTGCATTAAAAGTGTAAATTCAGTGTCTTTTCAAATAATTATGCGTGTTGTTTTGTGTTATTAAACTCCATCTAATGAATTATTAAAGAAATAAAGAGAAAATGAATTTGAATCTGTAGAAAAAGGCATGTGCTGCTCACATAAGATTTTTCAATTTATTGACAACAATGGATATTATCCCATTCCGATAAAATACGTCGTGCATTCCTTCCACACAATAAAAAGATATGTGTCTTTCCTTCCGATAAAAATAGTCTTCTATTCCGATATTGACTGATTATGTAAAAACATACGATACGGATGATGAGAAAGTCGAGGAGACTTATATTCTAGATATTTTATAGCATTCGATGTTACTAAATAAAATTTCAAGGACATTGGAAGGCATTCGCATTTCCAAGGAGCATATGAAGCAAATAGTTTGAGATATTATGGGAAGTTAATGACGTGCTAGATTGACTAAACGGTTTCGCAGTTTCGTAATGAGCCGTTTTGATAAGTGACAATTTATGGTAATAAGCAGTAATGGATTCATACAGAAAAGGGGCAATGCCTTTTAATTTAGGAACGTTGCAATGTTTTTTAATAATATCCATTTACTTTTCTGTAGTACAAATATTTTTTTTTTCATCTTAATGTCCCCAATTCCATATTTTTCAGGTCGACTTTGTAGAACATTAGCAGTTAGTCCTAGAGTTATGGGGTTGGTATAACTTTTCGTCTTCAAAAATTACGTTTAAAACAAGCATTTAATGGATATATTCGAGCATGAACATATGCAGTCTTTTATTACTCTCCTTATATACATAGTATAATGTATAGGGAAAGTGTTGTGAAGGGGTCGAATATTCGAATTTGAGTTTTTGGCGGGAGAACACGTTTTAAGTATCCCTGAACTCGAATCGAAGGTTTTTGACGTGATGTCTATGTGTGTGTATGTATTTGTGAGTGTGTCAGTGTATGTATTTGTATGCGTGCATGTATGTGCGTGTGTGTATGTGTGCATGCATGTGTGTGTGTATGTGTGCTGGTCCATATGTGTGTGTGTTCATGCGTGTGCGTGCGTGCGTGCGTGTCCATGAGTGTGTATGCGCGTGTGTGCGTGCGAGAAGTGTACAAAGATAAGTCAATGGGCAACGATAATGAATGGGTTCACTGCTTACATCTTTTGTGTGTGAATATATTATGTAAAAAATTAGATCTAGATGAAATTTTTAGTAAATTCCATGGTTGATACTCGAATGATTCGAATTTTAAGATTTTCAGAGCATCATTTTCTAAAGAAAACAATGATAATTCTGGGAATAATGACGGCAGTATTTATATTCTATGGAGGAAAATTTGTTCATTCAAACTACGACTTAGATTTTAATTGCATTAAAATTGTTTATATTAACAGCCAACGGCTGAAAAAACGTGCTGAAAACACCGGTTCCCGTTAGATCACCGAAGTTAAGCAGCATCGGGCGCGGTTAGTACTTGGGTGGGTGACCACCTGGGAACACCGCGTACTGCTGGCTCATTTCAGTCGACGTGGTGGCCGAACGGTCAAGGCGAGCGTTTCCAGCGATTGATCGGTCGCCACGTTGTGGGTTCGAGTCCCACGTAAGACAGGGATGTTTGTGTTGTTGGGCGCAATGTGTTCCCACCCCCACTGGTGCGCTGGGGCAACGTCATTTGACGGCTAAGAGGTTCACTGTTCTGGCCGATGTATAGTCGAAGATGAAAGAGTCAATGCCTGGCCATTGGGAGAAAAAAAATGTTTATATTAATGCAGATAAGCCAAATCTGCTGCCAACCTGACAAAAAAAAATTTAAAGACATTCTACGAAATATTTTTAAAAGAATAACTTGGGTACAAGACTACAAAAGCTACATATTTTTACTTTCCCTACCACACATGGTAATATATAGGGTAGGTATTAGAATTGTGTTCAAAATCGCAAATCGAGTTTTCGACGGATCTAAACGTTTAGAGCAATCTAGAACACGAAAACCTTATTTTTAGCATAGCATCTGAGTATCTGTTTGTTTGTGCAATGTAGGTCCACTCTAACTCAAAAGCTAACTGACCAAATTTCATAAAATTTGGTAGATAAGCCACCGTGAGTGACCCTGCAGCTGATTAGATTTTGGTACGATTCGGGAAAAAGGAATCTGCCATTTTTACTTTCCTTATATACATAATATAATGTATAAGAAAAGAATTGTGACAGGGTCGAAAATTCGAATTCGAGTTTTCAACGGGAGAGTACGTTCCAAACAACCGTGATCACGAATCGAACATTTTTAGGTAATTGTGTGTGTGTGTCAGTGAGCCTGTGGAGACGATGATATCTCATAAATGAATGGAGCGATTCGAATGATATTTGGTACAAAAATTACAATCCGTGAATACTGGAAGCCTATTGTTTTTATACACAATCGAATGTTCAGAACTCCCCTAAATTTTCGAGTGAAATTTTGAAAAAATCATAAAATCAAAAACCTTTAATAAAGTTACGCAAATAGACATTTCTTATGTAATTTTTCCTTAGAAAACGATTGACTTAAACTTTAGAACGCATGAACGCATGAACCGTTCTCGAGAAATTGCACATTTTTCAAATAAATTTATCAAAAAATCCCATAAATTAAAAAAAGATATTAACTGTTGAGAAACATGTTCACTTTTCATACGTAATATCATGCGATCAATTGGGTGACATCATTCTTGTGGATCTAGCGCGTTCTATTCATGAGAAATGTTGCCAAATTAACTAAAATTTCGCCAAATGGATAAAAATGACGCTAAATCAATGAAAGTAACGACTCATTGACGAAAATTCAATATCTTAGAAAGAATATAAGTATTCACTATAAGAATAACCTATTTCTTTCTACTGTAAAAGAAGCAAATTCATTGCATTATATAAGGGAAGTAATGTGCTGCCCACATCAGATTTTTTAATTTTGGGGAACTGAAGCCGTTTTTCACTGTAGTGAAAAAACTATTTAATGAAATTTTTTTAAATTTAGTAGTTAAGTCCCTTGACGGCAGTCCTGATGTTGATTAGATTTTGACGTGATTCAGAAAAATATAACCGAACTTTTTATGCAAAATGGACCCCTAAGATGGTCGAAAGCCCAGACCATCCGACTCATCCTAAGACATAGAGCAACTTAATGGATAGCCGGCCCCCTAAGCCGGCCCCCTGAAACAAATGACTAAAATTGCTGGACTATATTAATTAACTTCTTGTTCTGCATGGGATTTTTGACAGAACAGCGAATAAGACTGACTCTAGGATGAACCGTTCTCGAGATATTTTAGATTTTTGGAATTTTGAAGAGCTGAAGACTCGAAAGTGCATTAAGTTGCCAAATGAAAAGAACACGCATTAAAACTGTAAATTGAATATAATATTAGAAAAGTATCCATGTCATTTTCTGCAATTAAACTCAATTTAATGCATCATGAAATAAAAAATAATAAAAATTTGTAGCGAAAGTCATGTGTTGTCCACATCTGATTTTTTTTTTCTTGGAACTAGCAAATATCTCTCAATTTTACAATGCTTCAGCGATTTACAATTCCGAATGCAAAAAATAAATGATAGTTTTGGGTCATACACATTCTTTTACAGTGCAAACTGCAATAACTGAAAATTCCCAATTTTTTGTTTATTCCCGGGAATAAACCGGATTTTGTCCAGTCTTTACAACTCTATACCTCGATAATAGACATTATTCACGTCAAAACATCGGAATTATTTTAGAAATGAACCCGGAGTTGATAAATTTCGAAATGTACTCCCCCCCCCCCCCCCATAATAAATTATGACGTCATTACTGCCATGAAATGCTTTGCGCCATTTTTCATTTTTTTTACACAATCATTTGATTGAATTAGAAATATCTACAGGACTAAATTTTGACATTCTATGTACTGCTACTAGGATGATAACGAGGAGGTTGAATCTTAAACTCCATATTTTTAAGCCAGCTTAAAAGGGAAATGGCTCGGAAGATTCCGTGAATTAATGATGAGCGGAATTGAAAGACATATTCTGGGCTTTCGTAATGAGCTGTTTTGATAAGTGGATGTTTATGATAATATCGAAGCATTCCGAAAGGAAGTGGCAACTCAATTTAATTGGGGGATCCTTATCATTTTTAGGCATCGTCATTTCGTGAGCATTAGAAATTCAAATGCGAATGCCAGTCACTTCTTTGATGTAATGCGTTTAAATGTGTTGCATTTGTTTGTAAAGATAATATTATTAAACGAAATCTAATGTGCGTATTAAATAGGATTACCGTATGCGATCCAAAAGACATACATTCGAATTTTAAAAATATATTCTCCATTTTAGAAACTATCAGTTTCTGTTCACGTTTTTATTTTAAATTAAATTAACATTATCTAATTAAATTCTATTTTAATTCAAATTAGCTTAGCAAATTTATTTATGTTTTAATTCCAATTGTCAATTTTTATAATTCAAACTATCATTTTCCGCACTGTTACCCTTGTTTAGAGAATTCTTCTTAGAAGATAATTCTACAAAAATCTGAAGTTTTGCATAACTTGAGTTCTAGTGATAGAAATTAAAGAAATTCTATTTAGTTTAACCTTTTGCTTACGAATGGGATAATTTATCTATTTAGTTTAACCTTTTGCTTACAAGGGTGATCGAACTGTTTGTGATAGGGTATGTCAAATACCTGTCTTTTTTAGAGGTTCTTCGTTTGGGATGGACGCTGTCCCACCCGTAAGCAAAAGTTTTTACATAATGCATCCACACAAAAAAATTTGATAATAACACGAAATTTATTCCTTGATTTATCGCGCACACCTGGTGTTACATCTCTCTCTCATACACACGCACACATACACATGCTTACACACATACGCACACACACATATTTACACATACACATATACTTACACGCATACACATACCTACACACATACACACGGACAACTTCCATAAATGTTCGAAATTTGTTCAGGAAATCTTAAAACGTGCTAATATATCCAATTTTAAATTCGAAAATTTTTGGGAGACAAATATTTCTTCTATATCGTAGTAGAAAAAAGAAAATCTTTGAAATTTCTTTTACTGTGCGACAATCGTAACCATACTATCTACGTATGTGTTATTAAACTTGCACTATTATAAATTGCTTTTCAGTATTACTAAAAATATGCGAATTTATTTATTCTTGCAATTTGGGGCAAGACATATTAACGTAGAGCATTTTCAATTATTCTTCTTCAAGACACCAGCAAACGGAACAAGCTGATTGTAGAGGATGCTAACCGCATAAGTGGGATGGCACTCACTAAATGGACAACACTACATTTTTCAAACTCTTTTAGCTAGAAACTTTAACTTTTAGAGGGTGTTTTTTCCTCAAATGTTAATAATGAATATTTTAATAGCTCAGAAATAAAATGGTTTTAATGAATTTGGCGACACTTACTAACTTATCTCCGTATATCACAAATCCCTCGAGCTAAAATCCCTTTTATGAAAATGTTCCTCACTCAAGAGTCACTGAAGATGGATATTTCTGTAAAAGGAGCCGAGTTTTAATACGAATAACCTACCTCCGAGGAGGATCAGAGTTTAAGAACGGATGGGTTCTTACCCGAAGAGGATCAGGTACTAAGAGCAAATGAGTTAGTTCTCATCCGATGTGGAGAAGAATCTGAGAACGAATGAATTTATATCCGAAGAGGAAAAGAATATAAAGCGAATGGGTACTCGTCCTTGGAGGAGCAGAGTCTGAAAACAAACGAGCTCTCTTCCGAGGAGGAGCAAAATCTGAAAGCGAATGCGTTCTCCAGTTCGAGGAAGAAAAGTGCCTAGCAGTGAATATGTGCTCAACCAAGGAGAAAAAAGTCTAAGAGCGAATTTTCTACCTAGGAGGATCATTGTCTGAGGTCGAAAAAGTTCTGGTCCGAGGAGGAACGGAGTCTGAGAGCGAATGGGTTCTCGTCAGAGAAAAAGTCTAAGAACGAATGAGTTCTCAATCAAAGAGGTTCAGAGTCTGAGACCGAGTAAGAGGAGGAGCAGAATCTGAGAATGAGGAGGAGCAGAATCTGAGAATGAGGAGGAGCAGAATCTGAGAATAAGGAAGTGCAGAATCTGAGAATGAGGAAGAGCTGAATCTGAGAATGGGGAGGAGCGGAATCTGAGAATGAGGAGCAGAATCCGAGAATGAGGAGGAGAATAATCTGAGAATGAGAAGGAGTAGAATCTGAGAATGAGAAGGAGTAGAATCTGAAAATGAGAAGGAGTAGAATCTGAAAATGAGTAAGAGGAGGAGTAGAACTTGAGAACGAGTAAGAAGGGCAGAATCTGAGAATGAGTAAGAGGAAGAATAGAACTTGAGAGCGAGTAAGAATAGCAGAATCTAAGGAGTGTATTCTCACCCGGGAAGAAGCAGTGTCTGAGTGCTGAAAGTGGATTAATTTTTTATTCAATTGAAATGTATTGTTTGTCGGTTAATTTATAGTTAAGGTCTCTTTTGAAAAATATCTTGTTAAAATTTAACGAACTAAAAGTCAATTTGTACTGTTAAAAAAAGCGTATACTGTAATCTGTCTATGTAGTTGGCGGGAATATATTTGGACATAGCGGCCAATGCACTCTTGTAACGGCTGCATACATCCAAGACAGTACGGAGACGCAAACGATTACATTACTTTGATTTCACTATTCGTGGTATATTAGCTGTCATCTGCTTGCGTAACGTACGGATATGTATCGGAACCTATAAGCTCTAGCCTATACCAATATCTTCAAGTTTAGGGCGCATACATACCTGAATTTTCAGTCCTATCATTCCGGTTCTAACAATCTTCTGTCTATCGTTAACCTTAAATACTAAAATAGTAAATGTAGACTGCTAACCTACAACTACCTGCCAACCTGCTGTAATAGTAGACTGCTGACCTATTTACTTAAAACGCTGACGCGTTTCATTATCAGTGTTTACCAAAATAATTAACGGGTAAAAGAAGTGAATATTAAAAAAGTGACTGCGAAAAAAAGGTGATTCCATAAAAGTGGCCGTAGTCAGTATATTTAAAACACTGAAATGACTACTAAATTAATTAATACTAAAAAAATTGGCTGCTAAAAGCATAGATACTAAAAAAGAGACCATGAAAAAACTAATGATTTCTAAACAAATGAACAATGCCAGTATATTTAAAACGCTGAAATGACCAATAAATTAGTTAATACTAAAAAAATAGCTGCTAAAAAGAATGAATACTAAAAATGAGGCCACGAAAATAGTGAATACTAAACACGTGACCTCTGACAATATATTTAAAATGCCGAGTCTCAAAAATATACTTTTTAAAAATCGGTCAATAAGTTTTATAAATATTACCAGGGTAGAAAATAAATTAAGAATGATTTTGTTGCAGGTAAAAAAAATAATTAATCCAGAAAAAACCGCCTGCGGTTTTTACCGCGTTTCATATTTTTTTCGTATTACAAAGCATGGAATTCTCACAATATTTTATCACCCAGCTAAAAGTTTGGCAAGGTGAAATGACGTGTTGGGGCGTTTTAAAGTGCAGAATATGCGTCGAATCAGCTGTGGATCTAGATTTATAAGGGTTTGGAGGACGTTGAACCTCAATTGCTGCGATAGAGAAAAACCCTGATGTGGTCAGCAGTAACATAAGTTATATATTACAGTTTAATATGTTTAGAGACTATTTATGGTCCGTCCATTTATACCCGTGTAAGAGAGGTTGTACCTCGATTAAAATTTAGACTCTGGCGAAATAAAATCATTCATTTATACATACGTGCAATTTAAAATAAAACTGATATTTAATTTCAAATCACGTGCAAAAAGTAAAATCTGACAAAACCACTTCATAGTAAAAAAAAAAAAAAAACTCCACGCCAAGTAGAAACAAGAAAGATCAATCATGCATAAAGCATTAATTATGAAACACTTTCCAACTTCAGTGCAATTTCATTTAAACATCTCTAAAATGCGATACATTCAACGGTGATATTTTTTAATTATCACAAAACTACAATTATTTGAAAACTTAAAACTTCATCGAAGAAAATGAACTTTATTCAAATGACATCATCGAAATATAAATCGTATGGCTCTCTATGTAAAAGCAATGAGTATTTCATTCATACACTTTTATTCCAGACTCCAGAGTTCAATAATTTTGCATGAAAACAATTCAGAAATTCTTTTACAACTCATTTTACAATCACTTGCTTACGTTCTGCATCCATTAAAATGAGGCTTTGTTGTAGAAATAATCACAGTTTTAAGATCCTTTAAACTCAAAAATATTGTAATTGCGTGGGCACAAAATATAGATGCACAGAAAATACCCAAAAATAATGTGGTTTTAGGACGGATGCAATACTAAATATAAATTTAAAAGAACGATTTTTAGAAACAAAAGAACGATTATTAGAACGAATTTAAAGAACGAAAGAGCGATTTTTTACTTTGGGAAAAAAAGATGCATGCCGTATTTTATTTTGAAGTGGGTCACGTGGTCTCTTCATATTATATGGGTGTCATTATTATTTTAATTTTTATTCAAAAAACTACCGAACCTATTTTGCTGAAATTTTTTTTATATATTTTATGGCATAATTTGAATATTACCTGCATTTGCACAACAATGGAACCCTGCTGAAGACTATTAACCCTCCACAAATCACACGTAGCCGTTTTCAGTTGCAGTCATTTTTTAACACTTTACAACAAAGTTGAAAAGTGTTTATGACTTTGTTCATTCTGTTTGTCTGTCTGTCTGTCCGTTAGCACGATAACTGCCGTAAAAATGACTTAATCAAAATGAAATTTTAGTATGTTGTTCAGACGGTCTGTAGGACCTATGGGAATATAAATGAATAATATCACCCAATTAGTTTTGGATTGAACCCTGGTTGAAAAAATGAAATACATTGAACCCTATGAGATTAATTTTTCAAACATTTTTAAGCGGATTTCAAATTCACAAATTGCTTCGAAAATTGTAGGTAATATTCAAATTGTTCCATAAAATAAATAAAAAAAATTCAACGAAATATATTCAGTAGTTTTTTAAAAAGATTAAAATAATAATTACACCTTTTATATGCAGAGATCACGTAACCATTATATGAAGAGATCACGTGACCCACTTCAAAATACACTATGGCATCCATCTTGTGTCAAAATCGTGATGTTTAAATTTTTTTTTTAATTCATATTGAGTGTTGTATCCGTCCTAAAACCGCTTTATTTTTGCTTAAATTCTGTGCATCAACATACTGAAACAACGCAATTACAATATATTTGAGTTTAAATGCCCATCCAAATTTGATTATTTCTACAACGAAGCCTATTTTTCACTTATGTAAAATGTAAACAGCAAAATATGTAGAATGAGTTGTATTAGAATTCCTGTATTTCTTTAAGACAAAATTATTTAGCTCATGGAGTCTGCATGGCTGATATGAATGAAATATTCATTGATTTTACAGAGAGAAGGACGATTTTTTTCGATGAAGTTTTAAGCATAGAGTTTAATTACTTGTAGCTCCATGGTTTTAATTTTTAAATAAAATAAATGATTATAGTATTGTGATAAATGAAATGAATGGGAAATTATTAATGAATGAAATGCTGCTTTTATAAAGAGAGCCAGGCGTGTTATTTTTTCTATGACGTCATTTGAATGAATGTCAGTTGTTTTCGATGAAGTTTTCAAATATCATAAATTATTGTAGTATCATGATGATTTTAAAAATATTACCGAGGAATGTATCGCATTTTAAAGATGTTTAAACCAGGCAATTTATATTTCAATGCCGTCATTTGAATGAAGTTCATTTTTTTCGATGAAGGTTTGTTTTCAAATATATTAAATTAATGTAGTATTGTGATAAGTTTTAAAATATTACGTAGGAATGTATTGCATTTTAGAGATGTTTAAATAAAATTGCATTGAAGTTGGAAAGTGTTTCATAATCAATGCTTTAAGCATGATTGATCTTTCTTGTTGTTTTTCACCATGAAATGGTGTTTTGGGGAGATTTTAATACTTTATACATGGTTTCATTTAGGTTGGTTACTATGTTTCTCCGTTTGTTTGGGTCAAATCTTGAAATCAATTTTTGACCCACTTCTACCGAGCCGATTTTCGAAAATTTCTCACACATACGTATTTTTGGTGAGAATACAATATTTCATCAGATTCCAGTTGATTCCCCCATATTCTGACCCCTCGCTCCCCAGATTAATGCCCGGAATGGCCCGAAAAAAATCCCATTTTTGTAAAATAGTTAGAAAAAATCTTATGTTAATCTTTCGCTTATATATATATATATATATATATATATACAGAGAGAAAGAGAGAGTTTAGAGATATTACCTATCTCTGTCTTCAGAAACAAACCTTTTTGTTCATTTTGAATAGATACTTGGACTTAAAAAAGAATTTGTTCAAAATGTACAACTCCTTAGGTCTAGTGCTTATTCATGTGCACAGCTTTAATGCTTGTTTATTTTATGTTTTTCAATTTTCACAATTTTCAAATTTAGCTAGATATATGCATTTTATTCTCCTCTTGATTGATGATTCTCTATTTTATCCTTCTTTTTAAGTTGTTGGTATTTTTCAAGTTAGGGTTTGTTGAGTTACAACTTCTCTCTATTCTATCATTAGATTTTCATATTATATCTTATATATATATATATAATTTCATTCTAGTAAGATTTCTAGAAATTTCTGCAGAGAATATATAAAATGAGTCATCCCTCAGTTGAAGAGCAGTTGACGTGATACGGGCTACATTAAACTGTGACATACGTCAATGTTTTTAGAATAGTAACGGCTGTTTTGTGAAATGAAATTCACCAATGTTTCGAGAATAGTGTCTGCTGCCATGTAAAATCAGTGGAGCATTTAAGTGTGTTGTTTTACTGTATATTGTTCCTGTTTACGCTGTGCTTGTGAATAAACGTGTTGAATATCCAGAAATCTAGACTCGATCTTGTATCCTGAGCGTACACCCACGATCCCAGAGGATACGGAATAACAATACATTTAATCAAGTGTTTATTCTTTTGCTAGATCAGTATTTTTTATTCGTTAGTGACGACATAAACAGTTGAATTAAATGTATCAAATGGATGCATGTAATCAATATTCTATTTATTCTGTTACTAATTAATGTTCTTTTTAATTGCAAAACTTGATTTTTAGTCTTGCTTTTAGTCTTGCTGGTGTCTTTTGTTCAATTTGATAATTAGAAAGTACATGTTTCGGGGTATACATCTTTCAAGCTATTTATTTTTCATAATTTTTTCTTGGATGTGTGTGAATGGGAAGGGGGGCGGGTATAGGGGAACAGAACATTTAAACACGTGACCATAGGAAAACGAGCGATGTCTGCGTGTATATATATATATATATATATATATATATATACACTTATGTCCAAAAGTTAAGCATAATTCGTAAAATGCGAAAAGTTCGGAGTTAATATGGATACAATGGCTCACAATCAGTTGTGGAGAATCATGGGACGAATGTAAATAAATGTGCATATGCAAAACAGGTCAGACGACGTCGACATGCGCAAAGCTCCGGCGCACGTCAGAACGAGTATAAAACGGCGTCGAACGGCATGGCCAGTTGAGGCAGAATTTCGCAATGGCTGTGGTACGGAGCGTTGTTAACAATCAAAAAGTGATATGTTTTTGAAGGGACGAATTATTGGAATGCTGGAATCCGATGATCAATCCCAACGGAAGCGTCTCAAATTCTGAATGTGCCTCAGTGTGTGATCTGCAGACTGTGGCAGAGGTTCTAAACCACTGGAAATGTTACCCGACGACCAGTACCAGGTCGGCCTAGGGTAACAACCGCTCGGCGAGGCCAATATTTGGTTATAACTACGCGACGTCAAAGGAACCGTTCCGCCAGACAACTGGGTTCAACACTGACAGCCGCCACAGGAGCCACTGGTTCGAGACAAACTGTTTACGGGAGACTCAGATAACTGGGTGTTCTGTACTGACAGCCGCCACTGGTTCGAAACAAACTGTTTACGGGAGACTCAGACAACTGGGTTCAGCCCTGACAGCCGCCACTGGTTCGAGACAAACTGTTTACGGGAGACTCAGACACGTTAGTATCTATGCTAGACAACCAGCAGTTTGCATACCCTTGACGTCTGCAGAGAAACGCACACGTTTACAGTGGAGTTTGGAACATTGGCAGTGGCGTGGACAACAGTGGGGCAATGTCATATTCAGTGACGAGTCCAGGTTTAGCCTGCAAACTGATTCTTGTCGTACCACGATCTGGAGAGAACGTGGAACGCGTTTTCACCCGAAAAACATCCCGGAAAGACATCGTTTTCCGTTTGGGGGAGTCATGGTCTGGGCCGCCATCATGATGGACGGCCGCACAGACCTCCACATCTTTGACACGGAATTAGTTACCGGTCAAAGATACAGAGACGAAGTCCTTGAGCCTACCGGTCAATTGTCCCGAGGTGCTGTTGGTCCTGATTTTATATTCATGGATGATAACGCGCCTCTTGACCGTGAGGCCTTGGTCGATAACTTCCTTCAAACTGAAGATATCCAGCACATTAAGTGGCCTGCCAACTCTCCTGATCTGAATTCAATAGAGCATGTGTGGGATATGCTCGGGAGACATCTTGCAGCCCTCCGCTACCCACCAAGCTCCGTTCCGGGATTGAAAACGGCTCTCCGTGAGGCTTGGAACTCTTTGAGCACACAACTCATCCAAACCCTCATCGAAAGTATGGGGAATCGTTGTGCAGCATGCGTGGCTACCCGAAGTTCCCACACACCGTATTAAACTGTAGCATCACATTATTTTAATCATTCTGTTTCACTGAGGTTGACACTCGTATTGTGACCCTTTTTCTTTCAATCCTTTTCTTTGGATAATAAAAGTCGTTATTATCCTTGTTTTGTATTGTTTTCTTCTTCTATAACCCTATTACACCCGCATACCGCGTTTCCTTCCATTCCGATGTAGATTTCCTGAAATTTTCACATAAACAGCAACTAAACTTTTGGACATGAGTGTATATATGTGTGCATGTATATATATGTGTGTATATATATACTATATATATATATACATATATATATTTGTGTGTATGTGTGCATTTAGGTATATATGTGTGTGTGTGTGTATGTTTATATAAAAGACATCCCCCGAACGAATAGAGCGTTTCGAAAAAGATTTTGTCAGGACTTTTACAATCAGTGAATGCTGAAACCCTATTGATTTTAAACGCGATGCAGTGGTTAAAAAAGTCGCCAATTTTTGAATGCTTTTTTGAAAACAAAAATTAATGAAAATCAGGACCGTTAATAATGATAAATAATCATTTCATATGTAATTTTTCATTACAGAACCAATAACCCAATTCTTATAGCGTTAGCATAAGGTGTTCTCGAGATGATGCACGTTTTCCGATTAAATTTTAAAAAAAAATGACAAGAAATTAAAAAAGTAGTAAGCATTGTTAAATAGTTTGGTATTTCGTATGCAATATTATATGGGACACATTTACTTAACATCAATCTCGTAGACCTAGCTGGTTCTGTTCATAAGTGAAGACAGATTTTAATTAGAACTCAAATCATCTGTTAATGTGATATCAGAAAAGTACTTTTCTCCGTCTGATTGATTCGCCATTTGGCGAGAAAATTAGCGACGAACTTGGTGAAATATCGAGACTTCTGGAAATGTTGCCAATTTAACGAAAATGCCGCCAAGTGGACAAAAGTGACCTCTAGTTAACGAAAATGACGCCAAATAGATGAAAATGCAATATCATGGAGAATGAAGTTCAATTTCTTTGATAAGCCTTGTCGCCTTGGGGAGGGGGGGGTGGGAATCAATATCCTTGATGTAGGTAAAGTCATGTGCTGCCCACATCAGATTTTTAAAAAAATGCGTTTTTGTGTAATTTGTATAATATTGTGTTTAAGTTGTATAATTTTTAAGAGACTTTAACTCATAATTTTGATATCACTCATTTTTACTTTTTATTAAATTATTTTTTTTATCTTTCAGACTTGGCGACTTTTTTTAACACGGCGTGTTTTTTCTGCGATAGATAACTTTGTTTTAAAATAAATATGAAACTCAGATCCACAACAAAATGGATAATGTAAGTCCGTAGGTAGCTAAGTTTTCGTCACGTAAATACCATAAGACATCTTCACGTTTCCGCATAGAGATGATTTGAAACGAGTACGCATTTTACAAAAGAGACACTTATTGAAATGCATTCGACAGATGGCGCTGATGTTTATATTTTTATTTTCGCGTTAAGACCAACTATTTGAATAAACTCACGTAGGAGAAAACTTGCCTGAAAATGTTATATATAGGTCATCAACAAAATTTTTAGATCAAGGGAATATAACTGTAAGCGGTATGTGTGCTTCTTTTATTTTCTAAACAAATATATGTGCATGTTACTTAAGTTAGTTGTAAAGAAATAATACTGTGTTGACGATTTTTGTCAATTTCGATAGGGTATGTCAAATACCTGTTTTTTTTAGAGGTTCTTCGTTTGGGATGGACGCGGTCCCACCCATAAGCAAAAGGTTAAATGAAAAGTACCTTTTTGTTAAAAAACTTTAGGTTAAAAAGCTTTTGAAAGTAAACAAAGTATTTGAGAAATTACAATCAGAAAGGTTGAACAGAACGATTTTAAATATAAATATTTATATTTGAAAAATATAGCACACAGAATATGTTAAAGTTTAAATTAATTAAACGTGAATCAAATATTTTCGGAATTTGATATTACTGAAAATCAAACTAAGGAGGTTATTGAACACGGAACTACCACATTTGGCATAGATCACTGTTGGCATTTTCTTATTCTTGGAATGGTCCGTTATTCATAACATAGAATGTGAGTAAACTTATCCAGCTTAATCAGAAGTGTATAAGCGATTTTTGATTAATCTGATTACGTCAACTTAACTAAACTATAATAAAGTCGTAGCTTATTTAAGCAAACTTGAAATTCACTTCCCTATAGTCTCGTTATTTTAAAAGTTGCCAACGCAATGTTTTACAAAATTTATTTTTAATCTAAACTCAGCACATAAAAATGTCGCTACGAATACGGGGACCATGGAGTTAGAAAGATGGCGATAAAACTGCTATGATGACACGCTTGAAAATGCCATAATGCTTTGAGAATTATATCTAGTTGTTGCTAGTATTAGTAAAGTAGCTGTTATTGCTAGTTGACACAACAGAAAGGCGTAGTATTTAGCATATGTGTTTTTGATTATTTTTAAATTAAAGGTTCCCTTATTATGAGTATAATTAACCAGTGCTTTTTCATAGTTGTAGGATAGAACACAGAATATTTTTATTTATTTTTTTTTATTTCCAATGACAGAGAATAAGGCATACATTATACAGACAGAACAGAACTCATATAACGTGAAAAGTCAATATCTCATAGAATACAGGATATGGGGATATGAAAATAAATTGAAATATAAAATAACTTTGAATACGTAAGGATATTCTTTACTGTTTCAGTTCTACTTTGCATTGCGCTAATCATTTATTTTTACAAAATTGGCAGTTTAAATAAATATTTTAGACCTTTTGCCATAGAAAAGCATACAGTGCAGAACTACTTATCTTACCCCAACGCCACCTGAATGATTGTTTCAAACGACATTGATGTTTTCTGAATATGAAGTTTTAACATCTTACTTTTCCACATTCATGGCGGGGACTTTTGCTCCTCACATTCCACCTTAAGTGTTTTGGTGTAAATATTTTGACTATGGAGTTAGAGAGAAGGAGATAAATCTCCTATGATTGGAATCAAGTCTTAACTGTATCCTGCGTTCTCATACACAAATAGGAGGCGCGGGATACAGTTAAGACTTGGATGAAACGCTGGAAAATGCCAAAACGCTTTGAAAATTATATCTAGGTATCGCTAGTGTTAATGAATTGCTAGTGTTAATGGAAACACAGGGCGCTTCATTAAGCGCCCTGTGTTTCCATTTGACACAACAGAGAAGCATAATATTGAGTATATGTATCTTTGATTATTTTTAAATTAAGATTCACTAATAATCAGTAGAATCAATATTTTTCACTGCTTTAGGACAGAGTCCAGATTGTAGGGAGCTAAAAATAAATTAAAAGGTCAAATAATTTTGAATACGTTGGCATATTCCTTATTGTTTCAGTTCTAATTTGTATTGCTCTACTCATATATGTCTGCAAAATTGACCGTTTAAATAAATATTTTAAGCCTTTCACCCTAGAAATACATACAATGCAGTTGCGCTTATCTTATCGCAGCGCCACCTAAATGATTGTCTTAAATGATATTTGCATTTTCTCAGTATGGAGTTTTAACTTCCTACCTTTACCTCCATGCTTTTGACATTGGATTGATGTTAATGCTGTTTGGGTTATTTTACTGTTAACATGGGCACGCACATTTCTTGTCAAGATCACGTGTTATTCAGTGGTGGTAAATCGAAGCAAATTTAACTTTTTGAGATTATTTCTAATATACACATCATGGAACAAAGAAGAAAAATATGATGTAGGCAACACATTACTTTCCTTATATAATGCAATGAATTGACTCATTTTACAGTAAAAAAATAATGTATAAGATCCATGGTACTGTGTTTTTATTGTTGAATTGTACATTGGGCAATTTTCCAGATGACAATATGTAAAACTATTTCAAAGCACCAAATTAACTTATAGTTTGCGCAACTTTAAATAAACAATTATCAATACTGATAGCATCCTCAATAAGCGATATAGTTCATATATTAAAATATTTTAATAAATAATTTACCAGTTAGGCATCATTTTCATTAATTTAGGGGGGATCTGAACATTCCATTCTGTTTAAAAACAATATGCTTCCAGTATTCACGGATTGTAATTTTTGTACCAAATTTCATTCGAATCGATCCCTTTGTTCGTAAGGTTCCACACACACACACACATCTCCTCAAAAATGTTCGATTCGTATTCAGGTATGCTTGAAACATGCTCTCCCGCCGAAAACTCGTATTCGAATTTTCGACCCCGTCACACTACTTTCCTTCTCTCCCAGCGGCGCACTTTGCTGCTTATGCCCTCGGGTGAGTCGGGCGGTCTGGGCTTTCCACACTACTTTCCTTATTACATTATACTATGTATACACACTCAAATTTCTGGGACAGGAGCAGACGATATGCTCTAGAAAAAATTATTGATCGGATATTTAAATTTGAACTCTTTTATATCCGCAGACGATAATTTGTGGCAAGAATTACAATTTAGATATATCGTAGAATAAATTTTGAAAAAAATGAAAATGGAGTTGACGCGAGAGCATTATCGAGCTATGATTTTAAAGTGGGGCTAAATCAAGTAGAACGTCTTCAACGTCTGCAATTAGCATATGGAAATGATGCTCCATCTCGTTCCACTGTATTCATTATAGAGTTTAGAAGAGGTCGATATTCTCTCCTGGATGAAAAACACACAGGGAGACCTTTGTCAGCTGTAGTCCCAGAAAATATGTCGGCCACTCGAAAAATATTAATCTATGATTATCACTGTACCTACCAAATGATACAGAAGAAACTTAACATTGAATCCGCAACTATACATAAAAGTATTCATAAACTGCATATGAAAAAATTAGTTTGTCGTTGGGTCCCCCATAATTTAACAGAACACCAAAAAGCGGAGCGTGTCAGAATCAGTAAAGAAACCCTAAAATTACTTATTGATGGTGGACACAGTATTATTTCTAAAATCATAACTGGTGATGAAACGTACATACCTTTTTTGACGTTTCAACACATCAAGAACGTAAAGTATGGGTCTTTGAAGATGACCCCAAACCAAGAATGGTGAAAAGATAACGAGCAATGAAAAAGTAATGTATGACGTGTTCTTTACAAAGTACAGGTCTGGTCAAAGCCATAAAGCTAGAGGGACAGAAGACAGTTACAGCTAACTGGTACACCACTAAGTGTCTTCCAGAAATTCTTCAGTAAGTGAATGTTAGGGGACTTATGCTTCACCATGACAATGCATCTTCTCATTCAACAAGATTGACAGCCGAATTTCTTGAACAAAAAAAACATCAAAGTGATAGAATACCCACCCTATTCTCCTGATCTTGCTATGTGTGACTTTTGGCTACTTTTTAATCTAAAAAAAATTTTACGTGAGCGTCGTTTTCATTCCGAAGATGAGATTGATGAGGTTATAAAAGCGTATTCTTCATCGATTCCAAGAAATGGATGGCTTGCAACATGAGTTTTTTTTTTTAGCATTTAATCTTTGGAAAATTTGAGTACAAAAGTGCATTGATGTTGGAGGGGAGTACTTTGAACACTCCTAAGAGTTGGTGTACCACTTACTTGTATCTCAATTTCAGTGTGACCCTCGTATAAGGAAAGTAAAAAGAGTGTTGAATGTTGAAAACTCAGACCGTCTGACTCGTCCTAAGACATGAGCAGCCGTTTGGACGGCCGGGAATGGAAGTCGGCCGGAACAGACTTCCATGGTCAGCGAATCACCATAATTTATTAGAAATTTAAAAACATACAATGGAAGAATATATGGTATAGACGGAAAAATTTTATAAGAATAAATAATTATAGATATTGTATATCAGTTAGAAAAGGAATTTAGAAAAGTAAAAGAACAAAACCTTAATTTAGAAAAAGCGAAAAAGAGGCCGAAAAAGATAAAAGAAAGCCAAAAGAGAGGGGGGGAAGGCAGAAAAATCATAGGAAATAAAACAGATGTAAATGAATTTAGAAGAGGGTCAAAATAAATAAGAATAATATACAATATTTACATTTGTACAATTGAATAAAGACAAGTTGAGAGTTAATGATGTTAATAACAAAAAATGGCATAAAAAAGCAAGATAATGACAATATACTAAAGAGGAACAACAACAACAAAATCAAAAGCTATTGGAACAGTGTAGATTTCATTGATCAAAGTAAATTGAGAGCAGTAAACACTCACAAACCAATTAGTCAACCTTATTAGAAATATCTCTAACAATGAGAAAACAATTTAAGATTATTGAGAAGAATTTTATTAATGCAACCAGAAAACCCAGTCGCTTGAAGATGAAAGGGAGGTTTAGTCAAATGAATTTTTTTAGAAAATGGACAAGAAAAAACATAATGATCTGCGTCACCAAAAGAATTACAAATGCATTTGGAGGGTTTTTTTTAAATTTGAAATAAAATAAATAATCTAAAAAGGGGCCATGGCCATGAAGTAAATAAGGTATTTATTAGAGATTAGAAACTTAAAATTCGGGCAGGGTCATGGGTTCTAGGGGAGATATAATTATTTAAATAAATAATTATTTAATGCCAATTAGAAAGAATGAAATTTTGACAGAAGTTGGTTAAAAGAGAATAAGGGAAGGGGATAACGAATGGGGATCCTGAAGTGGTGGCCAATTTAGAATGATGATCAGCGACTTCGTTTCCAATGATGTTAGTATGTGCCTTGACCCAACGGAAATTAATTAAAGATTTTGCAGAAATGGCAGAAGATTTAATATCAGAAAGGAATTTGGATTTGTTTTTAATTGAGTCCAGAGCGAAAATGGAAGATAAACTGTCAGAATAAATGTTGACTTTAAGATTATTTTCAGAGGTCCATTGAATAGCATAACTGATTACAGCGAGTTCAGCCTGAAAAACAGTATTCCCACTGCTAAGTTTAAAGGTGAAAATCTTATCCAAAAAAAGAGTGTAAAGTTAAAGAGTCTAAAGTTGTGTGTGTAAAAAAGAGTGTAAGTGTAAAGTTGAAAATATCATGTTTACATATTTAATTTTAACTGTGCGGGAAGAAGAACAAGCTATTTAGTGCAAATATTACCTTTCAGAGAAAACCGAATGGAAGAACTTTTAGAACAAATAAATGAAGCAGAAAGTGCTGACCTCATTGACAACTTGGATCCTGATTCCATCACTCCGTTCGAAATGACGTATAAATATCACAATCGGCTGTGGAGAGAGGCTCAAGAAGAGCTCTCATGCCTCGTACACAAGGAACCACCGCCGGATGAACCTCCGGAACTTGTCCCAACAAGGCTTCTTTTAGTTCGAAGGTATAAATAACGTGGGTGAGCTCTCTGTGCTATTGTAAGATAGAAATCTGCTCATTTCCCGGTACCAGCATTCTAGAGTAGAGATTCCAAACTTGAAAAAATCTACTCTAAAGAACGACGGAATCGGATTAAAAAAAACTGGTATATCTTGCCCCCATCCCTACCCTCCTAAGAAAAGTGTGAAATAATCTCTATACTAATGCAAAATAGAAAATCTCCTCGTTCCCTGGTATCAACTCTCTAGAGTAGAGATTCCTGACTTGGAAACTTCTACTCTAAAGAACGTCGGAATCTCGTTCAAAGACCTGGTATATATTACCCCCATCTCTACCCTTCTAAGAGATATGTGAAACAATCTCTATACTAATGCAAAATAGATAATCTCTTCGTTCCCTGGTATCAACTCTCTAGAGTAGAGATTCCTGACTTGGGAACTTCTATTCTATAGAGAACAGGGATTTTGAATCCAAGACATGAGCAATTTCATCCCCACCCTTCTAGCAAAGTGTCGAAAACCCAGACCACTCGACTCACCCAAAGGCATGAGTAGCAATTTGAGTAACCGTTCTAGCAAAGTGTGAAGAAGTTCACACTTCTAGCAAAGTGTGAATTTAATAAGAAAATCTCTTTATACTATTGTAAAAAAGAAATTTCCCTCGTACCCTCAACTGACTCTCCAGGGTAGAGATTTCTAAATTGAAAATTTCTACTCCAGAGAGCGACGGATCTTGAATTCATGACCTGGAAAATCTTACCCCATCTTTACTCTCCTAGCAAAGTGTGAATTTAACAAGAAAAGCTCTTTATTCTATCGTAAAAAATAAAATCCTCTCATACCCTCAACCCGCTGGTGCCCTCTAGAGTAGAGATTCCTAACTTGGCAATTTCTTCTCTAGAGAGCGAAGGATCCTAAATTCATGGCCCAAATAATCTTCAACCATCCCCACCCTCCTAGCAAAGTGCAACTTTAACAAGAAAAGTTCTTTATACAATTGTATAAAGAGAAATGCCCTCTAGAATAGAGATTCCCAATTCGGAAATTTCTACTCTTACCCTATTACGAATTTACAAAATTGCTGTTGCAAAATTTTAAAACAGTTAAGTTATAGAAAATAGGATTATGATTGTTACCGATTCTCATGTTTAATTTTGTCTATGTTATAGTTTAACTAATTATGAGGCAAAACGTCCACTCATTATTTTAAACATTAAAACCCTTCTTTTCTGTGAAATACGTGACTGCGAACCTAGCTTTGCAGTTTCGTGCATGAAGCAGATGTGCTTTAAATTCGATGGCAGTATGGTTGACTATATTGCTGTCCGAATATCTGCAGCTTTAACTATTTGAGCAATAAACAATATTTGCTCGTACACAATCAATAATTTTTTAAATATCATGAAAGAACACTTTTTACTTTATCCTTCTATTGAATGTAGTATAAAAAAGGTATTGCTTTCACGAAATTTTTCTATTCCGAGATTCTGTTGCCAATAGAGGTTTAATGGCCTCCTGAACACGTTTTGACTATTTTTGGAGTGATGCCCGTCTGTCTTCCTGTCTGTGGCCGATTTGTTGTGCATACGATAGCTGCCACAAATATTAATGGAGTTTCACGAAACTTTGTTATCGAAAAAACTAAAATTAGGTAGACGTTTTTGAAATTCGAACAACTTCGAAATTTATTTGAAATTTTATATTCTTTTAACCTTTTGCTTAAGAGTAGGACAGCGTCCATCCCAAACGAAGTACCTCTCAAAAAGGCAGGTATTTGACATACCCTATCCCAAACAGTTTTATCTCCCTTTGCAGGCATCGGCGTCCATGGGGGATTAAACTGTTTGGGATAGGGCATGTCAAATACCTGCCTTTTTCAGAGGTTCTTCGTTTGGACTGGACGCTGTCCCACCCGAAAGCAAAAGGTTAACATGGCAACATAGAGCAAAATTTGACAGAATTGTGCATTAAAGGGGGTTATTTTTGGCTCAATGACAATTTCAACCATTGTAATGAAAAGTAGCCGCGATACAATTTTTGTGCTTGTGACGTCATTAGTTTCTTCAGATATGCAAATCCCCCCCGAGGGTCGAACTTGGTAACCATCGAAAGATTTGCATGTCCTTTAAAATGAAGGACAGAATGCTGTAATTGTGATCATTTGGAACAATGACACAGATTTTTCAAATGGGTTCTGGCATGAGAATGCCACACTTAGGTTAATTTACCATAGAAGTACAGAAATGATTGTTGGCGGAGTTCTATCTCATCGAAATATTGCCATTTTTCAGAAGCAAAATACTGTAAAATTTCTGAAATATATTTGTAAGAAACAAATAAGATCTTAAATTTAATTCTACCCCCATCTGCACCCTGCAGTTTAATACATTCTAAGAGGAATACTCAATTTGTAGGGGAACTCCCTTTTTAATAGAGAATGTCCCTAAGGAAGTATTTAAGTGCCCCTACAATTCTGTAAAGATAGGTGTATTAATGCACACGCTAAGTCTATCAACAGTAAAGTAACCATGCCTGATCGAATAAATGGTATTTCAGCTCCCTTAGCGGAGAATTAAAAAGTTATAGCTAATAAAGGGAGATAGCAAAATTATCGGATGTATATCGCAGATGAGCAGGTATTTTATCTTGCAATCATTCGCCTTTAAATAGCCGAGAAGTGAGCCGTTTTGACGTGAAACACGTTGCCCTGATGCACCAAAGGAGGCAGTTTATATGACACCCTTCTGCACCTGCAGTTTGAACGGACTTCCGAAACGCTACCAACATCCAGGTATCCCATACGAAGGGTTCTACTTTCGTAAATATAGAGGCAGGCGCAACAGCGGCCATCTTGACTCCCAGTTGAAGAGATTGTACAGAGTGGAAAGGGGCTTCATTTCTTGCCCTTTTTTCGGGACCTCGAGAAAATCAAAACATTCAAAACTACTTTCTTGAATGATTGGTACACTCTTTTGAAAGCAGATTTTACGACTAAATTGAGTGTCAAATATCAGCCAGGTGACATGCGCGCGCCAGTGAAACAGCACAGGCAGACGATAACTGACTGGACGGGTTCTTCTTCGACCCAGATCGTCCGGCCTACCCGACGATGTAAGGTATTTATTTAGACTCCCGGAAGTGCCACTCAATTTATACCGCAACCCAGTGAGGGCCGCATCCACAAGGACTGTACCCTCCTTCTCCTACCACCAACCTCTTGGAAGGATTTACTGACCCACATATTTAACGTGCCCGTACTTCGCGCGAACCCGTGGACAGTTTTGGACATCTTGACACGTCATCCGAGTGTAATCCAATCCCCGCACGCCGACCACTGGGCTGCCCCACCCCCGACTGGTTTGGTGGTTGCGTCAGTCTGTATATATAGGAGCCTTAGTAACTAGGATTCAAGAAGGACACCTGTTGCTATGGATGCCCTGAACATTCATTCATAAGGAGACCCTTTAATAATATTTGAACACGTTATGAGAATTTTTTATGGGAAATATTGAGAGGCAAATATAGTTCATAATGTGTTCAATTGTTCTATATTATTAAAATATCAACTTTTTCTTCACAGGGCAGCAAAATTATACCTAAAATATATCGCAGCCACGAATAAGCTCATCCAATGTTACGAGCATATTGCACATCCGCAAAAGAGAAGATTATTGCGAAAAGTGGTAGATGCTTCTATCGGAAGAGTTCTGGAACTGAAGCAGGATTTGGTCGCGTTGGAGAATTCCGATTACCACTTTCTAGATCAGATGCTCATTAATCTAAGAATGACGCCCAAGGATATGGACATCAAAGTACCGGAGTACTTTGGAGAAAGAACCGATGAAGAAGGCGAGCGCGACAAAATGGTGCAACTTAATTTGGATAACTTAGCAAAAAAGAAGAGGGATGTGGTGACAGAAAGAATGAAGTTTATCAGAATGGCGATGTTTTACATTCGTATGTTGCAAGCTCATGAGAGAGGTCGCCAAGCCCGAGAACTTTTTCAAGAACATCAAAAGAAATTCGTTGTCAGAGAGTTAAATAAGCGACGAGAAGCAAGGAAAAACATGCAGATCAATAAGCCCAGACAAATTGCTGCTGTCACTATACAAAGAGCATGGCGACTGTGCATGCTTAGGAAATCTCTTAAGAAAGAATATGTTGCAGAAATGACTTTTCTCGGGATGTTACCGCAATCAGGAAATCGTTCACTGAATCATTTAGATAAGGACAGGCTGGATATCATTAAGAGGAACGAGCATGAATATCAAACAGCCAGAAAGTCTGCCAAAAATGAGCTGTTAACTTACAAAGTTCCAGACATGATGGAAGAATTGGAAAATGCAACTCGTTCATACTTTCACAGCTACTTTGAAATATACGGTGCATATCCAGATTTTCCTGAGGAAGAGGACGGTGGGTCGACAAAAATGTTTGAAATATCCGTGGACTTGGAAGAGTTGGAGAAAGAAGCAACCGAATCGGAAGATACCAAATCAGAATCTAAAAAAGATACTCAGAGCGAAAAAAGCAAAGATAGCAAAAGTAGCAAAGAGAGCAAAGATACTAAAAGTAGCAAGGACACCAAAGACGGAAAGGGTAAAGGAAAAGACGATGAGGGCCCTGTTGGTTACTCACTGAAACCGTCTAAATTTTTAATAGACCTTGCCAGTTCTCTAGAAGAGTATAGCACTGTTTGGAAGGGAAAGAAACCCGTGAACTTTGATCGATTTGATGAGGATATTCTAAAAGAAGATATCTTGAAGGAAGTTAAATTGGAAGTACGTATAGTAGTGGATAATAAAATGAGACTTGAACTTCAAAGATTAAGCGAAGCCTTTCAGAAAGACTCAAAGAAGAAAGCGAAAGGCAAAAAAGGTAAAGGGAAGAAAGGTAAAGGCAAAGATAAAGAAAAAAAGGGGAAAAAGGGGAAAAAAGAGAAAGATTTGACTCCTGACAGAACTTTAGAATCACTCACTGAAGAACTTGTTCAACAAGAAATAATTAAATCCTATCCTAAGTACAGGCTCTGCGATTTTATAGGTGATTATAACTGCTCAGGGTCTCTTCAGCACCTAATTGGAGACCCCGACAAGGATCCATTACCATGTCTTGGAGACGTAAGAAGAGTTGTAAACGAATATTGTATTTTACCGATGGGGTCGGATGAAATTCACTCAAATGCTGATTTTGTTAAATCCATATTATTTGCTGGACCTAACGGCGTAGGAAAGAAATCGCTAGTTTATACAATTTGTAATGAGATAAATGCCACCATGATGGACCTTTCGGCAGAAAACATCGAAGGTAAGTATCCTGGGAAAGAAGGAAAAGAAATGCTTTTGCATTTGGTGTTGAAAGTGGGACGGGCACTACAACCCACCATCGTTTTCATCAAGGACGCTGAAAACTACTTCTACAAGAAAAAGCCTCCCTCGTGCACTCTGTCCGAACCAGGCCGCCTGAAAAAGGATCTTCCAAAATTGATTAAAGGAATAAAAAATGAAGACAGGATTTTGATATGTGGTACTACAGTTCTACCATTTGATGTGGATCTGAAAGGGTTAGGAGGCAGCTATGGTAAAGTCGTCTGCATCCTGAAACCTGATTATAACTGTAGGAGAAGTCTTTGGAGAGACATGATCTGCAAGCACAGGGGGGTTTTGACCAGGAAAATGGACATGAGTGTCTTGTGTAATCTTTCGGACGGATTCACGGCAGCAGCCATAGAGGATTCAGTGAAAGAGGCTTTGACAGAGCGAAGGTTGTCATTTCAGAAGAAAATCCCGGTTACTGCAGTTGAGTTTTTGGCGTGCCTTGCAAAGCATGTTCCGGTGTATGAGGAAGAAAACGAAGCGTACAAGCAATGGCTGGATAAGATGCCTTTGAGAAAAAAGCGAGTAGCTCTTTTAGAAAGCGAAAGAGATGACACAGAAACGGTGGAAGAGGAGTCTGATGAGGAAATATGAAGTTACACTGAGAACTGTCCACTTGCATCCTTCAAGTTCATAAATGACTTTGAAATGATGTAGATTCATGCATTTATGTGCTCAACTTGTTAAAAAAATAATTTATATCCATTTAACTCAGCGAGACGTAAAGAATAAATTTCAATAAACCTAAATTCTATAAAATCCGAATTTTTTCATTATTCTAATTTATGATTGTATTACTGATCATTGGCAAAAAGTTATTAGATTGACCGAATCAGATGCTCATGTGCATACGTGGCGAATTGCAACACGCTTATTTAGAGCGTATCAGAGGAGTTTATTTAGGGCGTGTTATACCCGCGTTGCGCATGAAAAAAAATGATTTTAGTTCAAAGCAAGCTATTCGGAAATTGAGTGGTGTTATCTGTATCTGTATTAAGTAACGTGATTATTTGTATTAAGCAACGTGCCCCGGGAAACGCAGGGTAATTCGTTCAAGTTACATAAAAAATGAGTTATATTTTTGAGGAGTTATTTTCTAACATCAGCAACGGATTGGCCGTAGATCTCGCCCAATCCGAACATTTTGATCAAAGAAAGTAATCGGAATTAAAATTTAGTAACAATTGGTTGGTTTCTATAGGCCAATTTATCTTCAACATGGAGGTAAAGGTAAGGAGTTAAAATTTCATATCGCCAGTATCGTTTAAGACAATCATTCAGGTGGTGCTGGAGGTGAGATAAATAGTCCTGCATTGTATCGATTTCTAGACCTAAAATATTTATTTAAACTGTCCGTTTTGTAAAAACAAATTATGAGCGCAATGTAAATTCAGTGCTTCTTTCAGGCATATCTCTGGGGGCGAGCGTATTCCCCCTGCAGACGAGCGACGAGCATACCCCCCCCCCCCCCCCGGAGACATTTTATGTTAACCTAGTTTCTATTTATATGACACAGCATTTACATATATTTATATAAGCAAATATTACATTTTAAGAGGCGACAAACTCCCCCCTTAAAATTACATTCGCCTCCCCCACCCCCCCGGCCAAAAAGTCCTGAAAAAAAAACACTGCGCAAATTAGAACTGAAACAAAAAAAGAATATTCTTACGTATTCCAAATTATTTTACCTTTCAATTTATTTTTATCTCCCTATATTCTGTACTCTATCCTACAGCTATTAAAAAATACCGATTAATTATAGTCATAATGAGGGAACCCTTAATTTAAAAATAATTAAAAATACATATACTTCGTCTTTCTGTTGTGTCAACTAACACTAGCGAATACTTTACTAGCACGAGCGACACTTGGATATAATTCTCAAAGCATTATGGCATTTTCAAGCGTTTCATCCGCAAGAGTTTTATCTCCTCCTTTCAACTTCATGATCGTCAGGTAAAGAATGGGATTATTGGGGACATGCTGCGTGTAATTATGCTGCGACAGCGCTCAGAAACAAACACTCATCATGACCACATATCCAAGTTAAATAAAATTCAGTTAATAATTAAGTTTGTGAGAAATTAATTTCTTAACATAGCTGCATAGGACAAAATTTGACTTAATTATGCATAAAAGGGGTTATTTATGGATCAATGAACGCGAAATTTGTAAGTTTCAATCATTGTAGTGAGAAATAGCCGACAATACAATTTTTGTGTTCGTGGTGTCATTAGTTCCTCTCGGAAGGGGGGGGGAGAAGTTACCCCTGAGGAAGGGGATACATTATCAAACTTGGTATCAATCGAACGATTTTTTCAAGTCCTTTTAAATGAAGTTGTTGTTGTTGTTGAGGCCCAGATCGTCCGACCTACCAGAAAGGTGTAAGGTAACCCTTTTAAATAAAGTGTAACATGCTATAATTGCGATCATTTGGACCAAAAATATAGATTTTTCAAAAATTTCCATGCAAATTTTGGACGGGGGGGGGGGGGGAGAATTGCAAATTACTTAGAAATGGATTCTGTCGTGAGAAATTTGAGTTGAGCCCCATTTCAATTAATCATGTATTTTATTTTTTACTTTATTTTTTAGAAACATTAATTTAAAAATGAGCAATATCTCGAAAACAGTTCAAGCTAGTTTTCTAAAGTTCGTGTTATTCGTTTTAGAATAAAAATATACGTATAAAGTGATAATTTGTTTGAACATTATCGAATGTCCTGACATTTTTATTATTTTTTCAAAAATTAATTCTAATTTTTTTATCTCGGGGGGGGGGGGGGGGGGCTTCCCCGAAAGTTCGACCGCATCAATAGTAAACAGCATTCCAGTATTCATGGATCTTAATATTCGCCCCAAATTACGTTTGAAACGCTAAATTCGTTCATCAGATATCGCATCTAGAAACACACACACACAAATATCATACGCTTTTAAAATTTTCAAGTTTAGAGATGCTTGAAACGTGCTCTTTCGTCTAGAACTCGAATTTTCATACCTGTTAGAATACTTTCCTTATACATATAGTGTGCACGTACGCAAAGTAAAATTCAATTTTTTTAGAGCACCTATCATCGTACAAAACATATCAGTTAAGAAAACACAACTTTATTCAATCACATTCAGGAACGATCTCGATCTATGAAACATTAATTTACACCATATATTGAAATTTTATAAAATTCAGTCAAATTTTAGAGCAGTTTTCGTCGGACAAAGCATGCATGTAGACAGACAGTAAATCCTGTCCAGCTCAAAATTATAGAAGCTTATGTTCACTTCGCTCCCTCGTTTCAACGATGAAGGTTTATATTTAAAAAAAATTGTACAGATATTTCAGAAAATATTTTTTAATTTAAATTACATATATGATATTTTAATTCCAAAATTTGCTCGAATCACGCCTACACTCTGTCTATATTGGTACAAAGTTTAAAGCAGCGTCGGATGCATAGATTTTTCATAAATGTCCGGGAAAACCCACACGCAGCGAGATTTATGGATTTAAATTGCATTTATTGCACTTGAATTTTAAAGCAGCTTTAATTTGCTGTCTAGACTAAAATTCTCTCAACACAGTACTGAAAAAAAACTGCATCTTCATATGAGCTTTCTTTTGGAATTAATTAATTCCTTACTTTCCCTGCAATACATGGTTATGTATAGGGAAAGTATTGAAATCATGTTGAAAATCGCAACTCGAGTTTTCGACGGATCTACACGTTTCAAGACCTCTAGAATACGAAAAAACTATTTTTAGCGTGACATCTGTGTGTGTGTGTGTGTCTGCGCAATGTATGTATCCACTCTAACTCAAAAACTAATGGACCGAATTTCATAAAATTTGGTAGGTAAGATACTTGGGTGTGACCCTGGTGCCGATTAGTTTTTAGTACAATTCAGAGAAAAAGAACCCGCCTTTTTTTTTGCGAAATGACCCGCAAAAATCTCATGTATTCACTCAAGCTGAAATACAAATTGACCAAATTTCACAAAATTTGATAGATAAATCACATGCGAGATACTCTGGTGCTGATTAGATTTTTGTACGATTCGGAAAAGAACAACCTGCCTCTTTTTACGAAATGATCCGCAAAAATCGCCAATATCTAAAAAAAAGACTACGTATGTTCAAATGTACCAATAAATGATTGTTTCATACGTAATTTTTGACGAGGAAAAGAATAAGAACAACTCTATTACTATAGGACTAACCGTTCTCGAGATATTTGAGATTTTTCGTATTTTTTTATGTCGCCTTTGGGAAAATGTCCAACTACCAAATAAAAGCAGAAATTGGATTAAAAATGCAAATTTAGTGTCATTTTGTGCAATTCAACTCAATTTGATGAGTTATTAAAGAAATAAAGAAAAAATGAATTTGAGTCTGCAGGGAAAGTCATGTGCTGCCCACATCAGATTTTTAAAACCCCTTTGGAATATTTATATTTTTTAAGTTGGCAACGATGGAGACCAATTTGATGAAAGTATATATATTTTAATAACTATTTAATAATCCTTGAATAATAAAATTCAAACTATTATTACTACCATTGCTTCGGGAGTTATATTTCTCTCCATTAGAAATAGTGTAATCAGTATATTTAATTTAGAACAATTTAAATTCTAATCATTACTGAGAAAAAATTATGTTGAGTTCTACCATATCATTTCGACTAGAATTATAACCATTTCTGCCATACCCCAATAAAAGCATGTCTCGCATGACCTATTTCTGAAAACCGATTTATAATATGCTTTTTACTTCTTCGAATTCGAGGTACTTGCCCTATATGCGTAGCATAATGTATAGGGAAAGGATTGTAATGGGGTCGAAAATTTGAATTCGAGTTTTCGACGGAAAAGCACGTTTCAAGTATCCCTGATCACGAATCGAACATTTTTGAGGTGATGTGTGTCTGTGTGTATGTGTGCGTGCGTGTGTGTGTGTGTGTGTGTGCGCGTACGTGTATTATGTCGCGAACGAATACAGCATTTTGAGCGTAATTGCGATCCATAAATACTGGAACTCTATTGACTTTAAACGCGATCAAACATTCAGAAGATCCCCAAACTTTCGAATAAATTTTTGTAAATATATATCATAAAAAAAATCAAGACATTCAATCATGCTAAATAAATAATCATTTTCATTTTATTTGTAATTTTGTTTTCTAAAACGAATGGCACAAACTTTATAACCATAGCTTAAACCGTTCACGAGATATTGCACGTTTTTCAAATAAATTTGTCTAAAAAACGGGGATTAGGGGGGGGGGGTCTCCGAGAGGTTTGGGGCATATTATTTACTTTGGTGACTTTACCTTGGTGACTTAAAGTGTACCGCCATACCTAGTTTATTTATTCACGCATCTTCTCTGAAGTAGACCTCAGAAGAGCTTTTATAATAATGAGTCACGCTATCAATTCATCTAAGTACACAAACGTATCATCATTAAGCATAATGGGGGATAACAAAAAATAGATTATGTCGGAGTAGCACATGGCCCTCCCTATAGAATATGCTGGACCGACTTTTCCGCCTCTCAAGTAACTGAGCCAATAAAAAGCACTTATTTAAATAGACCTATACAAAATCAATGTAAAAATACATTTAGTCTGATTAATTTTTCTGTTACATAAATATCTATATATGCTTATTGTAAGACCAGGTGGTAACTTTTGCAATTTTGATATTTACGACTATTTACAACGAAACAAAGCGCAGACTTGTAGGCGCCGTTGGTCACACAAATTGCAGAAAGTTGGGGAAACGATCTCATAGAGCCAAGGCTTACACCAACCATCATTGGAAACTAAGGTATATAATGATGCTATATTGCACCGAGGAACAGCCAATGAGAACGCAAGGGAGTACCTTGACCTCAAGCAAAATGATGTGGATTCAATTATTCTTATAAAAGAAATAAACTCAAAACTCCAGCCAGATGTTTCTTTTTGTCCACCACACTTATTGTCAAGTACCTGTCTGTCCGAATATCCATCAAGCCTTTTTAGACACTTCTTGAATAGATAGACTTGCAATTTGGAACATGTGGCAATTATTCGATAAAACTCAAAGAGAAAAATCGAATTTTTAAAAAATGTTCAGTAGTAGGGGTGTGGGGTGCTTTACACCAAAACGTTCGAAATGTGAAATGATAAGAAAACATACTTAGGGATGAGATAGAGACCTTAAATTTGGTGTATGCTTAAATCGTTCAAATGGAATATAGGGAAGATCGAGGGGGCACTTTGACCCTCTCCTGAACGTTCAAGGTCACAGATGCAGTTATCAAGTTGTTTGATATTGCACGTCTTATACTTGATACAATTTCAGTTTTCCAATATTTGATACTTTAGGGGGTGTCGCACATCGAAATGCTCGATTTGCGTAAAAAAATGAAAACAGTCTTCTTTAAAATAAGATAAAGACTTGAAATTATTCCTTTATAAAATCTCTTTGTAAAAATCGAATTTCTTTAAAATACTCATTTTAAGAGGTGCTCTCCACCAAAACGTCCGAAACGTAAAATGATAGAAACACACTGAGATAGAAAAGTTGGTGTAAGAGAAGGTAGATCGTTCAAAAAGGAGAAAGTTTACAGCTTCAAGTTTCGTTCTACAGAACTGAATTCGGCGAGGTGTGTCATAATTCGGTGGTGACTACAGGAAAGGCTTGGTTTTGGAACCCCTTTTACTGGTTGGATCTGATTAGGTTGTGTATTCATGAGAGTGGCGGCAGACTGTTTATTTTTATGTTCGGTCAATTCACTTATTAGGAAGAATGATGCAAAAGAATGCTTTGTGTACCAAAACAGAAGATATTTAAAGTTTAATTATTGTGTTCGATTTTTCTGGGGTAAATCTTTAACGGTGTAATTTTCTCCATTGTTCGATTAGTTTGATAGCATTTCTCTATCATTTTCTTTCATATTTTTTCTTTCCTTTTCTTATCCAGTTGACATGTGGATATTTGTCTGGATGTTGATGATGCAGTTTTCCGATCTGCCGTGCTGTTTGTTCCCTTCTTGTGTCAGTGCTGCTTTAGAACGTCTATACTTATTTTGCCCTCTGTATATACTGATGCTATGAGATGGGTGCTTTGTATAAACCAAGTTACTGTCTATACCTAATGTGATCTTTACTTAAAAAGTGAATTAGGTGTTTAACGATTTTCCTAGAAAATCTAAGTTGGATAAATTGAACATAACTGCATTTCCCAATATATTTGTTTCATTAAAAACAACAGACATTGACGCTGTACCTGTAAAGAGCCTTGCTATCCTATCCGGGAAGCGCCCCCCGGATCTCCAAACTGACCGGCCGATGCTCTACCGTTGAACTACTGGGACGAAATTGCAAGCTCTTATCGTCGAAGTGGACTCTGCATTCTCCACCTTCTAATGTCAGATGGGTGGACAACCGACCATCTGACTCACCATCTTCTGTTATTTTTATCTCAAGTAGCCTCCTGACAGTACTATTTTTACCCAGGTTGGTATCCTGTGTGGTCGTTATCTCCTCAATTTGAAATCGGCGCTCCATCTTCCAGAGTCCACTGAATTCATACTAGTCGTACTAGGGTCACTTTCAGACTTCCGACATTTTTGCACTAGCCTACAGGGTTGATTTGTTCAGGCGCCATTGTACAGTGCCCCAACCGGGATCGAACCCTGAATCTCCGAACTGGCCAGCCCAAACTCGACCGCTGAGCTACTGGGACGAAATTACAAGCTCTTATAGTCGAAGGGGTCTCTGCATACTTTCATAAAACAACCCAAAATCCTCCATACGGACTCTTTATTTTCAAACAATCTCAAAAATGGCTACATCTTATGACGATGAGAGGAGCCATTTATTTAACCAATCACGCATCTCAGTCTATGTAATTTGAGACTCACAAGATATATATCCTAACCTGAAAAGTGTAATCGGATCTTAAAAATATTTCCCAACCCCACCGTTCGTAGAGATCACGCATGTCGGAAGTATTTAGTGAGGGAGGTAAAACACTCTGCGCCTGATAAATTGCTGCACCGTGGCGTGACCACCGGTTGCTATTTATAGGACCCTCCGTGTAAATTCGAACGACTTCGTTGTCTTAATGGCTCCCCCCAGAAGCTGTATTTATGGAAGTGGGTTGAAATCAGATCTATTTTGGTATTTCATTATTCATACCTGCTGAAATAGTTAGACTTCTTTATTTGTTTAAAAAAGGTTTGCTTTCTCATGCGTAGGATTGAAAAGTGTTGTTTTCACGAAAATTTTCGATTTCGAGACCGATATATTACGCAATAAACACATACATACTCGCACATACATTACACAAGCACATTACACACATCACGCATATTGTTAATTCATTGAAGTGTGGCCGTTTCCTTTTGAGCAATGACTGTTTGGGTACTGTTTTCCTTGCGAACACGACAGCTGCCACAAATGGGAATTTTCGAAACTTCATATCCAGCTTTGCTATCGAAAAGTCTAGAACTGGATAAAATTTTATTAAATTCATGTGAAAACTTATTCAATTTTTCAAAATTCTATGTTTCCTTAACATGGTAGTATAGGACATAATCGTGCAAAAAAGAGGCTTTATTTATGGTTCAATGATCCAGAACCTTAATAGTTTCAATCATTGTAGTTTCAGTTAGTCTTTGCGTTCATTCCGTTATTAACCCTCCTCGGAGGGGGGCGGGGAGTTTTCTCCCAGGGCAAGGGGTACATTATCAAACTCGGTAACAATCGATAGATTTTTTCAAGCCCTTTAAAATATATGAACTGGTAACATTCTATAATTGTGATCATCTGGAACAATGATACACATTTTTCAAAATTTACAAAAAACAAGATTCTCAAAAAAGGATTCTGGAACAAGAAAGTCGAGTTGAGCCTTACTCCAGTTCATTAACAATACAATACAATGACTGTGTGTGTGGTGTGTGTGCTTGTATGTGTGTGGTGTGTGTTTGTATGTGTGTGTGGTGTGTGCTTGTGTATGTGTATGGTGTGTGCTTGTATATGTGTATGGTGTGTGCTTGTATATGTGTGTGGTGTGTGCTTGTATGTGTGTGTGGTGTGTATTTGTATGTGTGTGGTGTGTGTTTGTATGTGTGTGTGTGTGGTGTGTGCTTGTGTATGTGTATGGTGTGTGCTTGTATATGTGTGTGGTGTGTGCTTGTATGTGTGTGTGGTGTGTATTTGTATGTGTGTGGTGTGTGTTTGTATGTGTGTTTGGTGTGTGCTTGTGTATGGTGTGTGCTTGTATATGTGTATGGTGTGTACTTGTATGTGTGTGTGTGTGTGTGTGTGGTGCGTGCTTGTATGTGTGTGTGGTGCGTGCTTGTATGTGTGTGTGGTGTGTGTTTGTATGTGTGTGTGGTGTGTGTTTGCATGTGTTTGTGGTGTGTGCTTGCATGTGTATGTGAAGTGTGCTTGCATATGTGTGGTGTGGTGTGTGTGCTTGTGTGGTGTGGTGTGTGTGCTTGTATGTGTGTGGTGTGTGTTTGTATGTGTGTGTGGTGTGTGTTTGTATGTGTGCGTGGTGTGTGTTTGTATGTGTGTGTGGTGCGTGATATGTGTGTGGTGCGTGCTTGTATGTGTGTGGTGTGTGTTTGTATGTGTGTGTGGTGTGTGTTTGTATGTGTGCGTGGTGTGTGTTTGTATGTGTGCGTGGTGTGTGTTTGTATGTGTGCGTGGTGTGTGTTTGTATGTGTGCGTGGTGTGTGTTTTTATGTGTGTGTGGTGCGTGATGTGTGTGTGGTGTGTGCTTGTATGTGTGTGGTGTGTGTTTATATGTGTGTGGTGTGTGTTTGTATGTGTGCGTGGTGTGTGTTTGTATGTGTGCGTGGTGTGTGTTTGTATGTGTGCGTGGTGTGTGTTTGTATGTGTGTGTGGTGCGTGATGTGTGTGTGGTGCGTGCTTGTATGTGTGTGTGGTGCGTGCTTGTATGTGTGTGGTGTGTGTATGGTGTGTGCGTGTATATGTGTGTAGTGTGTGCGTGTATGTGTGTGTAGTGTGTGCGTGTATGTGTGTGTAGTGTGTGCGTGTATGTGTGTCTAATGTGTACATGTGTGGTGTGTATGCGCGCGTCCTAGCAAAAATCTATGTAGCCTACAGCTACTAAATTGGATGCAAATAAGTGCAAATACCAGATCTCGGGATAAATTATTAATTAACTGGATATAGTGATGTCGACTTATTAATGTCGGTATTGATAAGTAATTACTGATATTTCAGTATTGCCAGTATTTCATATCACTCTGTATTTAAAAAAACCCTACGATCGTTCAACACTGCATTGCGAAAATACTGCATAACGTACAGTTCTGAAATTTTACATATAGATTAATATGAACCCATATACGTGCAGAAAGACCTCAGAAGTTTAATTCAGACTTTAATTAATTAAATATTGATTAATAAAAATTTGCATTGACAGTACTGGCAAAGATTTTAAGAATCGAGCCGATTTATAACTTCTATTGGTTGCTGGCAGAAACGTCACAAAGATCGCCGAGGACAATGATATGCCAGATTGCTGATTCTCATGAACAATTAAACAAAATGATTACGAAAAATAATATAATTTTTTAAGATCCCGATTGTTAAAACTTTTAACATGCACACTGTTTGTTTAATGGAAATCCTTTAATGTGTTTATATTTAAAACCATGCACGTTATACAATCAATTAAATAGCGAATTAAAAATTTTGCAGGCTCAGATTCGGTTCTTTACATTACTATTAAATTCGGGCGAAAACGATCTTATCGTATTAGAAATTGAAATAGAGTTGATAGTAAACAATCATGATTAGGGACGGAAAGCTGATATGTGTACGCAGGAAGTTGCGAAATAGGTGTCAGAGTCAGTTCTGGGGGTTAACGAGCATCAGCGAGCAGGGGTCGACGTCACCCTAGTTAACCAACCTTGTAAAGAGCCTTGCTACCCTAACCGGGAATCGAACCCTGGATCTCAGAACTGGCCAGCCGACGCTCTACCGTTGAGCTACTGGGACGAAATCGCAAGCTCTTATCGACGAAGTGGACTCTGCAACCTGTTAAATTGAAATACAACTTTTATTCTCTAATGTCCATTATTAAATTTGCCTTATTGAATTCACCATGTCACTTCCTGTCTAGGTCGGTTGGTCTGTTTATGAAAGCTCTGTCTCACAAATAGTACTTTGGTGATTTAGACCAAATTGTACAACTAACTCTTCACATACATTCTCTCTTTAATTGACTTCGAGTCGGTTCCATCGGAGTAGAGCCGCAGACGATTTTATTCGAACTTAAACAATTAAATTGGAGGTGGCAGCAAACTATTTGATGCTTACAAAAATCGCGAACAACAATTGGAAAATGTATCGCTTATTGAATTCTACGGAAAAATTCTTGATCAGTGATGAAAATCCACGATATAAATATTCTTGCAATCACGAAGCAGTTTTTGTGCAAGTTATTTCTAAAGCTGTTGACAGTAAATCCGCAGAAAATAAAGAGATAGTGTGTAAGCAAAGATTGCTGTCAAATATGTTTTTTGTCGAGATAGGGAATGTTCAAACAAACATGTAACTTAGAAAGAAAGTGTTGCAATTAATCTAATTCAAACATGGGAATTGTAAATCAATGGTGAAGAGCAAGTTTTGCACAGTAAACAGCTGAATAAATCCAAAATGGAATAGTTTTTTTTAGTTTACTTTTTGAATAAAAGAAGATGTGTGTGTGTGTGTGTGTGTGAGTGTTGTGACCGTGATAGCATTTTAGTTTAGATTTTGATAATTTTTGCGGGCCATTCTGCAAAAAAAGGCAGATTATTTTTTTCGGAATCGTACCAAAATCTAATCAGCACCAGGGTGACCTATACGTGACTCATCTACCGAATTTTGTGAAATTCAGTCCATTAGTTTTTCAGCTACAGTGGATACAAGCTTTTGCGGGACATTTCACAAAAAAGGCGGGTTCTTTTATTCCGAATCGTACCCAAAACTAATCAGCATCAGCCCCGGCCACAAGTGACTTACCTACAAAATTTTGTGAAATTCGGTCCATTAGTTTTTTAGTTAGAGTGGATACAAAATCTGCACAGACAGACACACAGACAGACACACACACAGACGTCACGCTAAAAATGGTTCTATTGTATTCTAGAGGTGTCAAAACGTGTAGATCCATTGAAAACTCGAGTTGCGATTTTCGGCATGAATCCAGTACTTTCCCTATACATTACCATGTATTGCAGGGAAAGTAAAAATAAATAAATAAATTTTTATCACTTTATCATCAAACTGGCAACTAAGAATCCATATAAAGTTGCAAGTATAAATTCAAAATCAGAATTGTAATTACTAATTTGATTAATAATAAATAATAAAATATATGCAATCTTCATGTTTCATTTCAACCAGTTACACACTTCGACTATAACCATAACTGTAAACTTATTTGAGTTGGATGCCATGGAGGTAAAAGTAAGGAGTTAAATCTTCATATTAAGAAAAGGCCAATATTGTTTGAGACAATCATTTAGGTGGCGCTGGGATAAGATAAGTAGTCCTGTATTGTATGCATTTCTATGGCGAAAGACCTAAAATATTTATTTAAACTGTCAATTTTGTAAAAATTAATTATTAGTACAATGCAAAAAATAACTGAAGCAATAAAGAATATTCCTATGTATTCAAAATTATTTTACTCTCCAATTCATTTTTATCTTCACATATTATGTACTCTATCCTACAACTATGAAAAAACTGGTTAATTATACTCATAATTAAGGAATTCTTAATTTAAAAATTATTAAAAATACATATACTAAATGCTACGCCTTTCTATAGCGTCAACTAACAATAGCAACTACTTTACAAACACTAGCGACACCTAGATATAATTCTCAAAGCATTATGGCATTTTCAAGCGTTTCATCCATAGGAGTTTTATCTCCTCCTTTCTAACTCTATGGTTGGCTCAAAGCTGAAACAGTCTCACATTTACAATTCCAATGTTACCACAGCATGTGGTAACTCATTTTATGTTATTTTATTCGTATATTCTTTTTTACATTTTAAACAGTACATTGTATTCTAATATTATTATTATTATTACTATTACAAGGCATCAAGCTGGTTTATTTGATTTTTTGTTTGATTATTGTTAAATCTGACCCATATACTACATTCTTCTACGTCGGGCCATGTGCATAATTTCTGTAATACAATTTACAGTTATGCACACAGAAACGTAGAATTTCAGTATTACCAAACTAGGTATGGCCCTTGATAGCGTACATGGTTTCGGAAATACTTTCCACTTTTTTCAATTATATTCTTTTTCATAAAAAGATTGTGGGAGCCAGAAAGGCCTAGCTCCAAGTGCAATTTTTTCAGCTTCAAACTTTTCATCTAATACTCTATTCATGCATTTACACCATATATGTTTATAGAGGGAACAAGGGATTAGTACCTTAAGTACCTATATTACATATATGATTTATAACACTTTAAATCCATTTTAATCTTAGGGTGTAGTTAAAGGCTTGTAGTCACCAGACCTTCACAAAAATGTAATCCTTTTGAAATATTATGTACAACAAAAGGAAACAGTGATACCAGAGAAAAAAATTGATTTTTAACACTTTACAACAAAGTTGAAAAGTGTTTATGACTTTGTTCATTCTGTCTGTCTGTCTGTCTGTCTGTCTGTCTGTCCGTTAGCACGATAACTGCCGTAAAAATGACTTAATCAAAATGAAATTTTAGTATGTTGTTCAGACGGTCTGTAGGAACTATGGGAATATAAATGAATAATATCACCCAATTAGTTTTGGATTGAACCCGGGTTGAAAAAATGAAATACATTGAGCCCTATGGGACCTAATTTTTCAAACATTTTTTAAGCGGATTTAAAATTCACAAATTGCTTCGAAAATTTTAGGGAATAGCCAAATTGTTCCATAAAATATACAAAAAAAAATTCAGCGAAATATATTCAGTAGTTTTTTAAATAAAAATTAAAATAATAATTACACATCTTATATGAAACGATCACGTGACCATGATATGAAACGATCACATGACCCACTTCAAAATGATATATGGCATCCATCTTGTTTCAAAATCGTGATTTTTTAAAGTTCTTTTTAATTCATATTGAGTGTTGTATCCGTCCTAAAAATACTTTATTTTTGCTTAAATTCTGTGCATCTACATACTAAAACAACACAATGACAATATATTTTAGTTTAAATTCTCATTCAAATTTGATTATTTCTACAACTAAGCCTATTTTTCACCTATGTAAAATGTAAACAGCAAAATATGTAGAATGAGTTGTATTAGAATTACTGTATTTCTTTAACACAGAATAATTCAGTCCATGGAGTCTGCATGGCTGATATGAATGAAATATTAATTGATTTTATAAACAGAAGGACGATTTTTTTCGATGAAGTTTTAAGCATAGAGTTTATGAATTGTAGCTCCATGGTCTTAATTTTTAAATAAAATAAATTATTATAGTATTGTGATGAATGAAATGGAGAAAGTTATGAATGAAATCCTGCTTTTATAGAGAGATCCAGGCGTGTTATTTTTTCTATGACGTCACTTGAATTTATTTCAGTTATTTTCGATGAAGTTTTCAAATATAATAAATTATCGTAGTATTATGATAGTTTTAAAAATATTACCGTGGAATGTATTGCATTTTAGAGATATTTAAACCAGGCAATTTATATTTCAATGCCGGCATTTGAATGAAGTTCATTTTTTTCAATGAAGGTTTAAGTTTTCAAATATAATAAATCAATGTAGTATTGTGATAAGTTTTAAAATATTACCGAGGAATGTATTGCATTTTCGACTTTTTTAAATAAAATTGCATTGAAGTTGGAAAGTGTTTCATAATCAATGCTTTAAGCATGATTGATCTTTCTTGTTATTTTATACTAAAAAATTTAATAAGCAACAGAACATGGGAATTAAATGAACAGTTTATAAGAATGATACATACAATCTAGGCACATGCGTGACAGGAATATATATATATATATATATATATATAAGTAAATTAGAAATCTTAAAATATATATTATATAGTATATAGTTTATAGTATATATCCATATATAATTTATAGTATATATCCATATCTATAAAGAAGAAAAGTATGTATGTATGTACATGTATGTATGTATGATCCAACATCACGGGGGGAGAACGGCTGAACCGAATTTGATGAAATTTGGTGGGTAGTCTTGAAATAGCCTCATTTAAAATTTAGTCTATGTTTCGAGTTTCTACAGCGAGGTGTTCTCGAGATATTAGTGAAAAACGAAACTTTCATTTGTCTCATCATCACGGGAGAACAGTTGCACCGAATTTTTAATGAAATTTTGTGGGTAGCTTTGAAATATCCCTCCATAAATTTAGTCCAAGTTTCTAGTTTCTAAGTCCAGGGTTTGTCGAGATATTAATAGAAAACGAAACTATTTTCTAGGAGTCCTACTCTCTAACTCCATGATTCCCAACGAAAAAGGTTGGAAATCGTTGGTTTAAAACGTGAAAGTCAATTAAATACCTGAGATTTGTGAGAGTTTATAGAACGTATTAGTCACATTTGAAAATCGCTGGTTTGAAATATGAATTTAAATGGAAACTCTATCACCATGATTTATTTTTCACAGGCTTACTCAACAACGAAAAGTATTAAGAAATCAAAATGGTTATTTAGTTATCAGCATTTTGTCAGGATTAATGGTTATTTAATTATCAGCATTTTATATCATGATAAGTCATTTGACTCTGCAGTGGACACCGATAATGCCGGTAATTGCCCACTGGAATTTCTGAATTACCTTGAGCCACTTGGGGTGCCTTCTCATATCTTGAAGTTAAAGAAAGGATCACCAATAATGCTTCTGTAGAATCTGGACCCACAAAAACTATGCAATGGAACACAGCTCTGTGTCAAAAATATTTTACAAAATGTCATAGAAGTCACGGAATTAACGAGAAAGGCAAAAGGAGAGGACGTATTCATACCTCGCATACCGTTGATACCAACCGACCTACCATTTAGCTTCAAACGAGTCCAGTTCCCAGTTAGACAGGCATTTGCCATGACCATCAACAAAGCTCAAGGACAAACCCTTAAGTTTGCAGGCGTGAATTTAGAAAGTTCTTGCTTCTCTCGTGGTCAGTTGTATGTGGCATGCTCAAGAGTAGGAACAAAAATTTACACAAAATTTGTATATTTTAACTCCGCGAGGAAAATCAAAAAATGTGGTTTACAAGCAAGCATTGCGGTAAAACCTAACAAATTAGGATAATGTCATTTAATTTGTTAAAATTTGCATTGTTGCCTAGCGTTTAAGAGTCATTTTAGTTTTCCTTTCATACTGTACATATTTCAAACTGTACATATTGACTGTACATCAATTGTGGACACCTAATAATCACATTCCAAGATGCTGCCCGAAGGGCTTAGCTGCTAAGGGCGTGCCGGAAGCAGCTATGACTTACATAATGAAATTATTTTTTTTTCTTACATAATGCAATGAATTTAATTCTTTCACAGTGAAAAAACAATGTATAAGATTTATGGCCCTATATGTTCCGGTGTAATTTTTATCAGTTTTGCGTCACAAATCCCGAACAACGGCGGGTAATCGCTGCTAATATATATGTATATATATATGATTGAGGGCTTCATTCTCGGTTTTGTCTGTTGCTTTACACTAAGGCTCTAAATATACAGACTGACGCAACCGCCATTTTGACTCCACCCCTGTCCAGTTAGATATTGTCTGCCTACGTTATTTCAATGGTACACGCATGTTACATGGCTAATATTGGATGCGCAATTTAGCTGTAAAATAGGTGCTTTTACTTTCGGAAAATTGTCCCATTCATTCAAGAAAGCTGTCTAGAATGTTTTGATTTTTGCGATATCCGGCGAAAAGGACTAGAAAGCAACCGTTTTTTCGCCATATACAGCCATCGCTTCAACTGGGGATGAAGGTGGGCGCTGTTGCGCCAGCTTATGTATTTAAGGCATTGCAGTAAACGTTACAACCTGTCTTTTGCTAAGGGGAGCAATGACGTATTTATTAACAAGAAAGATCAATTATAAAGCATTGATTATGAAACACTTTCCAACTGAAATGCAATTTTATTTAAACATCCCTAAAATGCGATACATTCAGCGCTGATATATTTAAAATTATCACAGTACTACAATAATTTATTATATTTGAAAACTTAAAATCATAAAAAAATGAAGTTTATTCAAATGATGTCATCGAAATATCCATCGTCTGACTTTTTATGCAATGAATATTTCAATTATTCACTTTTATTCATGACTCGAGAGTTAAATAATTTTGCGTGAAAAAGTTTCAGCAATTCTTATACAACACATCTTACAATCACTTGTTTACATTTTGCATCCATTAAAATTAGGCATCGTTGTAGAAATAATCAAAGTTGGATGATTCTTTAAACTCAAAAATATTGTAATTGCGTTGGCACAGAATATAATAGATGCACAGAAAATACGCAAAAAAAGAGGTTTTAAGACAAATGCAACACTCAATATAAATTTAAAAGAATTTTAAAAGAGACTATTTTTACACTAGGAAAAAAAGATGGATGCCCTATTTTATTTTGAAGTTGGTCACGTGATCTCTTCATATTATATGGGTTGAAGACCCAGACCGTCCGACTCGTCCAGAGGACTAAGAGCAACTATTTGGACGGATGGACAGACAGGCAGACAGAATAAACAAAGTCAGAAACACTTTTTAGCTATGTTGGAAAGTGTTAAAAAAGCGTTGCTGGATTTTCGAGCATACAATAAAGATAAAATAATCATTTTTCATATGAGTTTTGCACAACAGGGAATTTTGTTTTAAAAAACGGACAGTGGCCGATTACGTTTTTTAAATATGTAATAAATGAATTCAATTAATCCCTGCTTACATTTTCTATTTAATAATAAGCCTATTATATTTTTACTTTCTCGTACTATGTAATATTGTACAGAGAAAGTATTACTTTCCTAAAATTTTCGAATTTGAGATTTGGATACCAATATATGTTTAAGGACCTCCAGGACTATTTTTGGAGTGATATCCATCTGTATGTATGTATGTATGTATGTATGTATGTATGTATGTATGTAGTCTATTTCTTGTGTCGTCCACAAATATAGCGTCCACAAATATATTTTAACTTTATAGCGTCCACAAATATATTTTAACTTTATAGCGTCCACAAATCTTGATGGATTTTCATGAAACTGTATATCAGGCTTTGTTATCAAAAAATCTGGAGCTAGATCTAATTTTGTTAAATTCGACCGAAAACTTCGAAATGAATTCGAAATTTTATATTTTTTAACATGGCAGCATAGGACATAATTGGACATATTCATGCATAAAAGGGTTTATTTATGGCTCAATCAATAATCACGACACTAATAGTTTCAATCATTGTCGTGAAAGATAGACATAATACAATTTATTTTAATTCGTGATGTAACTACCCCCTCCCCCCGGTGAGAAAGTTACTCCCCGGAGTGTATATTGTCAAATATCGTATCAATCGAAGGACTTTTTCAAGAATTTTAAAGCGAAGGGTAACACGCTATAATGGTAATCAATTGGACACACGATACTGATTTTTCTTGTAAAATTTGAAAAAAAAATAAAATAAAATAAATATTAAAATTGGATTTGGATATGAGAAGGTAAGGTTAAGCTACACTTCAGTTATTATTATTATTATTATTATTTTTTATTATTACTATTATTTTTTATTATTACTATTATTTTATTATTATTTTTATTATTTATTATTATAAAGTTAAATAATTAAACCTTTCACAACTTTCCTCGTCCAAAAATGTAGTACGGCAATAAGGTAAATGTTTTTTAAACAAAGACGCCAAAGGTATCGACTTTTTAAAAAGGGGGTAAGCGCAGAGTAGTCACCACAGACGAAATTGAAGATTGGCTGGAGTGAAATTCAAGGGGACTCAACAGTCTTGGAGGAGGGGCTCACCCAATACACAATCATTAGCGTTTATAAACCATAATAGTTAATATTATATATTTCAATCCATATAAATTATTAACAAATAATTGCATATTTATATTTGTAATTTAAGAGCTATTTAAGCTACTATATAGCTACTATACATTAATATTAATGTATAATAATTACAATAAATTTTAAAATAAACAATAACAAGTAGAGAAGGTATTAATTAATGGAAGAAAATTTCTGAAAGTTAATACAAGTTAATGCTTAATATGAACTCTTATTTACTTATCAGTTTATTTTGACTCTATGGAGTGTTCCAAAAAGATTGAAACGCGCTTTAATTCTTTACCTGTTGGAGATAAGTGGGCAATGTAAATTGAAAAGATGTTGAAAGTAAATTAGGAAATAAGACTACGTTAATGAAATAGTCCTCCCATTCATTTTCAAAGAGTTATACTTTTTAAATTTTTATACGACCCCCTTAAACAAATTGGGTCAATCAGAATATTCTTTCATTTTTAATGCAACACGATCATTAAAAAAACCGCATATCTGTATCGTTAGCATTGAGCGAGTTATATGTAATTGAAAATTGAACTTTGTGAATGGGGACCCTATATCAAATTAGAAATGTAAATGTGTGACATATCACAAAAAAGATAAAACTGGATGATAATGCATAGGATACCCAACCGCATAGTGTGTACCACTGCTTTATAGGATCTCTGTCTGTGTAATGCTTTATTTAGATGCATTTGTGATAAAAAATTTTGACACATATTAACGTATTTTTGATTTAAACAATTTCCATCGTCAATTTGTTTATGATCCCTATTTTCACTGATGAAACAGCCTTTCACAGGGTACGGAAAAGTAGCATAAGTCAGATTTTTTTCCTTTATCATAATTCAGTTGATTTTAAAGATACAGATATGCGGGGGGGGGGGGGGGGATTCAATTACCTTGTTGCATTAAAAATAAAAATTTTCTGATTGTCCCAATTTGTATAAGGGGGTCGTATAAATATTTAAAAAGTGTCACTTTGTGAAAATGAATGGGAGGACTATTTCATTAACATAGTCTTATTTCCCACCTTACTTTCAACATTTTTACAATTTACATTGCCCACTTATCTCCAACAGGTAAAGGATTAAAGCGCGTTTCAATCTTTTTGGGACAAACCTGTATAATGTATAAGTGAACCCCATAATAATACAAAAGTATCCTAAATACTATTGTCATAAATTTTTAATATTTTTAAAAGAAATTTGCAAATAAATGGATCACCAGTATAAACACACATTCGGCTAAATAAAACTAAATTAAAAAAGAAAGATCAATCATGCTTAAAGCATGGATTATGAAACACTTTCCAACTGCAATGCAATTTTATACGAACATCTCTCAAATGCGATACATTTCTCGGTAATATTTTTAAAATTATCATAATACTACATTAATTATTATATTTGAAAACTGCATCGAAGAAAATGAAACTTCATTCAAATGACGGCATTGAAATATAAATTGCCTGGTTTAAACATCTCTAAAATGCGATACATTCCTCGGTAATATTTTTAAAATTATCATAACACTGCAATAATTTATTTTAATTGAAACCTTCATCGAAAACAAATGAACTTTATTCAAATGACGTCATCGAAATATAAATCGCCTTTATATAAAAGCAGCATTTCATTCATAATCATTTTTTCAATCATTTAATTCATCACAGTACTATAATCATTTATTTTATTTCATAATTTGAAAAATTGTTATCTACCAATTTTATTTTAAAATGTGAAACCTTTCTCATATATAAAATAATTAAACTCTTGGAAAGATATTTATTATATAATATATCTCAATTTTCTTTCTGGAGGATATAATGAGAGTCAGAATTTAATTGAATTTGTTTTTTTCCTTATATTAAATAATTTTTAATTAAAAAACTACTTAACATATTTTACTGAAGTTTTTTTTATATATTTTATGGGATAATGTGACAATTTCCTAAAAATTTCGAAGCAATTTGTGAATTTTAAATTTGCTTAAAAAATGTTTGAAAAATTAGGTCCCATAGGGTTCAATGTATTTCATTTTTTTCAACACGGGTTCAATAAAAAACTAATTGGGTGATATTATTTATTTATATTCCCATAGGTCCCACAGACCGTCTGAAAAACATACTAAAATTTCATTTTGATAAAGCCATTTTTACGGCAGTTATCGTGCTAACGGACGGACAGACAGACAGACAGACAGAATGAACAAAGTCATAAACACTTTCAACTATGTTGTAAAGTGTTAAAAATCTTTAAAACGAAGTAAATTATAAAAAAAAATCTCAAAAAAGAATTTTTTTATGCAAAATTTGGATGACATTTTAAATGAAATCTCATATCACTACTAAAAATGTAATATTTTTATAAGGGGGGGGATTGGCTGCGTATACCTTTTGGGGGGCTTACCCCGCCCCCTACCCCCTGCCTGGCTACGGCCATGGATAAGCGAAGGTTGAAAGTTTGGTAAACACTACAGTGAGCGATCACGCATTTGAGAAACGTTTTGTGCCGGGGCGAAACACTTTGCTTCTAATAAATTGCACGCTAACGTGCCGCAACGCTTTCTATTTATAAAGCGTTTCGTGTAAATTCGAACGACTTCATTGTCATTAATTGCACCGCAGAAAGCACCGTATTTACGAAAGCGGATAGAAATCGGAACTATTTTGGTGATCCATTATTCATACCTGTAAAGTGACAAGGTCGACAGAATATTTCGAATTCTTTATTAGGATAACAGACGATTTTAATTAAAGCTCTAGAATAAATAAATGTACGAATGATTTCATTCTAGGAAATGGCATCGACACGTTTGGTTTTAGAAATTTTTGTTTTCATTCCGTGAATAAACAAGTATAAGCAGTTCCGTTGTTTTGATAAAACAGTTACAAGGGGGAGAGGGGGAGTCATCTGTAAGTGGAATTGCATCTAAAATAAGCGTTGCAAGATTTTAATAGAATCTGATTAAATATCATTTAATATATAAGAAATGAAATAATTTGCTATCGAGCGACTGAAATAACTTTTTTATTTTTTACTATCTCTACATACTGTTGTAAACGTCGAAAACCCAGACCATCCGACTCGCCCTAGAGCACGAGCAGCAATTTGAGTGGCGAATGTGTAATATTCTCTCACTGGCGTCCCCCGTCTTGTCTTTCGTCTCTATCGCAGCCAAACGGTGCCTTCGGATTTTTTTTTTCTCCAGAAGACAGCGGACAGCGGTTTTTTTCTCCAGAAGACAGATTTGGCGATTTATCGTCAATTTAGAGACATTTAACGACTTCTGGAACGTTCCAGAAACTTCACGAAATAAAGATTAGCTTAGGAGATATTAGATAATTCTAGAAATTTCTACAGAGAGGATTTTCAAAAGTTTCCATAGAGAGACTATAAAAAAAACTCATCACTTCGTTGGAGTTCAGTTAATGATATATAGCTACAGTGAACTGCGACTTTTGTCAATGTTTTGGGAATAGTAACTGTTGTTGACACCCAGACCGTCCGACCTACCAGAAAGCGAACGGCCATTGTGTATACCAAGCCAGGCCTCTCCGCTCACATTACACGCGGATATTGGCTGGCTTT